>VZSZ01008170.1:0-33634 GCA_013398815.1 Ibidorhyncha struthersii
GGACTGTACATGTCTAGCTGTGTGGCCTTCCCAGCAGATATTGCAAATCGGCACTGAATATCTCTGCATAACTACTTGTTTTATCAATAGCCCTTTTTTCTTGTCCTTTTCAACGTTTGCTACTAAAAACTCAAGTTCAGGATTTGGCATTTCCCCTGTGTTTGGGAGTAGTAAATAAGCATCCCTCTTTCTGCCTTCCCTTTCCTGCGTCCGTCCCCCTCCCCCCGCCCAGGTACTACTTCTCAAATTAATACAGTATAAATACTCTGATGCTTAAGAAACTACGGTGAAGCACAGTAAGTGTATAACTTACATTGTCAACATTTTAACTCTAAATCTTCCCCCTTCACTGTTTCAGTAACAAAACAAAGTTTCAGTATTTTCAGACTCCCAAGGATTTGGGTTCAGTTCCCAAGGTTCCCCATAGGTGGGAGTAGTAGGAAAGGCACCCTCTTTTGCGGGGGATATTGATAATCAGTACAGCCTGAGTAGCTTTCTTTTCTTGTGTTGGTTTGCTGGGTTTTTTATAAATCATATTTTGGGAAAATTTTGGATGCAAACATAGAGACAGTATAGCGATAGGTGAGCTCGACAACCTTAGAGCTGCACACCAGAACATGTCTGAACAGCTCCTGGTAATGAACCAATGTTGTTAAATAATTCTCTCTTTCTGTATAGTAAGGCTTTGTTATTTCTTACACATAACATACATTTTTAAAGCACTGAACTAACATATGAAAAGATTATAGTGCTTATTCAAATTCACTGCAGAAACTACGGAGTTGGAAGAGAAACTGACTACAAATGGGCACAACCCTAGTCTACAGGGATAACATCAATTATCCTTCCAACTCCTAATGTGTATTCTGAACTGAAGTGGAATCTTTAAGAGAAATTTTAAAGATGTGAAGTCATATCTAGATTTCACTGCAGGTTACATCAGTAGAAATTAAGTCTAAAAGCAAAAAAAAAAGCAGCCAAACAAACCATTTATAAGTACTCACTAGGTAATTTTGGTGGCCAAACACATAGCACCTCCAACCACCCAAGAAATGCAATGATAGCTTTAAAATATTCTCCGTGAAGGACTGAGCTACTATTTCTCACACCAAATAGGGAAGCGAGAAAATATAGAGATGAGCATTCCTTTTAGGAACTAAAAGGGGGCTGGTGAAGAGCTCTAGCAAGTGTATACTCAGACTTCTTTCTGTTCGAAAGGCGAAGAGATGGAAAATTCAATATCCAAACTGGGATACAGAGCAAAAGTGTCATGGTTTGCAAAGCAACCACATGCCAAACTATGGAATTTAAGCACAGATTCTTGCCTGTATATCTCTGGCCTATATAATAGCTCACATTTAAGTTTCAAATGTAATTTAGGCACTTTCAAAACTGTATTTTATTGGAAATCAGCTGGACTTTGACTCATGAGATTATCTGAAAGCTCATCTTGCATTTTACAACAGCCAATTTTCTCACTAGGCTAGTGAATCACTTAGCAATTTTTTAAAATGTTATTCAGTATCTTCTGTGTTTCTTATTACAAGCATTTATTGCTATATTTACATGAAAATGAATTTAAATCTGTAAGAAAAAATGTTCAGCAGTCGTCTCCACACCAAAATGAAAGCTTAACCTAAAATAAGGATGGTATTTAAAAATGTCTCGCTCACCATAACACATGTACATAAATGTAGGTAAAGGGGAGTTTAGTTTCCCATAATTTTTTGTTCACTTCTCTGCTATTTTCCACATTTTCATAAACCTCTTTGTAGTATTTGTGTTGTCAGATTGAATCAGGGAACAGTGTACAACAGGCCCTGAAGTTATGTTGAGACTTTAGTCCAACTCAAATTTAGATAAGCATCTTAAACTTTTGAGGGTTATCATTACTTGTATCATACTGAAATCTCTGCAAACAGATGGTTCCAATTATATAGTCAATATTTTCAAAGAGCAATGAATGTTTTTTTGAAATAGGAAACTCAATGAGTACTGATCAATAAATATTTCTGCAGTAATGTGAGAAATATAAAACCATGCGGTTACATTTTTTGAAATGGTGATTGTATATTCTTTTAAAAACAAAGAAGTGGCAGAAGAATCTGATACCATTGTTTTAGTTTTCGGCTACTGAAATCAATTTTCCCTTTATCATGGGAAATAATTATTATTATCCTCATAGACCCATAAAGGTACAGGTACACAGAAGGACAGTGGGAAAAAAAATCTGAAAACAAAAATACGTAGAAATTTTAGGGTAGACCCAGGAGGAGGATCCCATGAGGCCAGGAGGCATTTTTTAATCTTAGTATTTTTATGTTTCTGACTATCCCATTAATTAGTATTTTATACTTTTTGGACAGAAGTAGTGAAGTGCTGTGAAATGGGCGACTACAACTGATGAAGGCCTAGTTTAAACAGCTCATACAATTTTGCGATGCCTTCCACAGCAACAGTGTCCTCACACAGGCTTGCAGTACCATCGGCCTGGCACAGACTCAGCGCCGCTACCTCCTGATTTCTGTATCACACGCATATTTTCAGACACATTCTGTTCAAGGTCAGACCTTACTTGACTTGGCAAAACTAACGGAAATGGGCATATTTGCAAGTATCTACATATAGAGCTTATGTCAACAATAATAAATAGTGGTAATTAAATACAAAATAATCTAGGGGCCTGAGTCAGCCCTCCATTACTCCAGTGGGATAACTGTAGTGTAAAACAAGACTAGCACAGGGCTGAGGGAAAGTTCATTATTACTGTTGTTATAATTCTCTTGTATTTCAATGACAAATCACACTGCTATAATTAGAGGTCCCACTTGTTTTCCATGATGCCTCCTATCACTCCACTCAGTACTAATGAACACTCTTTTTTGTGCAGTGCAGAAAATCATGTGTATCTGCACCCATTGGAAATATCTTTTAACTCCAAGGTCTGCTCGTGGTGTCTGTGGATGCGCGTCACGTATTTCACAATTGGACAAAATTGAAGGAAAGCCTTAATTTGTGAAGGTCATACAAGCTGTCAGTGGTACAGTCAAATTTCTCAGTTCCCAGCTCTTTGCTCTAACCAGTAACCTTTCTTGCTCTTTTGTGTGCAGCTACAACCCTGGAAATTATTCTTCCCCCAACAGGTAGAGCATAGGTAGCCACAGGGTAGCTTTATTTACCCTGTCTCCACAGTGATATTTCATTTCTAAGCTCAAAGAATTCTCTCTTGGGGTAAAAAGAGTAATTTGTTCTCCAGGTTAAATCTATTCTTGGTTTTTCTGATGAGCTGAGAGTCTAGCAATTACTGTGGCAGATGGAGTGATGATTTTTATGATGTGGAAACTTGTCCACAGGAATGAAACTGAAATCTCCAAACCCATTTCTCATATTGGCCTTTAGGCAGTTGTCAGGTAATAATTGTCATTAACTTTAGTCACTGCGGACAAGATCTGAATTATTGAATGGCCCTATTAGCTTGTTACTGTAGCACTCCTATGCAGAGTGACACTTTCTGTCAATTTTTTTTTGTCATTTATTCTGAATACACTTGAACCAGATATGGAACCAATATTAAAAATGTGCGTTTAAATTTCTTCTAACACTCTGAAGCATTTGAACATTCTGTCTGGAGTTTTACAGCTCTATCATTTTGGAAGAACTGTTTCACGGAGATTTTCAGAGACCAGAACACGATGTTTGAGAGGGCGCTTATGTATACTGAAAATAAAAAACAACACGTCTCACAGAAATGACCACTGCAAACAACAAACTTATTGTGTGGACTTAGTTATGAACTGACTGGATTTTCATGAGATAATGTGAAGCATCAGTCCTGCCTTGTATCTAGCCAGGAACTGCTGTAGCCAGCGTTAGGTGGTGAATGGTATCCTCTGAAGCAGGTACCAGGCAAAACTTTGGCTTTTTGAGGGTCGTGGTCCACATCGGCCACCCCATACTGGGTGACTGATTTCCCTGGCCAAAATCCTCAGGCAAGATTTTTCTAGTCTGCTGGTTCCAGACTTCATCATTAATCCAAAAAAGACATAGGAACTGACATTCGATACTTTGGGAGCATTTCCTGTGACTTAGAGACTGAATTTCAGAGCTTGCTTATGGGCATGGAAAGGAAGAAGACATCTTTCCTTTGTTCCCAAATGTCTCTCTGTAGCTCTGTTTGTAATCTTAACAGCAGGAAAATTTTAATACTAGTGATTTACAGATGTTTTCTTACTCAGAACTGATATTTTTTCTTCTCTAAAGACATAATAAAGAAAATACTGCTACTTAACTAAACTGAGTTAATATTTCTGTCCATTTTATGAGCTAAGAACATACAGTTTAATTTCCATGGGTGTAGAATATGAACAAAAGAGGATCTGTAGCATAAGAAAGCACAGTATCTCTGAAAATCAAACTATATATTCCAAAAATATGAAACATTTCCCGAATGATGGAACAGAACCAACACCTTAATTTTTCTCTTTTTAAAATTTTATTCTATTCTGTTTAATGAGATTAGTTATCCTTCTCAATATAACTGAGTAAGAAGATTAGTTTACTGATAGATAAAGCAAAGCAAATAGAATTAAGTGATTTGCTCAACTAAGGAGAATTAGTCAGCAGCACAACTGGAAATAAAGCCCAGCAGCTCTAACCTGAAGCATCCCATCTTAACCTTCTGTAACTTTACAGAATTAAACACTTGAACTGCAGAGATTTTATGCCTTTACAGTTTAAGATTCTCCTGCAATCATCTCTCTGAGTTTTTAAAAGGTACATCGTCCTAATAATTTTAATTAATAGTGTCCAAAATAGAAAACTCCTCATTAAAAAAAGGAAAGAGCATGAGAGAGTCTAAGAATGTTTGTGCTTATTAGGGTCAGAGATTCATCCACTCAAAATAACATGAAAGCTGCGGCTGAAAGGCAGCATCATTTTTCTTTCATTAACTATAACAGTTATATGACTGGATCATTTATTTGAAGAGAGCACTTGAGTCAGGATTAAAAAGAAATTGTTCCAGTCAAGACTTTTTAATTTGTTAATTGAACGTGATAAGGAAAATCCACAATTAATTTGTAATGTTTCCAAAAGATCCTAAATAATTTAAAGGCCTCAGGAATCTGATTCACGAGCAGGGACAATCTACACTGAGACGTCGCATTTGAGTTGTAGACAGTTAATCAACACTGCTTATGCTGATTTTGTTTTACCTTATAATATATGACTATAAAATACTGCAGTTTCTGGAGCTGCTTTGAGAAGCAGCACAACCCGGTCAAGCATAATGGGTATGTAGGTATATGCACCTGGGCTGCATCTTGTCAGCCACTGCAGTGTGTGTTCCTGCGTGTGAGTCAATGTCTCCAAGCTTCTTTTTAGAAAGGTCTGGGTGCCAGAGTTAAAGAAGTACTTGAATTTCTAAAGGTGTTTTTAGGGACTGAAGGCCATAGCACTTTCATACCTAATTCTCACTGAAACCACCAATAACAAGATGCTTCAGTTCCCATCAATATGAACGTGAGTACCTGAGCCAACCTCTGTGATGACCAGTTTAATCTCTTAAATTGCTTAGGGGTTGCTCTATGATCTGTGTCCCTGAATGCCTAAATTTGTGTGTAGACATGCCTTAAAGTCACTTCTCAAAACAAAAAGTCACAGTGTTCATTTTTTAAAATGCCACCTTATTGTTTTAGGGAGTTACTTTACCAAGAGTTATTTTAAACAGGTATCTTTTCTTTTCTAAAGATGTTTTTTTCTTTGTGACTACAGGATTAATTTGTTTCCATTGGCACTGAATAAGTCAAACCTCAGTATTGTCTATTTTGCTACTCAAAAATCTGTAGAAAGAATCGTGTACTTATTCCCTTCCACCACCTTTAAGCAGTGCTATTTAGCAGTGCTAGTCCACCGTATATAAGCTTGGTTGCAGTTGGAACATGTAAAAGGCAGATCAATCCAGAAGTTGATTCCAAGGTGTTAAAATAAGAAAAAGTATAAATCTCTTCCAATTCTGATTTTACATATTTAAATATTTAAACCCATTTGTCCAAAACAGGCTAATTTCCACTTTTGTAATTATTATTTGAAATTTAAAAAAAAAAAAACAGTAAATGGATACAACTAAACAGCAGAAGTTAATTTTAAATTCAAGAAAGGTGGTTGTGTTTACGTGGGCAAGCTGAAGACTCAATTTCATATCACTGCTTTTTACTGCTTGTTTGATAGGTCCCATTTTCAGGTTGCCAGGCATTTCAAAATATGGCTAGATGTGTTTTGGGAGATATAATTCCTATATTAAACACATGGGACTGAAAGGGGATGATGAGTACTCCTGTACAATGTGAATTTCAATAAAGATGACAAGAGCCTCCCTGGAAGGCAGCCATGCACAAGTACAGTTATATGCATCATTTTGACAATAAGCTTGCTCCCAGCAGGTTATTGTGAAGGAAATGGCTGCACAGATATTAACATATGAGCAAGGGCACTATAGGAATGAGTACCAGAGACACCCTCCATTGACACCTTTTTCAAGTGCAGTAACCTTAAGTTCCTGCTAGGATCAGTGAAAAGAATCAAAGAATCACAGAATCGTCAGGGTTGGAAGGGACCTCTGGAGATCATCTAGTCCAACCCCCCCGCCAGAGCAGGGTCACCTACAACAGGTTGCACAGGACAGCGTCCAGGCGGGTTTTGAATGTCTCCAGAGTGGGAGACTCCACAACCTCTCTGGGCAGCCTGTTCCAGTGCTCCACCACCCTCAAAGTAAAGAAGTTCCTCCTCATGTTAAGATGGAACTTCCTATGTTCAAGCTTGTGCTCATTACCCCTCGTCCTATCAATGGGCACCACTGAAAAAAGACTGCTCCCATCCCCCTGGCATCCTCCCTTCAAGTATTTGAAAGCATTAACAAGATCCCCCCTCAATCTTCTTTTCTCCAGACTAAAGAGACCCAAATCCCTCAGCCTCTCCTCATATGAAAGATGTTCCAATCCCCTAATCATCTTTGTAGCCCTTTGCTGGACCCTCTCCAGCAGATCCCTGTCCTTCTTGAACTGGGGAGCCCAGAACTGGACGCAGTATTCCAGATGCGGCCTCACCAGGGCAGAGTAGAGGGGGAGGATGACCTCCCTCGACCTGCTGGCCACACTCCTTTTGATGCACCCCAGGATGCCATTGGCCCTCTTGGCCGCCAGGGCACATTGCTGGCTCATGGTCATCCTGTTGTCCACCAGGACTCCCAGGTCCCTTTCCACAGAGCTGCTCTCCAGGAGGTCGGCCCCCAACCTGTACTGATGCATGGGGTTATTCCTCCCCAGATGCAGTACCCTACATTTACCCTTGTTGAATTTCATTAAGTTCCTCTCTGCCCAACTCTCCAGCCTATCCAGGTCACGCTGTAAGGCAGCACAGCCTTCTGGCGTATCAGCCACTCCTCCCAGTTTAGTGTCATCAGCAAACTTGCTGATGGTACACTCTATCCCTTCGTCCAGATCATCGATGAATATATTGAACAGGACTGGACCCAGTACTGACCCTTGAGGGACACCACTTGTTACTGACCTCCAACTAGACTCTGCACCACTAACCACAACCCTCTGAGCTCTATCTGCTAACCAGTTCTCAATCCACCCCACTGTCCATCCATCTAACCCACACTTCCTAAGCTTGCCAGTGAGGATGATGTGGGAGACAGTGTCGAAAGCCTTGCCAAAGTCAAGGTAGACAACATCCACTGCTGCTGAGAGCAGCACCTTCTCAGCCATACCCTCGTGAGGTGTGGAGGGATGCCAGGGATCCCTGACGTTAAGTGAGGGAACCACCAGGGGAAGGGCTTAGCGGTGCAGACATACACCAGTCTGATTGCAGAGACTACCGGGGTGTAGTGACCCTCGTTTGCTTATACGGATGCTGTGGGAATTCCTCCACGCATTGGAAGTAGCATCAATCATTAAGATTCTGGACATTCTGGCCTCCTTAGCCATATGTCCTGCATACATTTCAGCACACTTTTTATTTGTGTAGCTCTTCAGAGTTATACAATGATCAGTTACCCTCCATCATCTATGCAAGTGGCATGCTGTTTTCTGCAAAAGACTTTGCTCTAGAGCCCTGTGCCAATATTGTCTTCTCTCCCTAATCCCCATCGGTGAGAAAGTAGTGGTGGTCCCAACAACTGATGTCATTAATCTAATTCATCAAATACCTTAAAATCATTTTTATGTTATTAAATAATAACACAAATTGCCATTAGTAATAGGCTGCTCTTGTCTCAGACAGAATTAGTTTTCAAAGAAGCTCTTCGAGATCATTGTTAAACCTTTTTTACAGACCAGGAAACAAAGCACAAAATCATTAACTGCCTTGCCTAAGACTGCAGATCACGGTGTCAGCCGGAACTGGGGCTGGCTTCAAGAAACTAATCTTGAGTTTAAAAGCAAGCCAAATACTTTCAATCCAGGCATCCAAGCACCATAAGGAGGATCTGCAAGTTTACAAAAGCTAGACTAAACATGAAGAAAATTTTCACGTATTTTTATTTTCTTGGGAGGAGTCACGTTCCCAAGCTTTTCTCCCACGACTACAAAGTCTGAAACCCTACCCTTAGTTCCTTCCTCTACATGTATTCAAAAATATTGATGCAATCACATGATCGAAGGCTTAAGAAAGAAGCAAATACCTTTGGGAAAAAAAAAAATCACACAAGCCAACAATATCAGGGCTGCCTTTTGGCAAAAACTATGCTGGCAACTGGAGTACCAAAAAGATTTCAGTGAAGACAGGGAAGTTTGTTCTGGGCAAAACCGAAGCATTTTTAAAGTGTGTCTACTTTGTGGTGAATGTATTGAAGTTTTCAGCGCAACATTTTGTGTTATGGAATGCAGAAACAAAGTCTCATGTACAAAGTCTCATGTTTGTAGAAAGTGTTATGTATATAAGCTGTGATATCCTTTTGCTGCCAATAATCTAATTGTACACATACTTGTCAATAATGACAGAGGCCAGAACATGAATCCTCTGCATCCGTTCCCACGTGGTGCTCTCAAAGGAGAATTTACTGCTCTGAAATTCTGTCTCAACCCTTGCCTTCAACGGGACAGATTTTCAGTTGTTGCACATTGACATAACCCTGTTAATATCAATTCACATGAACTGATGATTCAATCAAAAACCAAATTACTTTTACCCTAAACTGGGAGTACTTTGTTCTAGACCTCCAAATCTCCCAGGAGCTAAGACAGGCCACCATAAAAACCAGGGTTATAAACTTTAATTTATTATAGACAAATAAGGCATTGGCCTATGAATTCTCTTTGCCTATTAAGTTAATGAGCCTTGACAAAACAATCATCTGAGTAGTAGCTGACAAATTATCTGGAGTGGCAATTTGAAAGGCGTTGGCTGGTTTACAAGCATTTCAATCGGGATAACATGGTATCATGTTCCTCTTCCTCTGGAAGAGTTATTTGTCAAACCAAATTTCTCGCAGTTCAGCAGCAGATTCTCAATATTGGAGGACTGAGATACTACAATGACTACAGTTACCAAAACAAGCAAATAATCCCTGTCCCTTCCTCCCCAAACCTGAGGCTAACAAATTCTGAGGAAAAACTCTTTGTAGGAAGCCTGCAGGTAGACAGGGAGCTATCTTTTTATATTTGACTGGAGACCATGGAAGTGTATATTGTGGAGGAACAGGGCTTTGAGGAATTCAGGTGAGTAAAGGGAGACCTTTCAAAATACCTTCTTAATATTTGGATGATTTTTTTGTGGTACAGCTTCCTATAGAGATAGTGGTATCACAGCTACAGATTTAAAACAAGTTTTTTTTATGGATTAATTCTTCCAAATATTCAACACAATACAGACCTGAGACACATCACCTTTGTGAAATTTAGGGCTGCGTACAATGAACAATTCTGCAAAAATAGCCACTTGGATTAGGGTTAAAATGGGATTAATACTTTTCTAAAATCTGTTCTCCAACTGTGAATACTGAGTCTCTTTGGAAATCGGATCGTGGTATACGTTGCAAAACTGTCACTTTCCTCACCAAAGGCATTTGGTGAAATGTTATTTCAAATGTCTTCCTCCACGGTCAACTATTCAAGAGAGTCCTGTGGAAAAGATGACAGTATTTGAGAATATCAAAAACTCTCATATTTTCCATCTGAATGTTATTTCACAGTGGGAAGGAAGTATAAATTGTAGCAATCAGCTGCCTCTACCACAGCATGTAGCAGAGCATAGTGCAGAGCATTTAACCACGAGTTGTGTCTTTTCTCATCTTTTGTGTTCTTTTTGCAGTTTTTGTTGGACTGTTGAAATAAACAAGCTGATTAAATATACAGTGATCAGAGCTTATTTTTACATCAAAGTAGAATGAAGAGAAATGAAACCTTGTTCTTAAAGAGAATTATTAGCTGACGCTTGAGAGAACAAACCCCAGCTTTTGAAGCCCTGATGTCAGGTCATCAAATATCTGATGACTGGGTATTCAATCAATCACAAAATAAAGGAAAAGGACGTAGAGAATTACACCTTCAGGTGGCAAAATGGCCTAGTTCCATAAGCTCTCCAGGTCTCTGCTGACTATTAGCATCCAATTATCTGGTCTGCGGGAAGTAGCCTTAACAAATTCACCCTTTCCCCCCAACCTGTCTCCATAGTCCTGACAGTTGTGTCCACAGAGATCGACCATTTAGCAATGAATTTTATCGCTCTTTGGTTAGCAAGCCACAATCTAATCCTCAGCGTTCCCAACACACAACTCTGCAGCCCCAAAATCCCCTAGAACCCACTTGTTCAACGTTCTGGTTCAAGCTAGTCCCTTCCTTTCTAAAAGGACCGTTTAAAAAGTAAGTCTTTTTATAGTGATCTCTTCTGTTGCCTGGCTCTAAATACACAAAAGCACAGTGATGCTTACAAATAAATCATTCCTATGCACACTGTACCTAAAAACCTGAAGTCATTTTACTACTTTTTGGCTAGTTATTTCCTTTAAGATAATATTTGCAGAGAAATTAAAATATTGTCGATAGATCTGTTAGTGTCTGGAACCCTTCTGGGTTATTTATACCTTTATAAAACACTGCCATTATCAGTGTTTTACACCTCAACTTGCACTGGCCTGAACAGCTCGACTAATGACCTTGTGTGGTGATTAATCGTCTTTTTAGAAATTCTAGAAGCCACACAGTTTTCATTCTAATAAACTGACAGCTTCTGCATGGTCTTACCACATCTGTTGCATTCTTCACTAGTATTTGTCTTATCACTTTTTTAATTTAGCTTTCTATTTCATAGCACTGCAGTGCCTTTCACAGCTGTTTCTCTAATCCCTGGGGTTTCTTTCCTGTTATTGTATCTTACATTAATTTACCATTTTACTTTCCACTTACACACTTCTGCTCTTCTCTTCCCACATTACTCTTTTGAGAAGTGTTTTCTGTAGAAAATGTCTATGATTACAGCTCCAAATGCAATTATTTTTCTTCTACTCCAGAATATAAAAGATGTGTGTTTTCCTGACAGAGAAAGCACTGAACACCTTCTTGAAAACTTGTGCCTAACTCTATCTCCCAAGTCTTGTTTGCAAATAGTTTACTACTATCCTAGTAGACTACAGAGGAACAGCTGATTTATACTAGCATACAGTTTTGGGTAGTACGTTTTTCTTTATTAAATATTTCTCAGGAGGCAATCACTGACAATATTTTATAGAGATGTCTTCCATTATGGAAATGTTCATCATTTTAGGCTTTACTAACTGTCCTCTCAGAGCACAGCTAGCCTAGGCAAGGCTAAATTTTAGATGCATTCTCAACCACGACTTGGTGAGGGATGTGATCATTTTTTGCTCAATTTCTTCTGAATGGCTTAGGCAGCCACTCTAGAAACCCAAAGATGCTCAGTGAACAAAATATGCACAACACAGAAATAAAACGACTGAATCAAACCAAATTCCTACAGCTTTCAGTGAAGTCTTAGTAACTTTTTGTGCTAACAGAGAAACAAACAGTGAATTCAGCTGTAAAATGTGGCACATATTATGTGACCTATTTTAGAGCACCATTCCAATGGATCAAAACATTGCCTGTTGTTCATCACTGGATTTTGGATGACCAAAATTATATACCGAGGTAGCATATATCTTCCAGTGGTGCAGATGTGAAAGCATGGTTAAAAACAAGCACAAGCTGTAGATAAGATCTATGGTGAAGATGCAAACTATGAGCTAAATCCAGTGATGGTCATGCACTCTAACGAAGGAGGTGAGGAAGAAGCGCATGCAGTACCTGGTGATCTCAGAGTCAGGGAGCAGGCCTACGTGGTAGTGGGGATAGGGAGCTGTAAGAAGGAAGCTTTTGTCACACTCGACAGGGGAATAGTGCCTAGGAGAAGGTGGTTTATCACACAGTTTGTTCACAGTGCTGTAAACAGGTTCAGGAGGCCTGGTGATACAGAGACAAGAGTAAAAGATCAGGTGCATGTTAGTGGCTGAGAATACAGAGAAAACACAGCAGTCATTTTCAAAGCATGCAGAGCAAATCTGTCAACAGCTTTTCAGAGGGCTTTTCTGACCCGTAAAGTGTGCTGCTAAAAGAAACACTGGAATTTCCTAACACAGTATTACGGCATCCGAGCAGCTGCATATAAAGATGTACACAATATAAGTGGGCCATAAAACTGGCTTATGGGAAGTGTGTCACTGAAAGGGAATATCTAATCTCTGAAGTTCAGTGATGAACTTCCCCACATACTTGGCTTTCTTTTTTTAAAAATCTAACAACATAACTTCTGCACAGCTTTCTGTGATCTGAATTTTGAGCACCGCATAGAAGAAAATACAACTTTTATTACATGAAAAGTATTTTTTACCCATTAATTTAAGATAAAGATGAAGTACATATTACGTGGTAATACAACATACTTACTCCTGCCCCCATGAGCTGGGGCTTTGCAACTGTGGTCAAAGTGAGCTATATCCTATAATAACACTGATGTCAACAAACTGTGTAAGCAATTCATCTCATTGGCAGGCAATTCGTTTCGGTTCAGGAGTTCGTTGCTGTCTTTTCAGATTCAACCTCCAAAATCTGTTTATGCAGACCACATCTCAAACACTTAAACTTGTTGACAAGGCCACTGCAATTGCGCTTGCACTGCCGCTCTGAATATCAGACAGCAGTATACAAAGCTAGATACGGAGAATAAGATACAGAAACTGACCGTGACAAGTCACCTAGCGTTTCTCTCCTGCTGCCTGGAGGCCAACTGCTTGGGAGAGGCAATACTCACCACAAACCTCCCAGGGAGCCTCCCGGGCAGAGGGGAGGAGGGGAGGAAAACTTTAGTACCAACCAACCAGGGATCCACAGGAGACAACCAGCAAACAGTTTTCAAAAAAATGCACCGCATAGTACATTTCCCGTCATGCAACTTCTCCAGCTCCTGCGTTGGCCCCAGCAGATACCCCTGGGCCTGCTGGCAGAGTGAAACTTGACTCACAATTTCCTGAAGTTTCTGTTCTAAAGAGTGCCAAGACGCGATTGCTGTCGTATCCTCACTTCTGCCAGAAGATCCAGGGTATGCCACTGTCTTTAATCATGGCAATACAATATTAGCTAGATGAAAATCTTATTACAGAAGCCTGAAAATATCAAGAGGCCAAGCAGTTAATGAACTCTTTTTGTTCTTGCTGCGCTGTGCCTCACGTGGGTGTGGTTTTTGCTGTGACTTTCAGAGGTACCAGTATTTATTACGGTCATGGATGCGCTGGCAGATAGAAACAACATATTTTCCTTTGGTTTTAGTTTCTAGATTTGTCCTTTGGGGGAAAAGGAGTAGCTGCTTTACTTAAAAATTGGTCTCATTCAATGATTCAATGCTAATAACATTCTTCATAGCAATCCGACATCCGATTTGAGAACTCTTTGTGCCTGCCTTTCCCAGGGAAAATTTTACAGTTAAAAAAAGGCAATTTAAGATCACCAAATATCAAAATAGCAAAGCTGTCACTCATTTGGTTATCAAGCATTTAGTAAAATCCCTTTAAAAATGTTTAAGGTAGCAATTCTTTTTTATCAGCATATTTCACACTTGTTTCAGACAATTGGATTTAATAATTTATCTACTAAATAAACTGCTGCTTTCAATACAAAAAATCCAGAGAAAAAAACACTTCTATTATTTTCTTTTAGGCCAATACTGCCTTTTATTCCCTCAGAAATCACTTTTGGTTTTAGGCAGTATATTAAAGAACAAGTATAAATATCAAATATAAATACCTACTATGAAGATTGAAGAAATATTGCCCCAGTGCAGGAAGATGAATAAAACCTGTAGATTTCTCCATGGCTTAACTCACTAACCAGTCCGTAAACAACTTGCTTGCTTCCTATATTCAAGTTACTTGTCTTCTCTGAGTGGTAGGTGACGTGCGAGTGTCGCTACCCCCTGGATATATTGTGAATGCTCAGACTACACTGAGTCATCAGCGAGTGACCATCCAACCTTGTGCTGAGACACAAATCATGCCACAGAGATGGACAGATACGAGGGATTGCTCTGTTAATTGACAGTTACAAACTGCTTCCAAAAGCAAAATGAAGTTAAACATTCAACATCTACCTAGATATTGAGACCAAATTAGTCCTTCAAAGATAAACACAGAGCCCTAACAAAATGTCTTGTGAAGCCCAGACAATTTTAAACCATTTAGTATTTTTCACTCTGTTCAGTCTTGCTGGATGGTAAGATAACAAAAAATTGGAACAAGTCACTGTGCTGATGTATAAAGTCCTCTACTCATTGGTATTATACAGGTGACATGGTGACCCAACTAACAACATACCCTCTGTAACTGAGCTGAAGAGAGAGGTCTTAAGGTTAAGAAAAGGAATTGAAACGTCTTCTCCTTTTAGAGCTCAGACTCTTTGCTTAGAATAGGATTCAGGGCATCAGCTAATTCTGGTTATGAGTGCAGTTCTTGTAAGGCCTATGAACGGGTCTAAGACCCAACCCAAACTATTCTATGACTTTATGATCCCATGATTCCATGAAAATGTAAGTAGTGGCACAGCTTGGCTTGAGCATGCCTCAGTAGGTAATTCAATCACAAGAGAATCAAGTCAGTCGGCGCCGCGGGGTAAGCTTTTAAATGGTAGTATGAACGGCAGATAGTCATAAACTACTTTTCTAGCCAAAATAAAAATTGAAAGCTGGAATTGTTAATCCATATAGACCTAACTGCAATGAGGCACAATTTCCACAGAAAGGTATAACTAATTGGTGGAAAAGCTAACAGTAACAGTGGGGGTAAAAGATTGATCTGACACCGGGTTTATTTATTTATTTCATAACAGATTGTGTAAAGAAAGCAAATCTGGCTAGTTGTTTGCAGTCCTTATTATTCCTTGTTTGGATCCTCGTGTTATTGTTTCAGGCTGGCTTTATTGCACAACAGAAGTTATAAGAAGATGGCATTATTAAAACTGTTCTCTCCTCAGTATCATGCAGGGTCCTCAATTTAATTTTAATTTTTTTATTGCAGAATCCTGTTTGGTAGGGTTCAGTTGCCAACACATAGCACATTAAATGTTAACAGTTTCATTTTTTGGATTTTAAAACCTTTTATGATATGGAAAGAAACCAGCTAAGCTCTCACAGCATATTGAGTATGCAGGGCTATAGCCAGGAAACGCTAAATTCAATCTGAGAGAAAATAAATCTCACTGCTGCAAGATTCCAACATTTTTTTTAGAGTAGCCATTTTTAATTGTACCCCAGTTCAATAAAGGCAACTAATACATTAGTATTGTTAATATAATGTTGCTGGGAAGTGTGCAAAGAGCCGTCTTTAAAATTATATCACTATTAAAAGAAAAATCAATGGCAATTTAATACAAACAACCTTTTCCACTTCTAATAGCCAGTGATTTTTATATATATATCTGTGTTTTGACTTCTTTTAGTTTCTTGTTCATATAACCTTCTAGGAGAACCACATACCTTATAGTTCCATAGGTTTATTTAGAATTGAAAGTTGATTTTATTTCGTAGGTTGTGTCCTGGCAATTCAAATAAGACCCAATCATTCATATGACATGTTTATTTCAACTAAAGGAAAGACAGAGAAGTTGTGTGAAGAGCTGGAAGAAAATACCAGAAGGACATTACCTTAGTTCTTTCTGGAATTCCTTTTATAATTAATGATTTCTCAGCTGTTCCAATATTAACTGTTACTTTCATGAGCTTTAAAGTTTTCCGTAACTGCACAACAACTGCTTAAGATCACAGCCATTTTTTTAGCACAGTAATCAAGAGTAAGGCTTGCCTTCTTCCTCTTAACAATACTATTTAAACATTTTAATCGGGTTTTCAAATGAAATGGCCTACAAGAAGGCATAAGTATAATTTAGAACTTTTAATATTCTACACCCAATTCTATACTCATTATTCTTAGCCATTAGGAATTGGGAAATGAAATGACTGCTTAATTTGAAAAAAATCAGTAAACATTTTCTGTTGCAGTAATGGGAATGATGACTGTTCCACATAGGAACAGTGAGCCTGTCAGGCCAGTAAAGAAGGGCCCTTCCCTGCTCAGCTGCTAAAAATCAGCAGGTTAGGGACCATGTAGACCAGAAACCAAATCCAAGTAAAATGTGGTTAGTGGGCCTATCAACCATGAATTTGAGTGCTTATCCTCATCTGTATTTGAACATTTTTATATTCTTAGGCTTCACAACACCCTGTGGCAATGAGTCCCACAAATTAATCATGTGACATACCCCAAAACCTCTACCTTTTTGTATTGTAAGCCTGTTGCTTGGTTGCAATTTGATAACATATGGTAACATTTCAAAAACTTCTATTTTTCTATATTTTAAAGTTACTTGGCAATGTACTGTAAACTCCCTTTATGTGAGTTGTCAGAAAGTGTTAATAGTCATTGCCTGTTGTCTTCTCTATGTCACAAGTACTTTTGCATTTCTCTTTTCTCTCTCTCTGACATCTCTCTTCTATACTGGAATTACTGGTTATTTAGTTCCACTTGGAAACCACGTTACACCTCTGCTCATCTCTGTCACTCTCTTCTGAGGCTTTTTCCAGTTGCCTCCATGTAGTATTCAAGACTTGGATGCATTATAGATTCATACAGAAAAACATTATGTTTTGACCTCTCTTCCTTTCCTATCAAATCTTACTTTCTTTCTTGATTACGTTTTTGACTGCTCTTGAGTACTGAGCTGATAATGTCACAGAACTAACCACAATCGCCTCAAAGTCTCTTTCTTAAGTGGTAATAGCTGCTTTAAGAGCCCATGTCCGTGATACATGTAGTATGTACTTAGGGTTATCTTTTTCCTCTGTGCAGTTACATGTTACTTACCATTTCTGTGTGTATTATCACTGCCAATCCTACTATATCATTTCAAAAATCTCCATACAAGCACTAAAGAATATTCTGAAACTTGAATTTTTTTTGAAGTGTTATGTAATAAGTAGCTTCCACAGACTGTATTAGAAATCGTCAAATACTATTACTTGGGGATCTCTGACAGGCCTGATTAAATATGTGTGGATTACTCAGGACATAACAGATTATCTGGTGACTTGACAATAACAAAATTTTTACTTTAACGTATATCATTCTCCCAAGATAAGACTTATTATTTAAAGTAAATTTGGGTTAGCAAAATGAAATCTTATGATAGGTAAATAATTACAATGTATTTTTAAGGTTCAACAATTAGTTTGATAAAATTTATGTATTAAATACATGAAATAAAAAATAGTTGCTTTGTGATTTATCATAGAATCACAGGTTTAGGTTGGAAGGGGCCTTAAAGATCATCTAGTTCCAACCCCCCTGCCATGGGCAGGGACACCTCCCACCAGCCCAGGTTGCTCACAGCCCCATCCAGCCTGGCCTTGGACACCCCCAGGGATGGGGCAGCCACAGCTTCTCTGGGCAACCTGGGCCAGTGCCTCACCACCCTCGCAGTAAAGAATTTCTTCCTAATATCTAATCTAAATCTACCCTTTTCCAGTTTGAAGTCATTACCCCTCGTCCTACCACCTTGTAAAAAGTCCCTCTCCGGCCTTCAGGTACTGGAAAGCTGCTATTGGGTCTCCCCGGAGCCTTCTCTTCTCCAGGCTGAACAACTCCAACTCTCTCAGTCTGTCCTCATAGGAGAGGTGCCCCAGCCCTCTGATCATCTTTGTGGCCCTCCTCTGGACCTGCTCAACGTTTAGCCATTTCATGCTTCATTGAAAGGAAGGAATAATAACATAGAGCTAAGAAATACAACTGTGACTTTTTTCTTCTAAAAACCTGTTGACAGATGTTCTACAAGTAGACATTTCTAGATGATAGCATAACTAAACACTGTACCACTATATTTCACCAAGGATCCAATTTAAGGTTATACAGATAAACTTATTTTTTTTCTTTTCTTAACTGAACCCTTAATGTGTAACTTGAATAGTGTTTTTTTAAATTATTTTTTAATAAATCCTGAGATTGATCAAAGACTAAACCAAGAAAGAAATTCTACTGTGGGACGGCATATTGAATTCAACATAATCATCATCAGGGTCAATTTACAATCTAGAGCATGAGAACTCTACCTCGTGAGAGACGGGGAGTAACCAGTAGTACCAGCAGCAGGCTGCCATCCTCCAAACGAACAGGCAATGCAGATGAACTGTCGTGACAGAGTGCCTGGTGGGATCATGCACACATCATGCAAACCCCAGTAACCTGGGTTCCTCTCCATTTTTCTCTAGAGAGGTGGCCCTAGCCTGATCCTGCCAGCATCTTATCCCCAAATTTTCCTACCTGCTCTCTATCTCTGTTCCTTACCACAGTTGTGTTGGTTATCCCAAACCCCATGTCTCACTCTCTGAGGGAGCTGCCGGTTCAGCAGCTCTGAAATTCATTGCTGCTCTTCTCCAAGCTATTTTTCTCCACTGCTGCTTCATGTCTCTTTCCCCTTTTCTCACTTATGTTCTTCCTCATCCTAAATTCCTCTTCCAAATCCAAGTTTTCTTACCCAATACATACCAGTCTTCCCTTCTTGTGATTTCCATTCTCACACAACCAGTGACAAGTTCTGCATCATTTTCACACCCAATCTCACCATAATTCCTTGCCAAATACACTCCCCCTATTCCTCCAGTCTCTTCAATGCTAAAATCTGACAGGACTGGGCATTCAGAGCACAGAACAGAATCAGTCCTCATTATGTTTTTATTTCAGAAGGAACTGGAAGAAATAAGTAGAGAGAAAAACTAGCTTTGGCCAGAGAATGCTGTGTTCAGTCATGCTGGCTTTTTTAAACAATCTAGTCAGTATTACAGAACTGTGAGAAGCTTTGATACACCACAGTGTGAGGACGGAATATTAAAGAATTCTACTGCAAAAAAATACTGAATACATTTTGGAGGATAAATGAATTTCATTTTTTCCAAATATGTATATTTGTTGGAATTTAGATAGATTTTCACAAATGCAGTAGAAATACTGTGTGGATTAAGCTTCATCAGCTCCCATATTTCAACACTCCAAAGCTATATATGGAATATTACAGTATTTAAAATATAATATCACTGCAATTTTTAACATAGAATAGAACAAAACAGAACAGAATTGAATAGAACAGAACAGAACATGAGCTATGCCATGTAATTCTCCCTCCAACCCTTAAATGACCAAGCTGCTATGGCTATAAATAAATTCAATTTAATTTGATGGTAATAGTGGTTAATTAAAATTTCTTTTAAAACAATAGATATCATTTATGCTAAATTTTAAAACAAAACAAATATGCAACCTTTGCTATCCATAGATAATAAAATCCAGCCCCAGGCAAAAACTGAGCATGAAAATATTTTCTTGAACAATTAATCTGCCAAAATTATAAGTGATTTAATAGGAAGAATAAATAGAAGTCATTCTCAGTCTCCCCATATTACTATATATAGTTAATTTTCTTCAGGGCATAGGTGACATGCTGATTTTGGGTTAGGTATGTTAATCTGATTGTTGAGAGCTCCCCATTACCTGTCATATTCATATAATTGCATCCGCTTACTTCTACGTACCTTTCACTCATTATTCATAAAGTAACATCAGGTAAAAAACCTAAAATTCACTATTTAAAAGTTGTTCTTACAGTACTTGATGATCTCCCTTGTCTGGGAAACATGAGTTTCAATTCTGTTCCCTCACAAACACTAACAGGAAATCCAGCTAACTCCCTTCAGCAAATACACACTTTTAAAACACGCAGAATATTTTGTCAGTGGATGATCCAATGCAAGTCATTAAAGACCCCAAAGGAACAGTTTTCAGGACTCATTACTAAAAACTGCAGTTCTTTTTTTCCTATTGTGCTTCATAAAACCACTGTCAGAAAACTGCTATTGATAGTTTTAAAACACACAAACCATAATATTAGTTGTGATGGTTTAATACTGAAAAGTCAAATCTGTGTATTGATATAAATTTAAAGGTGTTCCCATGAAGCATCCTCAACTCAACTAGCAAGTTTATGTAAGTAAACAAGAGTTGAGGAATGCTACTTTAAGTACAGGGAAAAAATCCCCTGAGACTTCAACTTAATGGTTCTCCTTTCTCTCCCTTCCCATCCCCAGCACCTCCTCCTCGTCCAGAAAATGTTATTTTGCAAAGATACATGTAAAATAAATCAAACATGCTTTTCACAGCAAAAGAGATAACTCAGACAGCTTTTTCATCCATGAATCTTTAATATCTAGCCAGAGTTAAATGTTAAAGTGAATTTTTTATCAGCTGAAGCACAGAATTTTGATGTTACCATTTTCTGAAGTTAAAAAGGAAGTTAAAAACTCAAGATGGTAGTTCTTTATTTTTATGGCTCTTTTTGCCTATGTTGATTGTTAAAGATGGAAGGGATGAACATCTAAAAGCTACAGGATTTTTAGACTATAATTTCAGTATTTCTGGAATTAGGAAGGTAGACATCTGCTAAAAAATAAATTATAACTTCTCTCTCAACTTTATTAGTAACGAATGTTCCACAAAAACACTAAAACAAAAAATCGCTATTTTCTTCCTGCTATCATAGAAAATTTGGTTGGAATGCATCTCTGTAGGTCATTTCATCCAATCTCATGCTTGAAGCAGGATTATTGCCAACAGATCAGATCAGCCATGAATTTATCTAGCTAAATCTTAAAAATCTCAAAGGATGGATATTTCACAACCCTTCTAAGCAAACTGCTCCAGCACTACTCCACCCACCTGGTGTCTTTTTTTCCTTCTCAAATTGGAATTGGAAGATCCAAATCTAATGGTTACAGCTATCGGTCCTTCTCCTCTAAGAAGAGTTTTGTTTCATCATCTTTGCTATTCAATACTTATAAAGTGCTCTTAGATTGTCCCTTAATCTCTTCTTCACAACATTAAAAAAGCCCCATTCCCCTCAACATCCCTCTAACCTCCACGGGATTTAGGATTCTGAGAAGCTGATGGAACCTCTCGTGTTTTTCCACATCCCTCTTGAAGTCAAAGAATGGGAATTGGTCACAGTCTTCTAGAAAATAACTTGTCTTTTTCTGCTGGCTGTGCTTCTCCCAGTATAGTGCAGTACGCTGATTACCTGACTGGCAAAGAGTGTGCACTCCTGGTCCATGTTCAGCCTGGCATCTGCTGTAACCTCCACGTCATTTTCTATGAAGCTGCAATTCAGATGCTTGTTTCACAGCCCATACAAGCGTGTGCAGCTGTTCCACCTGAGGTGCAGACTTCTTCTTACTGAACTTTATGAGGTTTCTCCTGGCTGAGTCCTCGAGTATATCAAGATCCCTCTGGAATATAGCTCTGCCATTTGTCATGTTAACCACACCCTCTTAATTTATTAGCCTCTGCAAATTTGCTGAGGGTGCACTCTGTGTCATGATCTAGGTCATTGATGAAGATACTCACTGACGCCCAAGGTATCCTGAGCTACTGTGCTCATCACTGACCACCTGACAGATGTCAACTGATGATCGTTACCCTTTGAGCCTACTGGTTCGGTCCGTTCCCAACCCTGTCTCTTTTAGTCCGCTCTTCCTCAGCTTTCAAACAAGAGTGCTGTAGAAGACTGCGTCAAAAGCCTTACCAAAGTCTGCCATTGCATGCAAATGAGCATGGCCATGCTGGGAGAAGGCTAATGAGCACGGTGACAGTGTACAATACAGGAGATACCCAAAAGGTTATCCAGAAGGTTCCCAAAGCTTTACAAATTCTTTCCAGCTATGGATTATTTGTACGTGTTTATCCAGCACTTCTTCATGTTTGGAGGAGAGGTTGCTGGAGGAGTTTTAAAGGGTGCTTCCCGTGTTACAGCTTCTCCTGCCCACAGAAGAGGTATGAGAAATACCTTTGCAGCCACTCCCCAGGGCAACTAGTGGAGAAGAGGAATCACCATGTGCCACACAGCAGATCCCAGACGCGTATCTGTGGGAGTTATGGCATGGGTCAGGTATTTATTTGGAGTCAGCTGTGTTCTCACCCAGCACAGAGGCATTCCTGCTAAAGGCAGCACCTGCGCTGTGGCGCTGGTTGGTGTAGGGCAGCCACGGCTCTCTCCTTATCCAGGCAGCCAGTCATTTCAACAGGAAAGGCGGGCGGGCTGCACAAGCACACAATTTGCTTTTGGTAAATCTACGGTGACTATTCCAATTACCTTCTGGTCCCTTAAATGCCTGGCAAAGATGATGTTGAGTACTTCAGGTTTTTCTACATTTTCTGTCATTACGTTGTCTCCCCTCCCCCTTCATCAGTTTTTCCCTTCATCAAATCCTACCTTCACTTTTCAAACTAGCACACCTGCAGAATCGTGTTTTGTTATCCTTTATGACTCTTGTAAGTCTTAGCTCAAATCAATCAGCTTTCTGATTTTGTCATTAAGCAGTCAAACAATGCATATCTACGTCTTGCATTTTAGGTCATCGGAAAGCTCTTTGCTCAGCTGAGAAGGCCTTCTACTCAATCCCCTTCCTTCAGGGGGGCTCAACAGGATGGTTCATTCCTGCATTCTCACTAAGTTTTACTTAGAAATCATCTATCTTTCATTGCCACTATGTCTGTGTGGCAGCACGCCAAGAGATTTTGCTTAGCAATTCTCCAAAAAGGCTGAAGTCTGCTCTTCTGAAGTCTGCAGTCAAAACTTGCTGACTATCTTTCCAGACTTCCTTTGAATCACAAACTGAACCAACTCGTGGTCACTCTGATCCCAGCTGTTATTTATCATCATGTTTGCCACTTGTTCTTGCCTTTTCGTAAGCAGCAGGTCAAGCAGAGAATTATTCCTGTTTCTCCCCTCTAGCAGCATTAGGAAATTGTCAGCAACACAATCAAGGAATCTCCTGTATTGCCTGCACAACACTTTAATCTTCCTAGAAACTCAAACAGATAAGGACTTATTTGCAGAATGATTATGATTGTATTGATAGTTACTTGACATATAGCTTTTATCCACTTTTGATCCCACATTCTACTAACCTGAAATTGTATTTTATTTAAATTTTAAAAGGTGATAATCTTTATTAAAAAAAAGGCAAAGCTTCAATCCCAAGTGAATTTAAAGTGAATCAATCAAAACAAAAAGTAAATTATGCCCATTACTGACAGCATTTTGGACTTATAATATAATCAACGTACAAAAGCTCAGTAATTTAAAGACAACATCCAGCTTCACTAAAACTTGTGGCTGAAGATGATTTGTTATTTTTCTATCCCTTGTGCTCGGATTAAATTATTTTTTCCCCATAGTTTTATTAAGTAAAATTTGTATTGATTTTTTTTCATATGCAGATTCCGTATTGGACCAAAAAATACAAGTTTTATCAACAGAAATACTTATTTTTGTTGGGAAAAATACAAGTATTTAGGTAAAAAAAAAAACCCAAACTAGAACAAATATAAGAAAAGCAAAAAAAAAAGAAAAGCAAGAGAAAGTGGACAAAATGACTGTTCAACCATTTTAACTTTACTGATGGATTCATTATAGCAAGTAGGCTGAAAGAAACCTTGTCATCAGCCTCGCTCAGAGCACGTGTACAAAGAATTACAGAATTGCAAAAGCCTCTTGTAGTGGCAAAGTTACTGTTCCAAATATTTTTAGTTGGCGCAAATGAAAATCTACCAGAAGTGTTGCCACATTATGACTGCATGGCTAATAAATTTCTTATGTGATCACTATGTAAATGAGCCCCAAAAACCTGTTATAGCAAGAATCAGGTATTTTTAATGGATAGCACTGCAGTAGTTGGCAATCACCTTAATTATAAAAAGTTATGTGAGGAAACCTAATTATAAATGCTGCAATCAAGGGATCTATAGGTTTCACTAAAATTATCACTATGATAATTAACCTCCCAGAAGATTTTAAGTCTTCCTAAACTGGTCAGCAACAAATACTTTCCAAATATGTTCTTATTTTAATGGCAGACTCATCAGCAAATCCTATGGCATTGCACAGACAGAGTGCATTCATTCTTATTCACTCAGTTTATATCTGTGAAAATCCCTGCGAGAATTAACTGCAGCATTTTCAATAGTCTCACTTGAATCGATAGGCAATTATTAGCTACATGGACATTTTATTTTAAAAAAAGGCTCAGCATCGTTCAAGGGTTAGACGGTTTGGTTTTGACAATCAGAGGTTCTTAGTCGTTGTGGTCAGAGGAGAAACCTGGTCTCCTGGCTCTTGTTTGGGTGTCTCTTGGATAGTGCTGTATGATGTATGTCCAGTGAGGAAATGCAACGGCAAGAAGTACCATTTTTCTTATGACTACATTCATTTTATCTTTGTGCTTTTGTACCCTGGGTATCAGTGTAGCATACAAGCTATTATCACTAATCTAATTAAGTCCATAACAGCCTTCTCCTTTTCAATTGGTCAAAGTAAATACTTGATTAGAACTATGAAATTTTCATCTGATTTGCTCTGTTGCATTCAGAGTCTGCTCCTATTACTCAACACCTTTATTTCTGCCACCGCCACATGCCGTCCACAGAAGGTCACGCTTGTGGAGTCAGCCTCTCCTGTCAACAGTGCTGATTCCCAGAAGATTTCAGATATCAGACTTTCATTAGACAAAACACTGATTTGGGAATTCAGATAGGAAGAAGAAAACAGGAGAGGAGAATTTCTCAGAATATACACAGTTTCTCTGTGCATTCATTTTTTTCCCAAATAAGACAAATTGGACATTGGTGTGAATACCTCAGCCAATAGCCGGACTGTGTCAGTGTTTGGTTTTACTGTCACAGAATCATGGAATCACAGACTCTCCTAGATTGGAAAAGACCTGTAAGATCATCTAGTCCAATCATTAACCTAACACTGACAAGCCCACCACTAAACCATGTCCCTGAGCACTATATCTACACGACCCTTAAATGCCTCCAGGGATGGGGACTCCACCACTGCCCTGGGAAATGCGTTCCAGTGCCTGACGACCCTTGCGCTAAAGAAATTCTTCCTCATATCCAGTCTAAACTTCCCCTGGCACAACTTGAAGCCATTTCCTCTTGTTCTATCACCTGTTACTTGACAGAACAGGTCGACTCGCACCTCTCTACAACCTCCTTTCAGGTACTTGTAGAGAGCGATAAGGTCTCCCCTCAGCCTTCTCTTCTCCAGGCTAAACNCCTCACCAGTTTTGTTGCCCTTCTCTGGACACGCTCCAGTGCCTCAACGTCCTTCTTGTGCTGAGGGGCCCCAAACTGAACACAGTACTCAATGTGCGGCCTCACCAGTGCCGAGTACAGGGGTAAAATCACCTCCCTGGTCCTAGCGGCTACACTATTCCTGATACAGGCCAGGATGCCGTTGGCCTTCTTGGCCACCTGGGCACACTGCCGGCTCATGTTCAACTGGCTAACAGTCAACACCCCCAGGTCCCTCTCTGGTGAGCCACTTTCCAGCCACTCCTCCCCAGGCCTGTAGCGCTGGTGAGGGTTGTTGTGGCCAAAGTGTAAGACCCGGCATTTGGCCTTATTGAAACTCATACAGTTTACCCATTGATCTAGTCTGTCTAAATCCCTCTGCGGGGCCTCCCTACCCTCAGGCAGATCAACACCTCCACCCAGAAGCTGTCAGAAGCTAAACCAGCAAAATTAACTTGTTTAAAAACAAACTAAAAATATCAGGATAGGAATACATTTTTCTTCCTAAAAAGATCAAAAAGACTATACTAATTATTTAAAATATATAACCTGCATGGTTCTTTGAACAGGTATGCTTTCTACTGGATACCTGCTGAACTAATAGGTTAGAACTGTCATTGCCTTCTCTTCTATGACTATTTTTTGGTTTGTTTGTTTTTTTTTTTTGGTAGAAGTAATTAGAAAGTTAAAATCAGCTGCATGGAACACAAAGAGACACAGGAATATCTGAAGATACTTCTTCATTACCTTACAGGTTTTCTAACTGTTTAAATGGTCTTTTAACTCTCAGGGCAGCTTTTCTCCTTTTTTAGGATTACTTACTTCACTTTCTGTGACTGCTTGCTCTCCTTAGTTGTTATTTTGCTCTTTTAAAACTGTGCCAACTCCTTCACAGTAACAATGGTGCTGACATCTCACAGAAGGAGAGAATTCAGCACTACAAGCTTATTGACAAAGACTTCATCATTGTAAACTGAATACTGTATTGGTATTCTTCCCATATGTAGGCATTATAGAAATTATGAGGTCAGTACAAGTCCAGGTATAGCCTTGACGTGCAACTTAATGAAATCAATGTTTTAACTGTTAATTAAAAACAGTAATTTCTTGGAACTCTTTGAGGAAAATTCATCATAATCGAGTGTCTCATAAGTTGAAGGAAAGCAATGTCAGCTTTGCGTCCTCAAATCAAAACAAAGGAAAAACTCTTTTAGCCAAGACAGGGAAGCAAGGTGTAGTTTCCATATATTTATATCCTGATTAACCACTGTATAATGATTTAGTTACTCTGAATCTGTCTGATCCAGCAAGTTAAGCAGCTTCAGATCATAATCATAGGCAACAAGAAACATGAAATGCAAATTAGCAAGTTATGAAGCTGATGAATACATAACTGGATGAGAATCTTTAGGTTGAGATACACAGCAGGTCATGTTGGATGATTGGAACAGCCCCCTCCTAGCTTTAAACACAATGAATTTATAAATACAGAAGCACAGAAAAAAAATTAATTACTCATTTTCTGTGGCACTAGACATTATAATGAGGGCTCATTTTACAAAGTTAACAGCTGTTGTCTTCTAAGTGGATGGTAGTGCTCTTCAAACAAAAAATAAATACACACTGTCTCATCGGTGACATTCAAGTGTTGACCTAACACAAGACATAAAAGAACCCTCCCAGCATTTTCCTATGTGTCTTTGCTACCTGGAAATCAACTACACAGATAAAATTCTGCTACCCTACTTCCATATAGCAGTCTCAATCCTTCTGGGATTATTTAAATAAAAAGGATTGGAAGCAATTTCCAGGGTCATTTTGCTGCTAATCACACCAAAGAACTCCTTTTATAAAGGTATCAAGTGCCACTGCATAAACAGTTTCCTTTTAACCTCCACGCCTGCACAGAAAGCTGTTTCATAGTGTGATTGATCTAATGGTTAAAATTTATTCCAGTTTCCCTCCTATATTTATTCCCAGCCAGTTTATACATTTTTTTTTCTTTTCCCATAGTGTTTACTCTCTGTGACATTTATCTTTCAATGTGTGTACACAGAGCACTTAGAGGCTATTTCAGCCTTGGTTTTGCTAAACTAAACAAGCTGGACCTTTCAGAGCGTACAGTCACGGACAGGTACAAATGCACATCCAGTCACTCCACCCATACGTGCAGTGAGCCAGAGGAGTCACTGATCCTGAGATCTCCTGGTTGTGCTAGTAAGGAACTATCATGGCTAATACACCTATTAAGGAGCAGATAATTTTGCTTAGTGCCAGCATTGCTCTAGTGCAGCCACGTTGTTTACCAACGAGTGCAGGATTGCACCCAGACAACATGGACCTCAGGTCAGCATTCATTCACGTGATCTTTCTCATGGTTGTCTTTGTACCTGTAACAGTTTCAATTCATCTTCCCTTGAACATGGGTGAAAATAACTATATGCTGTATTCTGTTGGAGGTGCACTGAATGTTTTACCTATGTCATTTGCAATTGTCACGAAAGGTAACAAATATAGAGAAGCATCTGACCTGGTGTAGTCGTCCTCCACAAGCATGTGCTTTGGAATGGGCGAGTATCTTCCCGGTGAGATAGGGGCCAGGGACGCCTTGTACTCTAAAGTGCCATTGTTTCCAGAAGAAAGTATATGATTTTCCATTGGTGGAGAATAAGCTGATGGTAAGAATAAGCATTTCTAGTTAGCCATTTTCATGTTTAATTAAATGTCACAAGAACACCATTTTCTAGTTAAGTACCAAGAACGTGGTCATTGCTGTAAATAACATCAAAACAGTCCTTGCCTAAAAGAGCTTAAAATGTAGCAAGAAAGAATGAACAGCTGGAGTTTCCCTGAATAATAATAATAATAATTATTATTAATAATAATAATAATGGGTCGTTTGCAGGGATGGACTCTTTAGAGGGGATCTGAATAAGAAAGGATAGTCTGGGAGATAGGAAACATTTTCTTCAATTAGAATTGACTTGAAGGAGGACATGTAAATAGGAGAGAATGAGATTAAAAACATCCTCATCTTTTTTGCTCCAATATACAGCAATAGCAGTAATATAGTGAGAGCTCAATGCAGGATAAGAGCAGGAATTTTATGTGTGGCAAGAACTATGTATGGCGAAGATTTAAAGCTGTGATCTACTAAGGGTGCCAAAATTCCCAATATAATTGAAATTTCAGTGCCAACATAGATGGTATTTAGATCACAGTAAATCTGTATATTTAAAATAGAAAGTGGGTACAAATCTCTTACATATTAAGGATTAATAATGAAAACTACAGGACTATGCTGTCTGACTCTATATTGGGTCTTTGGGTTTTGTTTTTTGCTTGCATTTTGCTATTCTGAACTTACTGGGGATATTTATGACTAGAGAGACATAATAACAGTTGCATTCAAATCTCTAGTTAACGTAATTAAAAAAGGCAATGATAAATAGGAAAAACAATGACACTTCTGCAATGAGTTATGATTAATTTTCTCATGAGAAGGAGACAGCTAAACTTTCTAGTATTAGTTTCAGTCTTTCTTTCAGATGTTGGGGTACAGAACGTTTCAAAGCAAAATATCTCTACAGGGAGAAGCCATTACCCGTTCTGAAATACTCTGAACATGTAGGCATAATGAGAGGTTCCCTGAGGATAAATGAATCTATATGCACCAACAGCCTGGGATGGGCTACTGCAAATCTTTTCAACCTTTACTCTCCCTCTGGAGTTACTTCTGTCTTCTCATATGCTGCTGATCTATAATCTGACATAATAAACCACACTGTTTTAGAACTCCCAAATTATTATTTTGGAAAGTATTATAAAGCAGGAGATTGGAAAGGGACATTTAGCATTTTTACTTCTTCGGCTTTGCTAAGATCCAGACCAGACTGCTACTGAACAACATGGTTGCCATCTGTTGTAACATTTGCTAAGTAAATAGGTATACTCAGCATGGTCAAGTATACCACCTGACATGCATGTTACAAAACCTTCCCTTCTGTTTCTACGGAGCAGTCTGAATAAGGAGGATAATGGATATTTAGCTTTTCCCTCAACTTTCGTCAGTCCACAGTAGCAACACTGTGCAGAAAAATTTAAATCTCAATCTGCCTTGCCCAGCCCTTAAGTGCCCCCAGGATTATTGGCAGGAGATCAAGATGGGTATGCATCAGTTGCTGAAGCTCCTGTCAAAAATTAAACTGCCATCCAGTTGTTAGATGGTGCAGCTGGTCCTTGTTGGTAGCTGAACCCAAGGCAGACGGTCTTTAATGAACAACTAAATGAAGAAAGGGCATTTCAGTAATGAACTGTTTAGATCAACAGGCACCACTGACATAGAGAGCTGCAACTGAAATGTTAAGATTGCTGTGAATGGAAAGGGAATGGGAATGCCAGGACATGGACACCGGGAGTACTGGCAGGATGGATGTGAAAATGGCATGTATTGATAGCACCTAGATTCAGCAGTAGGTCATCAATACTCAACATAACTACATATAACTTGTCAGGACAGCCCACACCCAAACTAAAACAAAGACTCAAGCTATTAAGAGATGATGGCAGGAGATAAAGACTAGATGTGAGCCAAGGACAATCATCTAAGGAGACAAAAGAGAAGTGAGTAAATCCTGAAGACATGCATAGGTGGGACAGATGGGAGAGAGAGAAGATCCTAATTGCTGTCATCTCCTTAAGGGTAAAAAAAGCACATCAGCAAGGAGTTTGTCAACCTAAAAAGGAAGTATATGTGTATGATAAAGACTTCACAACTGCCCGCCCCTGTACTTGATCATCTCAGGGAGTCCTGGTGATGCACCTGGATGTATGTCTTTCTACGTGAATGCTGGACATGAGCGTGGATAGTTCTGAGTGTGTGGATGTGACAGCCTGTTTGAAATCAGTTTGTTTTAAAATAAAACCATCTTCCCCTCCTATGAGATCCTGCACTGAGCTTTACTATATTGTATAAACAAATTTTCCTACAACAGAGTATACATTGAATGCAAGAACAAATAAGAACTTGGTCCTAAAAGAAAATAGCAGACGAACATATGTAAAATTAATGGACAGATGGAGAATAAAGCGAAGTGGAACAATAATTTAGGAACCGTACTTATACAGAAAATAGTTACATTTGTGTAAGTAGAACAGTGATTTTTACATTCCAAGTAGACAGTTTATTCAAATACCACATATATTATTTTCAGGCTTTTCACTAAGTTTGTACAAGATGGTTTGCTGCTTGTTCAGAGAACTTCAATCTACAAATTTAATCATATTTCAAAATATATTTACATGTAGTTATCACTGTAATTGTCACAAGAGTTACAGTTCAGTCTAATCACATGGACAGTGGCTAATTGGAATCAGCACAACAGTATGTCAGCTACATTGTTACTTTTGCTGCGCAGAGTTATATTATTTGTAATACTTCATGAGTGTAGCATGCTTAAGTGGCAATAAACATTTCATTTTTGTAGCCTTCCAAGCTGTTTCATAAACTTTAATGGGGTACTTTGGACACGCTATGAAAAAAACACAACCATCTGACAAACCGATATCTCCAGCAAAATGAGTTGCAAAAATCACTTACAGTGAGTAATATCTGGTGGGCCATAAGGATCGGTCATGTAAATGGTGGTGGGCTTTCCAACTTTCAGATACACTACATCTGATGTGTTCTTCAGTATCGCTACTGCCTCTTCATGGGTAACTTCTTCTAAACTGTAATTATTTACCTTAAAGGAGAAACCAGACAGGTAAATTAGGATGCAGAAATAGACACAAAAAATGACACAGTCTTGCAGTTATCGCAATGTTGGGAAAAATGTTGTAGAGAAGGAGCACTGAAGATTACAGAAGCAGTATTGCAGCAAGGTAAAAAATACAGTTTTCTTAGCACGTACATATTCAAAGACTGATGTAGCAGTATTGATAATATCACATCATAATGGGTCATGGTGGCACGTGGTCTTGTCAGTAGAAAAGTCCTTTGTGATATTCTGCTACCAGTATCATCATTAACATAACACTATACGTAATAATAATTTAATAACTTAACAGCACATCACTGACAGAAACTGCCTATGTTATTTGACCTGTCAAGATGAACTGTCGAAATTCACCTCTCAGCATGTATGGCTGGGACCTCAGAAATACTTAACACCCTCAAATCTTTAAGAGGTACAGAGCGGTATAGAGAGCAAGGGGCTGCCTATGAGGTGCAGGAAACTAAAAAGGGCAGTTCTGGATGGGGGAAAAGGGATTTTCAGTCTGAAAGTTTGTCAGTTATCAGGAATCACAGGAAAGAGACATTGAAAAAGTAAGAGAATGTAGTACTAGTTCTGTGCTTTATCAGAAAAGAAAAATGCTCAACCAGAGCAAGAATTAGAGGACAGGACTACAGATTAAATAGGGAAGGAAACAGTGGCAATAAACCTTGGCTATTCATGCTTTACTCCCAGAAAATCAAAAGAAAAGTGTCAGAAATAATTTATTGTAGAGCTGTAGAAAATTTATTCACATATGAATCCACTACATCCACAGAATGTCGATAATAGATTGTCCTCCTATAAACACAATACTGAATGGTCCCTGCCCCCAGAAGCATACATCCAGAACAGAGAAATTATAGGATAGGGGAAAGAAGTAAAGAAGGATGTAGATACAGGTTTCAGCCATGTGGTGTAAGCCAACAGAAATCACAGAATCATAGAATATTTTGAATTGGAAGGGCGCCATAAGGATCGTTAGGTCCAACTCCCCGCTCCTTACAGGACTCCCTAAAACTAAACCATATGACTAAAAGCGTTGCCCAGACACGACTTGAAGTCTGACAGACCTGGTGCCATGACTGCTTCCCTGGGGAGCCTGTTCCAGTGACCTACATGTCACGGTGAATGTTGTATATGAAATATTTCACTGTGATTTAAAGTGCCATCCTCCAACTTCCACAGTTATTGTCAGGATTTCTTGTAAAACGTATGCAAGATGGAAGAAAAAGAAGCTCCTCAACTATACTATAACACAGTACAGCTGTAAATCACAGAAAAAAATACATACTTTCTAGGGAATCTAGTATCAGTAAATTATTAGAGACTTGACTGGGATAATAAGCTACTGGCAAAGGGTTTGGGAAATGGAAAGAAATCCAGATATTAGGAATCACTACAGGACTCTTCATACCCAGATGATTTCACCAGCACCAAGAGAGAGAATGACTATAATTGTACAGTATTTTTAAATGTAAGGATTCTCTTTAAACTTAATTCCTTGTATATTTCTCAGACTTGGTTTTAAGGTTAATGGAAAGATGCAATGACAGGCATGTTATGACAATTTGACATGAAGAGCAATGATACAACCTAACACTCAGAAGAGAGTTGCTGACACTGTATGCTGAATTTTGACAGGTCTTCTATTTAAATAAAAAGCCTGATCCCTATCTTCTATAAATTTGTCTTTTTTTCTTTGTTACGAACAACAGTAACACACAAATGCACTTTTAATAAATAAATGTCTTTTAAATTGCTAGGCTGATAGCAAGAAAAAGTGACTGAAATTAAGCCTTTCTTGTTTACATATTTCAAAACTGTCAAATACTGAAGATTCACACTTTTGGAAATGTAACAGCACAGTTATCCTTTACCTTTTTCCTTCCCACGCTGTCTGTACAGTGTATCTATCTTGTTGTGTTTCATCCTAACTGCAAACTTTTTGAAGTAAAGAAAATTGCACATAATAACCTCCCACTGCACTGCTGCTGCAAATAAATGTTCTTAGTCAAAAAAAGATACGAAAGAAATAATAGCACTGTCTGGCTTTTGACTTTTGGTCTTTTCAGGAATGTATAAAAACAATTAAGACACAAATTGAATACAACACGGCAGACAGGGAACAATCCAGGAGGTT
>VZSZ01008171.1:4733-14793 GCA_013398815.1 Ibidorhyncha struthersii
CTGGGCATCAGCTCAGCACCCACTGCTCATGGCTGGCACTGCAGGGACAGGCTCTTCCCTGCTCAGGTACAGCGTGTGCTGTACAAAATATGGCTACTTGACAAGGCACAAGAGGGAAGATGGGGGAAAAAAAAACCCAACCTTGTTTTTTCTTGGATGTCTCAGGCCAGCAGTTAGTCACTGTTGGCTCCTGGACTGAGCCTTGCAGGGCTCTGCAGCACAGCCTCATGGCTGGCAACTGGGTATCACGGGGGTACCAGGCTTCTTCTGAGGGCTTTGGTGAGCATGGGATGGGCAGATTTGGGGCTGCTCATGAGCAGGCAGAAGGGTTTTCCCAGGGAATAAAGCAGCTGGAGGACAGGAGGTGACAGGCATCTCCAATTTTGCAGTACCAGGATGCTGGAAGGTGGCCCTTTCGAGGGGTTCCCTGGAGGGAGCATGATGCTGCGTGGGTACCAACCACCACACTGGGCTCTGCTCCCCTCCTGGGATCGGGGCACTCCATCCCGACTCACTGCCAGGGAGTGGGATGGGGTAGCCAGAAACCAGTTGAACGCAGGAGTGTTTGGCTCCCAACCCAGAAATGGGGCTGCAGACTGCTCCGGCATCCAGCCCAGCTCACTCCTCGACTACGGGTGCTGCTGTCACCCCTGCACTGACCAGCTGCCTCAGCCAGCAGCCAGGGGCAGCAAGCCATGAGTGGGCTGTGAGCGAGCCACTGGCGAGCAGGAGCGACCCAGCCCTTGGGCAGGGACGGTGGGGCAGTGGGAAGGAGCCAGGCAAGGGAAGGGGGGGTGAGGAGCGGGATGCGGTCCTGGAGGTGGCCAGACAGGGATGCCAAAGGGGCTGCCGGCTTCCTTAGCGCATGAGAGGAGGGCCATGTGCCACTGTCCCCAGTGTCCCCCTGGATACTGCTGCCATCTGCTGGCAGGACCCAATCCTGCTCCGGTCCTGAGTCCAGGCACTGCACCCAGGCCTGGGGACTCCTTTGTGACCCCACTGTCCTGCGCCCCACTCCCGGGCACACAGGGCAGTGTGGAATCACACACGGCTCCAGGCCGGATGCCCTGAGGTGCCCCCCAAGCCTCCCTCCTGCGAGCCCAAGGAAGATGGGCCACAAAACTACTACTGGTGTCCATCCAAGGCACAGCAGATTGTCACCCCATGCTAACCTGCTCCCTGGGCTGCATATTTCTCCTGTTCTGACCCCCTCCCAGTGCTCAGACATCTCCACACCCAGCTCACCCCACCCCCCCCCCCCAGCTTATTGTATGCTCTTTGCAAGCAGTCCCCTGCCTGTGGGCTTAGCATCGTCCAGTTTATGCTGGTGGATCAGGCCCTTGGCCAGCAGCAGGGTTAGAGCAGCAGGTTTCCCCAGGGAGCGTCCAGCTCTGCTTCTCACTGAGGCTGCTGAGCGGCGGAGGAAGCTCACCCCGAGATAGCCATCTTCCTGCTGCGGTTCCGTCCCCTGGGTTTCGCTGGCCACAGAGATTCGCTGAGTCCTCTCCTCCTCGTGACAGGCATGCACATACCAAGCCTATTCCCATGGCCTCCCCTGCCCTCCCCGTCATTCCCAGCCTTTCCGCTTCTCCTGGGACCAGCAGGTCCCAGGGCCGTGCTGGGGATAACCGTTGCGGACTGGGGCCTCGCTGGGTGTGGGGACACCCAGGGCCACCCTGTACATCCCTCTCCGCTTCCCATGGGCACTGAGACCCTGAAAATGGCCTCAGTGGGGTGTTACATGGTGTTTGCTTTTCAGATGCGCTTGGGAAGCAGGGTTAAGGTTTGCGGGAGGTGAATCGCTGAGCCAGTGTTCCTGCAGAGGCCCTGTGAGCATCGCAGCACATCCCTCCACAGGGCAGATGGCAGTGGTGTCCTGCACCTCGCTGGAAAATGCCCAAGTCCATGGGCAGGGATTTTGCTGCAGCTGTTCCTGGTTTAATTCCTCGCAGCAAAGCAAAACCAGCATCCAGCGGATTTTTTTCACGCCCTGGCCCACATACACAATGGGAAGGCTGCACAGCATTGGGGACCTTCGCGTCAGGAGCGATACGCTGCATGCGAGCCCTGTAGACTTAGTGCCTGACGCCCACAAGAGCAGCAGGAAGTTGTTTTAGTCTAAAAGGTGGGGTTTTTTTCTCTAGCCCTGAAAAAGAAAGCTGAAAAAGTCAACCCCCAACAGGCTACAACCCAAAAAAAACAGATAACAACTATGCTGAAACCTCACTGTTGGGAGCTGGGACCTGGCATGTGGTTTTCAGTCTGACTTCCAAAGAAACCAGGTGTGTGCATCCACCTAGCCTTCCTGCGCCTCTGCCCATCCCACCCTCCATGATTTTTCTTTGCTGAAACAACCATTCCCACCAAGCTGCCTTTCAAAGGCCATGCCAGCAGCTCAGCCCTTACAAGACATCAGAGACTCCCCCATCAGTACTCCTGACCTGCTGGCTGTGCTCTTCAGACACGCTTCACCCACATCCTCAACCCGTGTGTCCGGCCCATTGCCATCCTGCTTCCTTCCAAAACCTCATGGCCGCCCGACACCAGTGTCCATGGCCCACCGGAGAGGGGATGCCGAATCGTGCCACCAGCTGATGCACGAAGGTCCATTTGCAGGCGGGGGCCCTGACATCCACGTGATCTGGCACGGCAACCCCCCCTGCCAGGCTCCCAGCACATCTGGGCAGCTGTGCCCGCCTGCAGCATCCTGCGTGGTGCTCACCGTTTCGCTCCAGCAGCGCGCTGACATCAGCACGGCTTCCTGCCCGCCAGCACCGCCGCGCCGTGCGCTCACCTCATACCCCCACATCGCGGGGCGGCGAGCCCCAGGCAACCCTGTGCCCCTGGCACAGCCAGCCCCTAGGTCCCCTTGCCACCACTGCCTGGTGACAGCCAGCGCCATGGAGTCGGTGGCTCTGTACAGCTTCCAGGCGACAGAGAAGGACGAGCTGCCCTTTCAGAAAGGGGATACCCTGAAGGTACGGGAAGCAAGGGGGGTCACCAGCCATGGGGTGGGCTGGATGTTGCTGCTTTGGGGGACAGGGTCAGCACATGGCATGGGGCGACACCGTTGCTTTCATTGCGCCTGGCTTTGGTGCCACTTTGGGGCTTTCTCGGGGGGAGAAGGAGCCGTCCTTGAGGTTTTCAGGGTGCGGAGCAACATCCCCAGCAGCGGGGATGTCTGTGCCACCACTTGTCTGTGCCACCAGCCACATCTCCAGAGAGGTCCCAGCTGGCATGAGACACATGGCCTCCCTGGCCATCGGTGCCACCAGCTGTGCTCTGTGGCAGCCCCTCAGGGCTGGAACACATTCTCCCTGCCCCACAGAGGCATTGGGGGCCGTGGGGACGCGGCAGCAGGGAGCATGTGCCCAAATCCCCACCCAGGTGCTGGCATCGGGACGGGCTCTCGGATGCCACCCTGGCATCCCAAAAAGCTTCAGGGGGAGCTCAAAACATTCCCAGGGGACTGCCACCCCGCAATGGGGGCGAGGAGACCCTCCCACGCTGCCTGGCCGCTCGCCCTTCTCTGTGGGGCTGATGCTGAGGTGCCGGCAGCTCCTCCCAGACCCTCGGCACCCAGTAGCCCCCCCATGGGTGCAGCCGGCCCCGGGGAGGGCGAGGGCATGGCCCTGGTGTAACCCAGGGCCCCAAACCCACCGTGCCCGTCCCTGCCTCCCCGCTGTGCTTTCCCCACAGCCCCGGTGCCGTGCCCTGAGGTTTCAGATCCTGTTTGCACAGCTGTGCCGGCCCCCGGGCCCCTGCGTGGGAGGCTGGAAAATGGTGTCGCACGGAAGCGGGTGTCAGCACCCCTGCTTGCACCAGGGCGCTTCCTCCCATGGAGCACCCAGCTGCCACCGCTCCGGGGGGACGCAAGGGTCTGCCTGCCACCTCGTCTCCTCCAGGGACAGTTTTTACCCTCTTCCCTGGCTGAGGGTTTGGGGTAATGCTGGGCACCCCCCAGATCTCGGCACCTGCAGGGAACCAGACTGTGAGCTGAGGGAGGGCTGGAGGGAGCAGCCAGCTCTGTGCAGTTGCCCCCAAACACCCCTGAACCATGTCGCCTTTGTCAGAGGCCCCTTTTCCCCAGGGTTCGGTGGGGGACATAGTGTCTGGGGCAGCAGTGGGCATCCCACTCGGCCCCTCTCCCAGGGGGACAGCAGCCGGGCTGACGCCTCCCTCCTCCTCTCCCTCCTTAGATCCTCAACATGGAAGACGACCAGAACTGGTACAAGGCCGAGCTGTACGGCTGCGAGGGCTTCGTCCCCAAAAACTACATCAAGGTCAAGCCACATCCGTAAGTACCATCCCACCACACGGGGAAGGGGGACTCGAAGCCCCGCTCTAGTAGTACCCACCAGCGCCAGGACATCCTCTCCCACCACCCAGGCAGTGATCCCAATGGTGCATCCCAATGCCCAAAGGTCTGCCACGAGCCAGGGTAGTCCCACACATGGGGAAACTGAGTCACAGAGCGATGGGGTCTGCCTGTTGGGTCAGTCTGCCATAGCCACCCCGGCCAGAGGGGACGGGAGGCAGCAGCATGCCTACCCACCCCCAACACCCAGAAATTCATCCCTCACAGTGGGCTGCCCGCTAAATAAATGATAATTGGGGAACAATAAAGCGTTATGGGATTACGACTGCATTAGACACAATCCTATTACTATGTTATTAAAGCCCAGCATAATCCATCCCTGTTTTAACCTGTGTTTTATGTATCATTATCCCCTGGTAAATCACATTTAAATGCCATAGCAAAACCTGCTCGGGGCTGCGGCTGGGGAGCAGGAACGCGTGGGCTCAGGGCAGCCTGGGGCAAATCCCGTTGCCTCTCCGGCTTCGGTTAACAAGCCGGGATGGGCGAGACACAGCCTCTTCCAGGCAGCACCTGGAGGCTCAGCACTGGGAGATGCTCTGCGCTGAAGTTCATGGCTGATCATTCATGGGCCAATTTCAACAGGTAGCAGAGGGTCTCCGTGGCCTGGGGATCCCGAATACATGGATGCAGCCTTGGCAGGGACGGGAGATGGGGACTCTGCTCCTCCACCTCGTTCCACCAGCTGCTGGCAATGCGGGCAGGAAGGGTTTCATCCTTGCATGGAGGGTTTTCTGCTCTGCAACCCCCCCACCCCCTCACCCCCAGTAGCACCTGGCAGGTCTGTTCCCATGGGGGGGCCGTGGGACACAGAGGGGAGTGGGGGGACAGGCAGCAAAGTGGGGGATGAGGCACGTGATGTGATGAGCCAGGTGACAGGATGCGGTCATGGCTGTCGGTGATGTTGCACAGGGACACGTCTGCACCCACAGCACCCTGCGGTCCCTCCCTCTGCAAAAGTGCTGTGATAAGTCGGGGGGGGAGGGGGGGAGTGGAAAAGGACACACTGCAGGGGTGGGTCGCAGACCTGTGGGGAGCCCAACGGGGACCCTGCTCCTGCCGGCACTGGGGCTCTCAGTGCTTCTGTCCTGCGGGGTGGGGATGCGGCACTGGGGTGTCCCCGGGTGTCGAGGGGTGCCCGTGCGGCTGAGCCTGATGCCCCTCGCAGGTGGTACGCGGGCAGGATCTCCCGGCACCTGGCAGAGGAGCAGCTCCTCAAGCGCAAGCACCTGGGAGCTTTCCTGATCCGTGACAGCGAGAGCTCCCCAGGGGAGTTCTCCATCTCTGTCAAGTAAGTGGCTGTGGGATGCAGACGGACACGCAGCGGGATGGGCAGAGGTCCCCCACAACCCCCTGCTTTGGGGACCAAGGGCACCAGGCCACCCTCCCTGCCGCAGTGCTGGGGAAGGGGCGAGCGCCCTGTCCTGCCCAGAACACCTCGAAGTGGCTGGGGGCTGTCGAGCTGTATCCCCACAGCATCCAGGCACAGCTTTGCACAGGGCCTTCCTCTCCTTCCTCCCCTCTGCAGCCTTTTGCTCTGCTGTGGTCCCTGCTGCTGCCTGCACCCTGCCTGCACCGCTGGGCTGCATCGCTGCCTCGCCTGGGGTCGCTCGCCGGGGTGCCCCTAAATACAGCCATGTGGATAACAACAGGACCGGGGCCAAGCTGCAAGCGCAGCCCGAGGGACGTGGCCTGGAGGAACAAGTTGCCCAGAGCATCCCCAGGGATGAAAGGCCACAGCATCCCAACGCCGCGGGGCCGATGATTTCGGCATGGGCAGCCAGGGTTCTATGAAGGCAGCGTGCCAACGGGCAGAGCCTGCCCCCGAGCCTCTCACCCCATCTCTGCCCCTTCCCTGCCCCGGGGACAGGGTAGCAGGAGCCAGCCCCAGGCCAGCCAGGCACTTTCTCACGCTGCTGATCTCTAATTAAGTGTTTAAGGAGGTTTCTTACCCATAATGAAAGGGAGCTATGTTCTGCCATGCGTCACCAGCGTGGCCGTGTCCCTGCCCCTGCCCAGGGGCCTGGCAGTGGCGGGTCACCGCAGCAGCCCCGTGCCAGCCCTGCGGTGCGGGCACCCCAACCTGCCACCCCCAGGTACACACCGAGGGGGTGCCAGCATGCGGGGCTGGCGAGGGAAACCCCGGCATGCCCCATCCTGTGGCTTGGGGGTTCCCGGGGGCACAGGGGATTTGGGAGCCTGAGCCCAGCCTTTGCAGGCTCCTCCCGGTACCTGCTGAGCTGAGAGCTGCAGCTCTCACCACACTTTCCTCAGATGTGGCGCCTGTTTGCTCCCCGGACAAAGCTACCTGCCCTGGATGTGGCTGGCGCACTGCCGGCCCTGAGCCCACGGGTATCCCTCTGTGCCAGGGCCAGGCACCGAGCTTCAGCTATGCATGGGATGAGCTGTGCCAGGTCTCAGCTGTGGGTCTGTGTAAGTAACATGCTGGGGACCCTCGCCCACTGCCTCACCAGCAGGGCCAGGACCCCAGTGCCACCGTCACCCCTGGCTGTGGCAGGATGGGTGTAGTGGGACTCATGGGTGCAGCTGCATCCCACATAGCCTGACCATCCCAGTGAGCAGCCCCTGGGCTTTGTCCGCGATGCCAGAAGGGGATTTGGGTGCTGCCAGCATCCCAGGGCCAGGGTAACGTCCATCCTTTTCCCGCAGCTACGGGCAGCATGTCCAGCACTTCAAAGTGCTCAGGGAGAGAAACGGCAAATATTTCCTCTGGGAGGAAAAGTTCAACTCCCTCAATGAGCTGGTGGATTTCTACAGAACAACCACTATCGCCAAAAAGCAGCAGATCTTCCTCCGGGATGAGGATCAGACCCAGGAGGTACTGTCAGGGGATGGGTCCATGGGGACGTGCAGGGCTGGAGCATGGGGTGACACCATAGCCGCAGCAGAGACAGATTGGGAGCCCATATCTGATCCCCTTTGGGATCCCCCATCTCTCCCCTGGTACCAGGGCTGCCACCACCCCACTATGGTCCGTGGGGAAACTGAGGCAAGGGATGGGCCTGTGGGTCAGCAGCGCCGCCATGGCCTCGCTTCACCCCAGACTGTGCTCATGAGGAGGTGTCACGGGGCTGCGGCTCCCTGGGGGATGGGGATTTCCTTCTGCCTGAACCTTTCCTGCTCCTCCCTGCCGGCCACGGGACGCTGGCAATGGCCAAGAAATGTCAAAGAGGAACAAAAGCGAGGAAAGCAAATGGCCCAGCTCCGAGCAGAGACGCGGTCCAGTCCCTCCTGGCACAGGGTCCCCCACCACCTTCAGGCAAAGCGTCCCAGGGCTATGATCCCCGACCCCTGTGTTAGTCTCTTCGAGGCTCAGCTCCCCCTGAGCTGCTGCATCCCTGCAGAGGGGGACGGGGACAGGGACATCCTGGGAGCCCCATGCTCAGGCTCGACTTGAGGTGGTGTTGAGCAGGAGAGGGTGCAACAGCCCAAGACAGGCAGCACTACATGGAAGCCGTCAGGGTGGAGAAAAGCTACCGGCACAGCTCAGCAGGGCAGGGCACGGCAGCTCGCCCCAGGCCCGCGCCGCCATCCCTCGGGTCAGGGATGACGCTGAGGGCGAGTGGCAGAGCCCAACCAGCTTGGGACGGGGCGCAGCCAGCTCGGGGTGAGCTCCAGCAAAGCTGAGCCCTGGGGTGGCAGTTGTGTTGCTGGTGAAACTGGGCCCTGCAAGCTGGGCTGGGGGTCATTCCAGCATCCGGAGGGGCCTGGGAAAGACCCGGGAAGGAGAGGTGTGCCAGCTGCCTCCAAGGTGTAGGGGCCCTCTGGGCACCCATGTCAGGTCTTCCAGGCAGCAGAAACAGGGACCCCTGTGCTCTGGGGTGCTCCCCTGCACCCCAGGCTCTTCCCTGCGCCCCAGGGTGCTCCCTGCACCCCAGACTCCGGCTGCACCCCAGGGTGGTCCCCTGCTTCCCAGGCTCTGCCGTGCACCCAGGGCTGTTCCCAGTACTCCGGCTCTTCCCATGGCAGAATTTCCCTAGCTCACATCTCTCGTTCTCGAAGTGGGCACCCCAGGTACCCCCACACCCTCTATGCTCTGGACCCCCAGGCTGGTCCTCACCATGTGGTGGCCCAACATCCCGGTCATGCTGGGGACTCAGGCAGTGAAACTCAGTGCAGAGGGGCTGGCAAACGGGGGCACCCCTCCCCCCACCAACCCCTGCCCTCGACTTTCCTCCAGGTGAGGAGACCCAAATTCGTGCAAGCCCAGTTCGACTTCTCAGCCCATGACGGCTCCCAGCTGCCCTTCCTCCGCGGGGACATCATCGAGGTCCTGGACTGCCCTGACCCCAACTGGTGGCAGGGGAAGATCTACGGGCGCGTCGGCCTCTTCCCCCGCAACTACGTCCATCCCATCCGCAAGTGAGCTGCTGCCAGTGCTGCAGGCGAGCAGGGAGGACCATGGCCCCCGCTGCCCCCCACTCAACTGGAGCTGCTTTGTGCTGCAACGCAGACTGCACATCCCTTCGTCCCCATGGATGGTGCCTGTCCCCACACCGGGCTGCCGATGCGCAAAGTCCCAGTGCCACATGTGCTGTGCTGAGGGTAGAGGCCAAGTTGGCGGTGATCCCCATCCAGGGGCTGCCCTTCTCCAGCACCCTGAGACATCAGCCATGGCTGTCCCTGCTCCCCCGACCCAGGAGACTTCCACCACCCCCAGCCTACGCATCGCCTCTCGCTGCATGCTGGCAGCGGTGCTCCCTGGGGAGGGAGCACAGAGCATTGAACCAGGGCCATAAAAACTTTTCCAGCGCCACAACCTGGTTGGGTGGCAGCAACGGAGGGGAAGAACACCAGTGCCCCAAACCTTCGCTCCTCTCCAGACCCTGTAAGCGAAGCCCCAGCTCCAAGGAGGGCTGCAGGCGGCCGGGATGCGGCCGGGTAACGCTGTGGAGGGGTGTCAGGGCACAGGGCACCGGGGAAGGCTGGTCCTAGGATTCAGTCCTGCAGGTGCTGTTCATAGCTGCAAATTGTGGCTTTTTTTTTTTTTAATTCTTTTTTATTCATAGCTAGTAAAATGTGTTTGGGTGACACCCTTGAGTGTGGCCACTCCTTTTCCACCACTGCCACAGTGGTCCCCTGGCCCCATTCATGCACCTGCTGCTTTGCTGTGGTTTTGCTTCCCCTGCAGCCCCCACTTGCCCACCCCAGTACCTCTCCCCAAACCTCTCCCAGGCACTCGCCGCCCCCACAAATGCCCCCCCCACCTCACACCCCCCTGTGATGCACTCAGGATCCACAGCGCTGAGAACGCCCATTTCATTGCACCAGTGGATTTAAACATCCCGTGTCCTAGACGTGACAAATAAAATCTATCATCCAAATCCCTATTTCTGCCCACCCCCTGACACCTTTCCCCCTCGCCCGGGGGCTGGCAGGCCACTAGGCAAAATAGGCATAGCAGAAAATATTGATGCACATCAGGACAAGAGCGTTGATCCCACAGACGCGGGCCCAGAAGGGGGGTTCCATGGCATCCCTGAGGGCTGTGGACGGGGATCCCTTGGCCTTTGCTGGTAGCTGGGTCCCCGGCACGGCTGAGCAGGAACCTGGCACAGAAAGATGGCGAGTGTGGGGGACAGGGTGCCGTGGGGACCGGCCACCTCCTGGCGGGTGGCATGTCCCCAGGTAAACTGAGGCACAAGGCATCCATGCTATCCT
>VZSZ01008171.1:15083-74209 GCA_013398815.1 Ibidorhyncha struthersii
CCTGCTCACCCGGGCCGGAGGGGGCGGGGGGGTCAGGAGGCTGCCTCCCACCACGACAGCACCCGTGGCAGCGCAGAGCAGCACGGCGAAGTGCAGGTAGTGGATGTCGGCGAGCAGCCAGGGCCGCCGGTCATGGACCCCGCAGCGGGGCACAGGGTGTGCCAACTCCAGCCCCATCCTGGCCAGCCCCAGTGCCAGCCCCACCATCAGGCCCCAGAAAGCTCCCTGCACAGAAAAGGTCCACAGGAGGGGGCCGGAGGGGGACAGCAGCCCCACCGGGGGAACAAACACCCCCAGAGGGCCACTCTCTCCAGCCAACCCTGGGAGAGGGTCGAGCATCCCCTGCGTGTTGGGACAGCATCCCACACCCCGGCTGGCCAAGCCCTGGCCCAAACTGGCACCCCTTCAGTAGAGGATGTCCCCTGCCAGCCCTGTCAGCTCTGCCACACTTGGTGGCCGTGTATGGCGGCATGTGCCTCCTCCTCCTCCTCACACCAGCCACCCACCAGCTCCCCGGGGAGATGCGAGCCAGGCTCAGTTCCTCTCCCCAGCCCCTCCACATCACCTCCCCCTTTCTTCCTCCCGGCCTTCCAAAGCCCCGTTGGGTCCCCTGGAGCGGGGTGGCAGGGAGGCGTTGGCACCACCCTGTGTCCCCAAGCCATCTCCAGGGGTGTACCTGCTCATTTGCTCGAGGCCAGAAGACAGCCAGGACAAAGACGGCAGTGACAGGAGGCGCCAGGTAGCTTGTGACAGCCTGGATGTAGACGTAGAGCTGGCCGCCGCTGGAGCTCTGCAGGATGGGGATCCAGACCACGCTGAGGGCCACCAGCACCACCGTGACCACCCTGCGAGCGGCAGCAATGCGGTGCGGGGTGATGCTCTGGTCCCACCCACACCTCCTTGCACCCACAGCATCACCATGGCGGTGGGGGGTCCCCAGGGTCAGGGGTTAGGTCCCAGTGCTGGTGCAGAAGAGCTGGACGGGGGATACTGGAGGATTGGTGGGAGGATGCTTGTTGCTGGGTGACATCCTCAGGGCCACAGAGGATGCTAATTGTGCCAGTGCTGGCTCCATCTCAGACAGGCGAGCACTCCCCAGGCCCATTCCCAGCTCCGGGGGCTGCTAAGTTGGACACCCCCATGGGAAAACACTAGGCAATGGGCACTTTTGCTATGAAAAGTCCCCAGCCACAGAGGCTGGGTGTTCTGGTGAGATTTGGGGGATGTTCTCGGCACACCTGCGTCTGTTCAAAGCACCCAGCTGAGAGCTGGGGACGTGGGCTGAGCTGCCCCATGTTCAGCTCCCCCTGGCCAGGCTGCGATGGAGGGGTGCATCTGTCCCCCAACACCACTCCATCCCCATCCTCACCCAAAGCCCAGCTGCACGCTGTGGCATCACCCTCCTCTGAAGCAAGAGGCATTAGCCAGACTCTAGTTTTTTGGGCCCAATCTGAGCAGGCAGGCTGGGCAAGACACGTCCCGAAAGCTGCCATATTTATAGCTCAGCCCAGCTTGTTTACAGCTTCACAGAATTACCTACATCTCCATCTGCTCATCTCAAAAAGCAGAAGTAGGAAAAAATAAAAGAAAAAAAAGCAATGAAAGCACCTCTAGATGGAGTCCCCCCTGCCTGCCTGGCACGCTGGAAAGAGGAAGCAGCCCGAGCACAAAACACAGACCCTGACCCAAGGGGTAGGAGAAAAACCCCGCATTCGGTACGTCTTTAAGCCACAGGTGATGCTAAAAGGTCATGGGAAAAATGGAGGAGTTTGTGAGCGTGGTGGTGAGCTGGGGGTGCTGGATGGCCGTGGCCCCCTCCGCAGGTCGGGATCCAGGCAGGGATGGACTGCAGAGCTCCGGCACAGCCTGCCGCGGGGAGCTCGGGGGGGGGGATTTGGGGAGGGTTGGGTGTTGTTATCACGTGCCATCACCTCGGCATGGAGCACGCATCAAACACCAGCAGTGATTTCCGGCCAGGCAGCATGGCCATGGCAGGAGCTCATACCCCCAGATCCAGGAGACAGGAGGTCTCTCCTGTCTCATGAGCAAATCCCTTCCCACCCCGCGCTGAGCTGGACGGAGCATCCAGGGGGTGGCTGGGACTCCACGATGGCTGCTCAGAAGCAACCCTGAGCCGCATGTGCTGGCAGGTAGGAAAACCACAAAATTTCAGGTTAAACAACTTTTTTTTTTCCTCTCCAAAATGTTTATCATTTGCTATACCCCCGTGGGGCCGTATGGCAGCGGTGATTTGCAGCACCCTGCTCCCACTAATCGCCCGATGCACTAATGAATTGCCCGGGATCGACTGCAGCAGCGACTCCCGCTCCGGGCGGGCAAAGCCCTTCGCAAACACTCATTAACCATCCTCGGGAAAGCTCTCTGGCGTTATTACACCCCTTGTCACCGGCACCAAAGCCAGTGTCAGGGAGGGGCGAGGCAGGCCCCGAGACAAACACCCCAGTTCCTATGGGGGAGCTGTGCAGGACTGCGGTTCCCCAGGATCATGCCTATCCCCTTCCCACCCTCCAGAGATGGAGGATGCCGAGAAATGGCTGCTCCCAGAGCTGCCGGACCAGCCAACCTTCCCCGCAGCCCCAGTACAGCCCAGCTGGAGCCCTGACCCAGATTCCCTCCTTGTTATTGTCTGCCCTGCGCCCAGGACACTCCCTCGCACCCCGGCACCGCGCCGGGGCGTTCCCCAGCGCTGACTCCGTTGCCCTGAGCACAGCACCGCAGGCAAGTTCCCGGGCTCCCCACCGTCCCCCGACATCCCCCAGGAGCAGCCGGGGCATGTGCGGGCAGTGCTGTCCTTTGCCACCCGGTGAAGGTCCCCCATGCACTTCGCTTGTGACCTCGGCCAGGAGCAGCCACCGGCTGAGGAATGGGCTGGAGGCGGCGAGGGAGAGGCTTCGTACAAGACACAGCCCTGCCCCTCCAAACGCCCTGAACACCCCATCTGCCTTTCCAGCACTTTCATGCATGAAATAATCCGAGGGCTTGTTCTCCTTTCACAAACCAGGCTAAGCATGGTCACTTTGCAGTCTCCCAGGCACCAAAGGCAGATCACAGAGGGCTGGACCAGCCCCACTCATCTCCCCAAAACCCAGGGTCTCCCCAAAACCCATGGTGCCTACCTGCCCACCAAGAGCAGCTCTCGCTCGCCAGCCCCCGGCCTCAGCTTCCTCCAGATGTCCATGGTGAAGAGGGTGCTGCTGCTGTTGAATATGGAGGTCAGGGATGACATGAGGGCAGCCATCATCACCGCGATCATCAGACCCCGCAGCCCTGGGGAAGAGAGGGACCATCAGGGAGTGGCCAAACTGAGGGGGATGGGATGGGATGGGACAGGACAACCTCAATGCTTCACCCAGGAGTAACACCTCCCCCTCTGCAGGCACACACTGGGGTCTCCCCTAGGGCAAGGACAGGGCTTGGGGACACCCAGCTGCACCCTGGGATGCTGAGACCCTGCAGTGCCCCAGGGTCACCCACATCCCCTCACCTCACTTCTGTAGTCACCCTTGGAGGGACTGTCCCACACGCAAACCCACCCAGACCATCCACAGGGCCCTCCCCCAACATCCGAGCCTTGAAGGGCTGCACGGACAGCCCCGGAGTATGGCACAGCTCATCAGAGACAGAGGTGCCCCCTTCCCACCCACCTACCGCTGGGCATCAGCTCAACCACCAGCTTGGGATAGGCGATGTTGGAACAGCCCACAGCGGCTCCGCACACGCGGGTGCACTCCTCGGGGTCCACGCAGGCTACAGCATCTGGGGGACAGAGGCAGGTGACGTGGCAGGACCCCTCGCGGGGCGGAGGCCAGCCCAGCACCTCCCCCCCCCAGCACCCCCTCTCACTGGGCTGGATATTGGCCCTTTGCTACGGCCACAGTGCCCAGACCTTGGCAGAGGACCCGGCGGAGAAGCAGGGAGCACATCCTGCATGGAGATCCACCTCTGCCTGTCCCCAGCCCCGCTCCCTGCCACCAGCCTCAAAACAGGCAGGATCCAGCCCAGCAGCATCACCCTCACCTCCCGCTGCCTTGTACCCAGCCCCGGTGGATCTACCGCCACCGAGCCCTCCCCACATTAAAGCCAGCAGCAGCCACCCCGGAGGGACCTCCAGAGCCAGGACAGGCCCCACGGGGACCCAGAGCTACGGCCAGAGGTGGCAGAGCCCCATGGGCAGGCGCTGCCTGTCCCCGCACATGGGGCCAGGCGGGTTCATGCACCGTTGCGGCAATTACCTCCGCATGGGCAGCACCCAGCAGCTCGCTGGGATGCGTGTGGCAGCTTGCCAGGACCGTCAACGCCCAATTGCTTCTCTGTCTCAAAGAGCGCTCAACCCTTTTTTTTTATTATTATTGTTACGCTCATAAAATATTGAAATGGATGGAAATTAATGTCAGGCATAAATATGGATGGGCTGCCTGGCTCGCCGGTCTGCATCCTCCCACCAACAAGCACAGGGAGTAGCACGGGTGATCCCCGCACACAACTGGGAACTTTGCCCCAATCCTCCTCCACGGTGACCCCCACTGAAGCGGGGTGCAGCCCCTGGCCCCCCAGCAGCAGCGGCTGGGGAAGGGAAACACCGGCTGGTAACACCTCGGGGCTTTCAGTAAAGGAATGTGGGGTGCAATGGGGATGCGATGGGAGCGCAACACAGGGTGCAGGCAGCAGACCACAGGCAACCCTAAGCACATCCCAAGGATGCTGAAAAAGTCCGTCTTGAGCCACCTTTCCCCAGGGTTAGAGTCAGTGCCGGGGCTCCAGTGACTTTGTCCTCCAGCAGGTGTGAGTAAAGCTGCCATCACCGCTCTGTGCCTCAGTTTCCCCCTCTCTAAAACACCACGTTGTGCGCGGCTCCATGCAAATGGCTGGCAGCCGGCGGGCGGAAGATGCTCCAGAGGGCAAAGAAGCGTCTGGGTGTTACAGCCCAGCCAAAACACCGGCCTGAGGGCTCAGCTCTGCTGCCGAACCCCTTGGTGGGACCCGGGAGCCTGCGGGAAGCAGGAGCTAAGCGCAGCGGGGCGGCCGGAGCCCCCAGACCAGGAGCAGAGCCCAGCATCATAACCCACTGCCTTGCTTTGTCATTAGGCCCTCTGCTAGAAATGGGAAATTAATTAGGCACTTGTAATTAATAGTTTTATCTGCAGCCGGGAGGAGCCAGCCCCGGTGCCTGTGCTGGGCTCTGCCTCACCAGCTGGATCAGCCCCGGGCAGCCAAGCGGGGACATCTGCGACAGTGGGGACCGACCTGCTTGACCACGGAGACCTGTCGCTGCAAGCAGGCAGGGGATCACAAAGGAGCTGCCAGCTCCTTCCCTGCACCGGGGCTGCATGCAATGCAGGTGCTGAATTCACCGCGTGGGGCAAAGGTGCCTGGGTGCCCCATCCCCAGGGGACTGGGGACCCAGGTGTCTTCACCCCACGCCGGGGTCAGGTGATGGGGTTCTGCGGTCCCAATCCCCACCTCCAACGCGGCCGTAGGAGCCAGCACATGGCGCGACCGATGGGATGCCGTGTTTGCACCGCCGTCTAATAAATCATAAGTGTGCGCACACGCCCCACTAAAGAGACTGTAAATCTGCTCGCACAATAAAAACAAAGCTGAGGCAGCCAGCAGCGGCCGAGGTGGGTACAACCGCAGCATGCTCCAGCCACGCCGCGCACACCCACGCTTGATGCAGCGGCCTTAATCCAGGGCATCTCCCAACCTACCAGGCCTGGGCCACCCAAGGGGGAACAACAGCCAGGGATGAGGTCTTGGAGCTCCCCCACGGATGCTGGCCACGTGCTCGGCTCTGTCACGTTTGCTGTCCCAGGTGGAACTCCATCAGCAAAGGGGCCACCACTGCTTGCTCAACAGGGCTAGGATTTCACCCAAAATACCCAGTTTTGCCTTCAGCACCCGGCACCCCTTGCTGGCCAGCTCACAGCACGGAGGTGATGTCCCACCACTGGGAAATCCCCACAGGGTCGGCACGGCCTTTCCATAAAGTCATCAGTTCCCTCTGAAACAACTCCTGAGCCGATACCTGGTGGGAGCCACATGCTTCCTTTCTTCTCGTGTCCTGATCCCAACACACAGCTGTCACATCCCTGCATCCACATGTCCCCCGTCCCCATTGCCCCCTCCCTCAGACAACAGACCAGGGCTGGGTACAACCCAGCTTTGAGAAAGTCCTGCTGGACTTTCTCCACTTCCTGCATGTTTCCAACTCATTTTTCCTTCTAAATCCTCCCTGGACTTGGTGCTTCACCACACCACAAGCCCCAGCCAGGGACAGGACAGCCGGGACGCTGCACGGCCACCGTGTCTGCAGAGAGGAGCTGCTTTGATGGCCGAGTTCCCCGGGCAGACGGGCGGCTTCGCCTTGAGAGCCTGACTCAAGCGGGGCTCTCATTTACACGGCTGCAAATCCAGATGAGCTGCTCCAACGCGAGGAAGTGAGACGCAGCCCCTGGCACTTTCCTTTTTTGCATCGGTGCAAGAATCTGACCCCGATTCATGAAATTCATCTTTTACCTGAACTTCCAAGTAGAAAGCTCCATGTTTCTGTCTTGTGAGCACCAACTGATGAATCCAGGGTGGAGGTATTTGCCCATCTCCCAGTTAGTAACGCAATCTGCCATAGCAAGGTCAAATGCCATAAGCATGTCCCTACTGCAAATCTTGTGCCAAAGCAGAGGAGGGTTTAGAATAGAATAGAATAGAATAGAATAGAATAGAATAGAATAGAATAGAATAAGAATATTTCAGTTGGAAATGGCCTACAACAGTTATCTAGTCCCACTGCCTGACCACTTCAGGGCTGACCAAAAGTTAAATCATGTTATTAAGGGCATTGGCCAAATGCCCCTTTAACACTGACAGGCTGGGGGCATCGACCACCGCTCTAGGAAGCCTGTTCCAGTCTTTGACCACCCTCTCGGTAAAGAAATGCTTCCTAATGTCCAGTCTAACCCCCCCGGTGCAGTTTTGAACCATTACGGCAGCTCTGACACGGTGCTGCCCCCAGGACCCCCCCCGGGCTCTGAGTTCCCGCACTAGCACAGGGGTCCTTGCGCTCGGCGCAGGAGGGGTTAACCACGAGGCAGAGCTGCTTTCCTGGAAAATATTGACTTACCAGCCGGCACACCGGGAAAGGGGGAGATTTCAGGGAAAAGCGAGGGTTTTTTTTAAGACAAACCCCCAAACTGGTACCCAGCCGCCCACTGACCTCCCGCACCCACACGGTCCCGGGGGACTCTGGGGCCGGGCAGAGGTGTGAGGACGGCATCAGTCGAAAGAGTTAATGTACGGGCAGGGCCGGGAATGTGTGAAGGCAGCATGTGACTGCAGGTGGGGCAGGGCGGAGCAATGAATCACTCTTTTGCTTTTCCTCTTTTCACTTCTTGCTGTTACCTGTCCGGCCCCGGCACTGCGTGCTGGCAGGAACATGAAATAATCGACCTGCCAGCCAGGGCGATGTACGAGAGGCTGACGGAGACATTCACTGCTGCAAAACCCACCGGCTGACCCAGTTCTCCAGGAACGATAACCGGGGAGGGCGTTCGGGCCGAGAAATCCTGCTTTTCTCTGCCTTCTATTAAGCCGTTGTTTTGTTCATTTGTTTCCCACTTTTTATTTTATCCAGTATTATCGTTATCTTGAAACAGCAGAGGATGAGAAGAGCGTGGACGCGGAGGTAAAGAACCTTCCCGGTGGTGCACGTGTGCCCGGGGCCATCTTTGCCCTATCGCAGAGCCCCAGCCGTGGGAAGCTCTGGGTTTTCCTCGCCTGGAGCCCTCTCTCTGCACAGAGCCGGGAGCAAACAAGAAACCGAATCGTCCTCCCCAGCAGAGAAGAGCTCCGGCCTGGCAGCAGCCAGCGGAGAAGGGAGCGGTGTGTTTCCCCAGCTGCACATTGAGCCGGGGAGGGCGAAGCAAAGCAAATTGTATATTTAAAGACTGGGGAATAATTAATTCCTTATTTATTATCGACATCCGGCGCTCACTGGGGGTACAGAGTTCCCTTCGGAGAGGGTACCGGCGTACGTGGTCACCATGGCTTTCTCCCAGGTGCAGTGCCTGGACGACAGCCACGTCAACTGGAGGTCCAGCGAGTCCAAGCCCGAATTCTTCTACAGCGAGGAGCAACGCCTGGCCCTGGAGGCACTGGCATCCCGTGGCCCCGATGCCTTCTATGAGGTCCTGAAGAAGGAGAACATCAGGGACTTCCTCTCCGAGCTGGAGCTAAAGAAGATCCTGGACACGTTGGAGACATACGACCCCGGCTCCGAGTACATCCCACGCCACGGCAGCAGCACGGGGGAGAGCGAAGGCGATCACAACAGCCAAGGGGATGAGCAGGACGTGGCCCCCTCCCTGGAGTACTGGCCCCAGAGGTCTGACCGCTCCATCCCCCAGCTGGACCTCGGCTGGCCCGAGACCATTGCCTACCGCGGGGTCACCCGTGCCACTGTCTACATGCAGCCGCCGATCGAGGGGCAAGCGCACATCAAGGAGGTGGTGCGGAAGATGATCTGCCAGGCTCAGAAGGTGAGTTGAGCTGCGGGGACAGGGCAGGATTTGCCCCAGGCTGTTCTGCCGAGGGTAGATCCTGAAGTCCTGCTCAGCCAGGTTCCTGTGGGGAACTCTGCCCAAGCAAAGGCATCGGGGTCAAGCGCTGGGGTTTGTTCCGTGTTCATTCAGTGTAATCAATATTTGGGGATCAGATTTTGCTGAAGGTGCTGTTGGCCTGGTCCAGCATTCCCTGGGAGCAACACGACCCTTCCCATGATCCGTATGGCAGCATCATTAATCCCAGGGTCCCTACAGGGCTGTGGGGAAAACTACAGGGGAGCATAATTAGTTGAGCTGCTTCCCAGCTGCGAGCCCACAGTGCCAGGCATCCTGCGATTGTTATTCCCAGAGCCCTGTGTGACTGCATGTGGCAACACACAGGAACCAGAGGAGCCAAACTCAGCCCTGGGGCAAAGCAGCCAAAGCCACTGGTCTGGTGCCGATGTATATGAGGGTCAGGCTTGGCCAGAGATTGCCACGGTGCTCCAAGCCGGCCTCATCCTGGGTTTAGGAGGAAAGCAATGAGCTGATGTGCAGGACAAGGCTGGGGAGGTGCCAAGGGGCAGCACAGCTAACGGCAGCCCACCGTCTTCGGGGCTGGGATTTGGGTTGAGACTTGTTCTGCCTCTGGCATCAAACCAAGGAGCAGGGACTTGGGGGAGATGAGTGATGGGGTCAGGCTGGTGTCATGGGCAGGAGGACCAGGGAAGGAGTGAGATGAAGGCCAGTGATAGCAGGTAGAGGTTGCTGGTGGTTCCCAGTGACCCAGTTCCAGCTGGGAAGTGCAGGAGGGGTCAGTACCTGCTGGTTTCATGGTGCTGGTGGTTGAAGTCCTTTTAGCTCTGCGCGTCCACTCCCTTGAGAAATCCAGCTCCGAGGGAGGAGCATCCCAACCCCGGGGTTGGTCCAGCAGGAAAACAGGGAGACTCTGCCCAGGTGGGTGTGGAGCAGGGGGAGAGAGGCTGGGATTCGTCGGGTCCACCTGGCTCTGGAGACCCCCATGCAGGGAGTCTGTGAACCCCAGCACCATCCTTGGCAGGAGAGAAGGAAGCCTGGTGGCATGCATCCATCAGAGCCTCTCCAGGACCAGAGGACCGGGGGATGAGCATGCAGAGCCCCATCTCCGGCAGGAAAACTGATTTCCCAACGCGTCCAAGCCAGCCGGCTCACAAGGATAGCTGATGTGGGGGATCGGGGCCACCCCACTGCGGACAGGAGCTGTCTCTGGCCACTGTCACCTTGCAAAAGTCAAGGTGAGCTGTCCTAACCCGTGATGTTTTCCCTGCTGAAGGGCTTTGCAGCGAGGGCAAAGGGAAGGGAGAGCTGAAGTCCCATGGGATGGAGGATGGGAGAACTCCTCCACTACAAATAATGTCTCATCTTTGGGTCTTTCCGGTTGTGTCTCACCTGGGCTTGCAGCTCCTGCCTGGCTTTGTCTACTCACCACTTCCCGCCTGCCTCCCCTCAAACAGCATCTCCTGAGTCATCCTACCACCCTCCTCCTGCTCAGCAGAGCCAGGAGGTTGAGTCAGGCAGCTGCCAGGCCCTGCCGCCTGCACCATCCCCACCTCTCCTTGGAGCCTCTCCAAGCCACAGGGATGTGGCCGTGGTTGATGCTGCCACACTTATCACTGGTCCCTTGATGCCCCGTGAGCGGGGCTGGGCTCCGCCTCCTGGTCCAGGTGGTCCTGGCCGGTGGTATGAGATGCGGTGACACCACTGGTGACGTGCACAAGCCTGCTTGGAGCTTATGGCACCCCAGGAAACAGAGAGATGGGCACATGCTTCGAACCTGCAGTCTTGCAGGGTCTGGGGATGGCAGGAGTTACAGGGTCTGACAAGTGCGGTTCTTCCAGAGGTCTCCCACCCCATATATGAGGACCACAGCTGCTGCAGCTGAACCTGCTATCACGCAGCTGAGCCCAGGTGACCACTGGTGTGGCTGCTCCTAAGCATGGGGACACTGGGCTAGACCACCCTCTATACCCACAGATTTCAGCCGAGGCTTAAGGTCTTCACGGCAGCTCAGAGGTGAAAGAGTTTGGCTGAGGAAGCTGAGAGTGGACAGAGGGAGTTCTGGCTGCCACACCACCAGAAGTCACGTAGGCTGGCCACATGCCTGTCCTTCCTGCAGTGTCCCTTGGGCCACCCTGCAGAAGTCCCTGCCAAATTGTCCCATCCTGCCAGGCAACGGCAGTGCTCTTCATCTGCCTGTGAAGGAGCAAGGGCTTGGGAGAGCTTCGGTAGTGCATCCCAGAGGATGATCCTTGCTCCTGCTGCTGTCGAGGATACTCGGTCTGAAATGCTCTCAGACACCACTGCCATGCAGGTTGCTGTCTCATGACCAGAAGAGCAAAGTTCACCCAACGGACAGTCTGGCCGAGGAAAGTTCAGAGCCCATGTGAGCGCTGCTGATGCTGGGTAGGCTCATGGCAGCTCAGAGCTGGAGCGAGGAAGGCAAGAGCTGAGATGTGAGGCCCATTTGATGGTGCGGATGAACCTACTCTCTTGCAGGAACAAGGGGAAACGCTGCTGAGTTCAGAGCTTCTGCTTTACTCTGCAGAGAGGCAAACCCAGGCGAGCTGGAGCAGGGGATGCAAATGATCCCCTCTTCTTTCTCTGAATAAATGAGAGAGAAGAGAGGCAGGATCCTGCAGCCGCGTCCCTGCTCTCCCAGAATATCCCCTTCTTTGTCGCCAACGAACAGAGGTGGTCAGGGACGTGGTACACCACCAGGCTTCACCCTGGAGACCTTCACCAGGTCTGGCCATGGCACGGCAGTCTCTCCCTCGATGCAGATCCCCTCGAGCTGCAAAGCTCACAGGATGGATATGGAGGAAGATGTCCCTCCTCTCTTCTCTAGATTTTGGCTCTATCTGACCAGAAACCAGACCAGGCTGAAAACACTGACCTTGGCCAAAAGCCACCGGAGACAGCAGTGAGTCTGACCTCCTCTCTGCACTTGAGGTTCCACATTGGGATTGCAGTGATATAATTACCCTAAGCAACTGCCAGCAAAGGTTGGGAGGCCCTATTAATTACTGTTTACAAAACCTTTTGCCATTCCTGGATGAAAGGGTCGACAGGGGAGAGCAATTATTAATGTTACTTGTCCCACCTCTCCCTCATTCCAACACGCTTCCTCTAATTGTGCCTTGGTGCCTGCCTAATTTATTAAATGCCCACGTGGTGTGCCCCAAAAGTCATTATCTGATGATTCAGAGTGAGCTAATAAAGAGCTGTAATTTCCTCTATAAAACACGATCCTGCAATTTATGCCCTCATCAAAGCTGTTCAGAAGGATCCTAACGCCATTTGCCCAGTGTCCGAGGGGACACGATACTCGCCGCTCCAAGGGGTGTCGGGATCCAGCACCTGCACATCCACTGCATCCAATGGATCTTGGCAGCTCCTGGGATGCCGGGAAGAAAAGCATCGCCTGCTCGGGCACTGGGAGCTGTAGATTTGGGGCTGGTCTTCTCCACACCCTCCGGATGAATGGCAAAGGGATGGCGAAACTTCCTGGGATGTCACAGCGGCAAAGGGGCTTTGGGAAGAGGTATGGTTCCCCTGCTGTCAGGGACTTCCCCGGCACCGAGCAAGCAGGCACCAAGCACTGCCCTGCTAGAGATGAAGGGGACAAAGGTGCCAAGCTCGCTTCCCGGAGCAGGACGGCATGGTTTGCTCCAGACACTCCCATTCCCCAGGCTGGGAAGTAAATAGCACACAGGATTTCGCTTCTCCGGAGCAGACAGACCTCCATTCTTTGCAGATTAAACCCTGCACCTGGGTTTGGCATGGACCCAAATGGTCCCAGCCAAAGTTCGAGCGTGAGCAGCCCTGCAGCAGGTTTCACCTCTGTGACCTCTGGACAGTCACAGCATCAGGAGTCCTGCCAGTGCCGTCCTCCCTCTCCTGGCCCATTTTGTGCCAGGGCAGCACGTTGGCACGCTGGCATGAGATCCTGGTGACAAACCGAGGCCAAGCCTGTCCTGCAGGCAAGACGCGGTGGGGAGGGAAGCAGAAGCGCTGAGTGGCGACAGGATGCACCAGCCGAGCAGGAGGAATCGGGTTGAAAATGTGGGCAAGCGGGTGAGAGCCGGGCTGCCTCCCCTCTGCCTGAGCCAGCCGCCCTGGGCAACTGCCTGCAGCACGCTGCCTGCTCGCCATCCCTGCGTGAGCGGTGCTTGGGATGGGGGATGTCACCGTGCCCTGCCTGCATCCCTGCAAAACACCTTCCCATCTTCAGAGCTATAGCAGCAAGCCGAGGCCTTGGGAATGCTGGGACCGCAGTGGGAAAATGGCATTTTCCTCCCCAAATGAAGGCCAGTACTATTATCCTCAATCAGAGAAAACACAGCGCACAGGCAAAGTGACATGACCACGGTCACTGGGAGCATCGGTATCAGAGAAAGGAACACAGCGTCTGCCACCAAACCCACCTTCTCCAGCCAGCGAGACACCACCCTGGCTTAGGTGTCCCTCACCTGGGACTCACGGCAGACAGCCCAGCTCCTCCCCAAGTACTTGCTGTAAATGGAAAAGTTGAGCCCTGAGCTTTAAGAGTCGCTTTGAACCTGTCCCACTTTACATCACTGGCGAGACAAGCACAGCCCTCGCTGGGCAGCCCATGCAAAGCGGACACCTGGTTTTCTGCCTCAGTTTCCCCATTGGTACAACAAGGACGTGCAAAACACACAAGCAGATGGCACAAGGGAGTGAGGATTTATCTTTTCACAGCAAAGCCTGTTGACAGGCTCTCAGGTGAGGATAAATGGGAATTCAGTTAAAATCAAGTGGCAGAGCCATAACGTCCCCTCTCGCTCAGCTCGCTGGCACCTGTCAAAACACTCGTGGCATGGCCGGGGTTGGGGAGGTCAGGGTGGCATTGGAGATGGGCAGGCTGGGGCTCCCCATGCAGCCTCGCTCCTCACCCCATTGCCTGCAGAAAGGGAAGGGAAGAGTATAATAATGCACAATCCTGCTCTTAATTAGAGCTCTCCATCTCCTGTAGCACAAAACTAATTAAAAGGCAGCTTGGTGCTTTGAGAGCCCAAAACTGGATGTGCCTGAGTGTGCGAGCACCCGGCACCATCCCAATCCCTTCCCTCCAGAGGGAGGAGCATCCCGGGGTCTCCCTGTGTCGCCCCACGGCATGCTGGTGTCCTCCCTGGCTTGGAAACGTGCCGTGGCTAGCAGAGCCCTCCTGGAAGGAAAAAGGGCTGCGAGGCGCAGGGGCTCAGAGCAAGCACCCATCTGCCCCCAACCAAGAGGACCTTCCAAGAACAGCCGCAGAGATGGGGACGCCGACGGGTTTCCAAGCATGGGACGAGAACAGGCCAGTGCCACCATGACAAGCAGCTTTCCTGCATAGCTGTTGCCACCCTGTGTGGGCTGAGGGGAGGCAGGCACGGCTGCGGAGCTGCGCTGCCCTATCGCAGCCCCAGGGATTGCACTGAGATGCTCGGCTGGGCTGCAGGCAGCTGCCTCCAGCCCCTCTGCCTGCACATGTCTCATGCTGTGCTGTTGCTGCTCACCCTTGTGTCATGGGTGATGCTGTCTCCAAGAAGGCAAAATCCATGGGCGTGGAGTGAACTTTGGCGCTTAGGCAGTCACCCCAGAAAAATCCCAGCGTGGCTGGACGTGGCACAGATGCATCTTCCTATCATATGTGGGACTCACCCCGGCCCCGCCAAGGCAGCAAACGCCCTGGGTATAAAAGCAGCTCCGGCTTGCGAAGAACGGTGAGGCTGCTGTGTGCCAGTCCCTGCTGTCACTGCACCCTTGTCCTGGCTTTGCTCTGTTTTCGTACGGCCTGGGAGGAAAGGAGGGGATGCTCACAGGGGGTCGCACAGCAGAAGCAGCGCCCCGAGCACCCGGAGGGTTCCCAGCTATGCAAGGGCTGGGAAGCAAGACCAAGAGAGAGGTCAGCAGTGCCGATGACAGAAACACCGCCTGTCTTCGGAGCTGTGCTCTGGCCTCCTGACTTTGAACCCAGCCACATTGCCAGCTAGCAGCAGCCTGGACTTGGAACAGCAGCGGGTCACAGGAGCTGGGAGCTGCAGACTCCAGGCTGCTTTCAAGCAACCCCGTCAGCTCACAGCCAGGCCTGGTTTGTAAAAGGTATTAAAAGACATTTCAGCTCCTGAATGCGCCTCAGGGGTGTCCGGATAATTTCTACCAAGCTTAGAGACACTTTTAGCTATTTTTTACACTGTTTCTCTCAATACAAGTATGCATGATAATCCCAGAGACAACAATCATTCCATGCAACATGCCCTCGGACAGATGGACACATCATTGCGTTGCAGGTTTTCCCTCCTGGTGCTCCCCGCGCTGGGGCCACAGGCAGTGCCGACAGCAAAGAGACACCATACTTCTCAGCCAGAAACTGGACTTTGAAATTTGTGAGGTTTGTTAAAGGCAGGAAAGTTAAACTCACCCTCAGAAACCAATTTTTCACAAGTATATCATGCTACAGGCCACCACCAGAGATCAAACCTCCTGTAGTGACAGCAGAGGGATGGGACTGGGGGCTCCTGCTCCCCATCCTCGGGTTGGCCGGAGCCCAGGCTCCCCCACGCCAAATCCCAACCTCCTAGACAGCGAGTATATTGCTCCGGCTCTTGCCCAAGCACAAGCTACCTGTCAGGGTTGTCACCTGGCCATGCTACCCAGACTCATCTGTCTTCTCCCCTCTCCAGGTCATCGCGGTGGTCATGGACATGTTCACTGATGTCGACATCTTCAAGGACCTCCTGGACGCAGGCTTCAAGAGGAAAGTGGGAGTCTACATCATTTTAGATGAGACCAACGTGAAGCATTTCCTTCAGATGTGCGAGCGAGCCCAGATGCATGCTGGACACTTGAAGGTAAGGATGACCCGAAGGGTCTGGGATCAGGCGACCTCCTCCAGCACAGAGAGATAAACAGAGCTGGCAGCTCTGCTCCCTCCTGTTGGGGTCACAACCCCTAAACTTTGGGCAGCGCTAGATGAGTTTAGTCAATTTTTCCCATGCCCAAATCCAGGAGCAGCAAGGTGGAAGGATACAAGTGAGAGATGGGGACATGGGTTTCCCCCAGCAAAGCTGGATGCAGAAAGCCCAGGGGGCTGCTGGTACCCAGCCAGAGCTGGCTTCGAGGCAGAGGGATGTTCAGGGAGCTGTGGCCCCACAAATGTGGACAAGACTGAAGCAGGGCACTGCAAAGCCCAGGGCAAACCTGTGTACTCTGCTCCTCCTGGTGAACAAGCTGGTGAGAGGGAAGGTGTGAGAGGCAGGATGCTCTGCCAGGGCCAGGTCCGTGCTGTCACCAGCCCCGTGCCTGCTCCTGCCCCAAGAGCAGAACCGGCAGGAGCAACTGCCGGCTGGTTCCCTCACTTTCGGGCTTTCCCACAAGTCAGAGGCTGGAATTAAAAAAACCTGTTTTCCCCCCTTTTCTGGGGCCTCTGCCCCAGCACAGGGCAGGAAGCGGAGCAGGGAGGCACCCACACTGCCCACGGCCCCGGCAGCTGCCGAGGATGCCCTCACTGCTCTCACCCGAACTGGGGGGCTGTGACACTGGCACCAGCTGGCAACATACCAGTGGGACCGATTTGCCTGCACATGCATTCACCCGGCCCTGGAGGCGCTGGCGGCTGTGCGTGATGTTGCTCCGGTGTATGAATCCTGTTTGAAGTGAAGGAAGATAAAGTGGCACCAGGGGCTGCCCGGCAGCACAGGGGCTCGGTCCCCAGCCCAAAGTGCCCCAAACCCCTTACACATCCCTGTGCGTGCAAAGGGTGCAGAGAAAACCACTTTGCACGGTGCTCATGCAAAGGTGGAGGCAGACAAAGGGGCAGAGGAGAGGGCGGGGGTTTCTATCAGCCTCAGGAGCAGCAGCGGGAGCAGGGACCCTCCCTCCAGCCACAGGACAGAGTCCATGGCTCTCCGCTGGGCGCAACGCTCCTGTTGCCAGCATGGGATGGAAACACGCTGGAGCAGCCTGGCAATTTCACTTCAGGGCTTGCAGACACCCCTCTCCTGGCTGTACTTCACCTGCCAGCTGTGAGTCGCTCAGGCTCGCCTGTTGCTTGGCAGAAAAGTGATGTTTCTGTGCCTGACGTCACCCGTCCGTGCACGCTGGCTGCCAAATGGCTGGCGGGGAGGCCCATGCCCGGGCAGGCTCGCCAAATTTGCTTACGGTCAGGGCGAACCCCCGGCTGAGCAGGAACACGTAGGAGCCATGACACCTTCACACCGGGCTGGACCGGGGCTGGGATGCAGTGGGGGGGGCTCGGGGACCCTTACCCCAGGGAGCCGAAAGCACCGGCCAGCCGAGGCTCCCACCATCCCTAGCCACCGAGCTTGCCGGCCCTGCTTAATTGCTGCTCACAACAATTAAAGCAGACTCAGCTGAGCTTTTACCCACATCCAAACTTCCCAGAGAGTCTGGTATCCTGAAGACTGCTGCTGCTTCGAGACCAGAAAAGCCAGAGCTGACGCACACCGGTGTTTTAATGCATTAGCAGCCCGGTGGCAGGACTGGAAAAGCAGGAGAACATCTGCAGAGCTCGGCAAATGTCTAGAAGTTGGGATTTGCCACATATTGCAGCCAGTTCGCTGTCATGGGATGCAACAGGGCAGGAGGCTGTGAGGAAAGTAGGGCAGTGTCTGGGAGCTGCTTCGTAAGCCAGGAGATGCTAATGAAACATACGTCGTTATCTCAGTGCCTTCCGCGCTTCGCAATTAGCAAGCCGGCTTGGGCAAGGCGGTCGCTTGGTTGAGCAACGGCGAGTGCTTGGGGAGTGATTCACCCCATCCCGGGCTCGGCAGCCAGCCATCGCGCCGGGTGCTCGCTTGCTGCGCGCTCGTCTTGAGAGAGATTAAATAAACAGATCTTACTTAACAGCAGCGATACGCCGGGAGCGAGGAGGAAGGGAAAGGTAACAGGCACCTTGCTGCTGGGGAGCTTCGTTCCCCTGGGCGTTACCTGAGAAAAACCCACAGTTGCTTCGTGCCTTTCTGCAAAAGTTTGGCTCCGAGCAGGACAGATCAACAACCTGGGAGAGCTGTGAGCCGGGGACGTCTAGGCTGGTGATGGGCAGAGGGCTCAGCCTCGGGGGCAAGTGTTAGCCAGCAGCCAGCCGGTGTGCACCCTGGGCAATACCGCTTTCTCTGCAGCCCCATGTGTAGGGACAGCACAGGACAGAGATGGGAATTGCCACCCCATCCTGCTCACCAGCCAGCCCCCAGCACCGCCCGCTGACGGACACTGGGGTGCTCAGCACTGGTTTCCCCCCACCCACACCAGGCAAAAAGGCGAACGTGAGAAAGAAAAAAAAATGCACCAAAACCACCCCTAAAACCAACAACCCAAACTTCTCTACTCAGTGTGTAAAATGTCCCCGGAAACCCAGTCAGGAACACCTTTGCTTTTGCATCACGCTAAAACCAGCACTGAATCATCGTCCCTCCTGCCAGGCGTGCGGGAGCGGGGACCGGGGGTGCCCAGGCTCAGTTTGCACCCGGGCTTAGGGCTGTGCCAGGTCGTGGTCTACAGGGAGAGAAGAGACCCCAGGGGAGCAGATGAGGAAGGCTGGAGGTTGGGAAGACAAATACTTTTGGTGCTTTTTCTTTAAAAAAAAAAAAAAAAAAGAAAAAAAAACACACAAAAACTCCAACCATGGAGGGCATGACCTAGTGATGACACGGTGCCTTTAGCAATGGCATTATCAACATCCCGGCAGGAACAGGAGGAATGTAGGTGCTTTCATAAGAAAATATTTTCTCCCCAGCCAAAGGGGACCATTTGCAGTGTAAGATGCTATCTGCTTAGCTGCAAAAATGTGCTGGTGCCCTCCACGGAGACGCACAGAGGCATGAGCCAGACTGAAGATAAAAAAATACTTTCTCAGAGGGTTCTCTAGGGTTTCCCTAGGGCTGCCCCTCCATGCCCGGGCTCCTGCAGGGAGGACACCCCGCTCCCCAGCCACCTCTTCAGGGACCTGCTGTGGGATGTGCTCTTTCGGCCCATATCCTTGGGTTTCATTTCCCGGGGTTGAAAAGATGTTTCCATCTGTGTTTTTTTGTTTTTTCCTCACCCACTGCTAAAAACAGGGCTAGATGCTCAAATTTAGGAGCGCAGCAAGGGGGGAGCCTGGTGGAGGACAAGCCCCCTGCCATCGGGTCCACGTGTGCTGTCCTGGGGTCACCATCTCCCCCTAAAACCCCTTGTACATCTCCCACTGAGGAGGAGGTGAAGAATCACCTCTCCCATGGTGGCGTTTGCGTAGATCGCAGAAGGTGGAAAGCATTTGGCAGCAGTATCACACAGTGCTCACCCACGGACACAGGCAGCACCAAGTTCAAGAGGTAGAAAACACTGCCCGACACATGGGCAAAGCAGGAAATTCTTGAAGTCCATGGTTTGCTGTGTTGCCTCGGGCAAGTTATTTTATCTTCCCATCACTGTGGCCTCCTCTAAGCTGGTCGTGAAAAGCACTTCCCAGTCCTCAGAGGGGATGTGGAACATCCAGAGGGGCATCGATGGAGGGGTGAATGATGCTCTGAAGACCAGCCCATTGCTCGCACTCCTGCTAGCGCCTCTGCCTTTGCTTTTGCTTTGCAGAACCTGCGAGTCCGGAGCACAGGGGGGACAGAGTTTTTCACACGCTCGGCCACCAAGTTCAAAGGGGCTTTGGCCCAGAAGTTCATGTTTGTGGACGGGGACCGGGCCATGTGTGGATCTTACAGGTAATCAGTGGCATCTCCTCTTGTCCACCCCATGGAGGTATTGGTCAAAGGACCAACATGGACCCATGTGATCCAAGTCTCAGTCCCTGCCCAGCACGGCCCCAGGACCCCATCCCAGACTTGCTCCCCTCCTCCTAAACTGGGAGATGATTTTGCAAGGCCAGCCTGAGATCTGGAGTGGGACCCAAGGTGTCCCCATCTCCCCACAGCTGGGTCTAGGACACCCCTCCTTCTTGGAGGTGGTGGGACACATCAAGTGCTTCTGCTAATGGATGTGATGGGACACATCAAGTGCTTCTGCTAATGGATGTGATGAGCACAAGGAAAGACAAAAGCACCAAATTGCAGCCAGTCCTAGCTCTCATGTTGGCCTCAGCTTTTCCAGTTAAACACTTCCTACTCAAAGTATTTTCCAGTTTGTCCAAATGAAAACTTACTTGGGTAGAAACAGATCAGTTTCAGTAAGCTTTACAGCTCTAAAAGACAAGTTTCATAAACATGGAACTGAAACATTTCCTACTTTCTGGCCTCAACAAAAAAAAACACATCCATTTATGAGTTTCTTTTCTTAACTAACCCAAACTCAGAAAGGAAAAGCAGCCAACACTAAAGTGAAAAACTGGCCCACAGCAAATACCTTTTATTTTTACTTCAAGTTCCAGTGTGCTCAAGACTTCAACCCTTCATTCCAATTTGGGATGAGAGCTATTTCTTCAATCTCATTATTAATGTTTACAGTGAGATCATGTCCCTGCTAGCACCATCAATCCCCTGGGGAAAGCCACGGTTAGGGAGAGGCGTGTTATTTACCAGCAAGCGCTCAGAGAGTTTCCAATATGTTTCTGTTCCAGCTTCACGTGGTCTGCGGCAAGGACGGACCGAAACGTCATTACAGTCCTCTCGGGTCAAGTGGTGGAGGCATTTGACAAGCAATTCCAGGAGCTCTACCTCATGTCCAAGGGGGTGAGCCTCAAGTCCATCTCCATGGGTGAAGAGCCCGAACCTGAGCCTGTAACGCTGCCCTCTGTCGTGCCGGTGACCCCTGCCAATGCCGTGGTGAAGAAGCTGATAAACCCTAAATATGCTCTGGTGAAGGCCAAGAGTGCTGACCAGATCAGCAAGACCTCATCCGAGAACCAGGACAAAACCCAGAAGACAGACAACAAAGGCAAAGCCCTGCCCGAGGGCCAGGCAGGCGACAGGCACGGTGACGTGGCAGACCTCTCCCTGCTCATCCACCCTGGCCTCCTGAATCTGGAGAAAGCCAACATGTTTGACTATCTGCCCACCTGGGTCGAGCCCGACCCTGAGCCCGGGAGCGAAGTCTTGGGTTACATTAACATTATTGACCCCAAGATAAAGAACGTGAAGCTCTCGCAGATGAACCGCATCAAAGTCTGTGATGTCTCCCAGGCAAGCGCCCAGCACCGGCAGATGCTGAAGAACAGGGAGATGGAGACCAAGAAAAACTCAGACCAAGAGCCACTTCTGGTGTCCCCCTGCCAAAGACAGACCCCCCAGACTCCCATGGAAGCTCCTGCAGCCTCCGCTACCAGCCCCATTGAAGGCACCAGCTGGACAACAAATCAAGCAAGAACATTTGCTGCTTCACCATTGGACCACCGCTTGAAGCCACCAGAGGAGACACTGGAGGACATCAAGCCCCCAGTTCCAAAGCCAAGGACCATCCCTGTTGGTGTACTTGTGACCAAAGTCATTACATCCTGTGACAGCAGCACTGCCCTGGAGGGTGACAAACAACCACCACTGGCAGACCACGCATGTGCAAAGCAGGAACCAGAGGAGAACCCCAACAAAGCTTCAATGGAGACCTACCATCTCCAGCCAGACAGGCCGGTGGAAGGGCCACAGGAGGACAAAGGGCCTCCCTGTGCCCACAATGGGCTGGGAGAAGAGGAGGAGGAGGAGGAAGAGGAGTACATCACTCTCAGTGACCAGGAGAGCTACTCCAGCAGCTCTGCTGACCACAGCTACCGCCGCTCCAATGCCTCCTCCATCTCAGACGAGTACTTCGAGGTGAGAGATCGCTACGGGCCCCTCCGGCGAACCAACTCAGACGTCACCCACAACGGGGAGATCCTTCCCATACAGAGGAAGCTCAGTGACCCTCACATCAGCCGGGGTACCTTCCTCAGCCCCCTGGGGAGCCTCCCATCCCTGAAGCATGTCCGCATGGAGGACGTGACAAAGAGGAGGAGCAATGCTGTGGAGATTAGGTGCGTGCTGCCCCGCACCATTCTGGATGGCAACAGCTCCTACCCCAGCAGTGCCGCACAGGTAGGACTTTTTGCTATAACCTTCCCTATGTTTCTCCACCCTACAAAGGTTGCAAACCTGGAGGTGACCCAGCCAGCTCAGCCAAGGCGTGGTGTCATCCCTAGCTTTGGTGTCACGTCCTAGATGCCGAGATCAGACTTCCCATACAGGAGAATAACACCCTACACGCGGTGATGGTAGGAGTCACCGAAGAGGTGCTCATGGTTGAGAAGGTGATGGCCGTGCCACAGCTCTTGGTGTCTGCGAGTGCAAAGGGAATGGCTGGTAAAGGAGGGGGTTTGGGGAATTAACGATTATTCCATGTCATTGGGCTGTGGGACGGAACCCAGCGGCTCTGGGCACAGCCATATGGCTGTACCCGGAGCCACTGGGTTCCGTCCCACAGCCATCAGCAGTGGCATCATGCCCAGCCAGGGACAGACTGTGCGTGCAGGCGTGTCCTTCTCAGGCTTGTTTTCTAGCTCCTTGCAAAGGTGATTAGCATCAAAGTAAAAGCACTCGGACACATAATTAAGCAGAGCAAGACAGCGGAGAAACAGGGATGGCAACCTCTGTGGGTGAGCGTTGCAGTCAGCAACTTCGTGGCTGATCCATGAGAGATGCCAGACCTTGTCACCCCACGGGGTGCATGCCACCACCCTGCTGCAAGACCACGGGGTGCACGCCAGCATCCCTGCTGCTGGAGCATGGTGTGCACGCCAGCATTGTCACCATGGCAGGTGGATCACAGGATCAGTCCCCTATTTCCACCCAAGCGCTGCACCCTCTTGCATCCCTACCAAGCATTTTGGTTTCTCAGAGCTCCCCAGCCACTCTTTTCAGGGCATTCAAACCCCTGGGGCTAAATCAGCAGCTGAAATCACTGAAGCCACCTGAGGTTACCCCAGCTGAGCACCTCATCTGTGTTTACAGGGAATCAAATTTATTAGCCCAGAGTCCACTTGCTTCTCCCTTCCCAGCCAGTGACACAGAGCTCAGAGTAAGGTTTTACTCCTCGCACCATCAGATATCCCCTCGCACCTTGCAGAGCCATGCAGAGTGAGGAGCGCTGAGCCCTTTGATGCTCTATGACCTGTGTCCCAGGTACCACCTTGCTCAGAGTGGCCAGGTACGCTGGTGTTCCTGCAATAACTTGTTCTGGCCCTTTGATGAAAGGAGGATGATTAAAGGCATCAGGGTTAGGAAAACCAGTGCTCAGCTGATGGAAATGTGCAGAGAATAGTTTCTCCCATGCATAAAAATAATAAACCAAAGCAATCCTTTATTAAATCTCCAGAAACCTCGAATCCAACAGGAATCGCCATCAGCCTCCACCAAATATTTTCATTCTGGGTCCACATTTCTTACGGGTTGGCATGTAGCCCAGTGTAGCCCAAAATGCAGGCGGAGGCTCACTCAGGGCAAACATCATGTTTTCCATCACATTGAGAGCACAGCACTCAAGTTACCCCTGGAGCATTACCTTCCCTAAACACATGCAACCCCGTCCACACCTGGCTGCACGGTTAATAGAGGACAGTAGTATCGGCTGATGCGCGGCAGGTACAAGGAGAGCACCAGGGACACTCAGGTCCTCTCCTGTCCCTCTCCCTCCTGCAGAGCCCCCAGGTCTGTGCAGAGCAGAGGTTTCCAGACATATCCCCCTCCCATTCATTGCACAGTGACAGACAAAGTACCCGCCCTTCCCATTCCACGTCTGCATGGCAGGGCCCTTACCTGGGTACAGGACCCTGCTGATCATCCCTGGCATGATGATAACGAACAACGGCAGCATCTTCAGGTAGCTGGCCAAGATGGAACCAGCCTTGGCGTGACTCAGGTTCTTGGCAGAGAGCGACCGCTGGACGATGACCTGTGGGAGAGCCAGGCTGGGTGGCTGAGCAGCCACCAACACATCCTTCTCCACATCAGTCTCCTCCTTGCCAAACTGCATCCCAAGCATCCCCAAATGCTGGAGCCATTGGGCATCAGACCCAAACGCAGTGTAGATGTGTACCCAGCCCACAGGCTGGGTTTCTCTCCAGACCGGCAATGGGTTGGTGTTATGCCATAGCACCTCAAAAGCCCAGTGCAACCACAGCAGCGCATCCTCCTGCCAGTATCAACCATTCCCCACCACCACCCTCTCCTCTCTTGACCCTTCTATTCATTCTTCTCTCCAAAGAGTGCCCACAATAAAAGGGACACTAAGTCCAGCCTCCTACCACAACTCTACCATCCACACTACTCAAACCATCAAACTCCTCAGAGCTCCGGCCAAGCCATGTCCATCCATGATACAGCCAGCCCTTGGGCTTTGAGGCAATCTCTCTTAAATAGGCAACATCCATGAGAAATGCTGACTTTAAAAGACCCCAGACTCTCCCCGGGGGCTTACAGAGAAGTGCTCAGCATCCAGCAGGAGTCAGCTGCTCTTGAGCAAGCACTGGCTCATGCCATGGTGGGCAGGAGGGACCAGGTGCCAGTTCCTGGGGTGGGATGCTCAGGGAAGCTGTGGTTTAACTTTTGCCCAAAAGCCAGGGCATGTCAGGAGCCGCAGGACCCACCACCCAGCTCAGTCACCATGTGCATCACATCAGGCACATGATGACCTCGAAGGGAGAGGAGCTAAATCACCCTTAGTCCTCCCTGCCTGAAGACGTCTCACACCTTTAGCACTGATTTTAAACAATAGAGTTAAATCAGTCGAGCATTACCTAAGTTAAATGGCTTTAATGCAGCCCTCCTGGTCAAAGCAGGAGGTCTCTGCCTGAGGACCAGAAAGGCCACTGGGATATTTGGACTAAATGACTGAACGCTGAGATGATGCCAACAGCACGGTGGAGATGCAGTGCTGGCAGCACGGCAGGGGTCGCGGCAGAGGCAGGGCAGGTCGGTGCAGCCGGCTCCACAGCCTCCCAGCCCCAGCTCGTCTTGCCATCAGCACCTGCACTTAGTAGATCCAATCTCACCCAGGTACGTCTGCATGGGGTGCAATCACACCTCCAGATTGCGGTGCAGACACACCCAAAAAGGCAGATAAGTATCTGGTGACCACAGCTGCACGTTAAGGCTTTACCTGGTCCAGAATTAAGATTAATGGTGCTCAGACCTGACCCAAACGTGTCTCTCAACCCAGCTAATCAGAGCCACCCCCACAGTGGTGTTGCAGCTCACTTTTGCCTCCTGATCCCACCTCCTCTCCCAGCCCTCCATCCTTTCATCTAATCTTGGTAGCCACCTAATCCCACAGGTTGGGTCTAGATGACTGAATTCTCTTTGGACCTGAAATGAGCACTTAGATGATTAAGATGGGTGTTCAGGCTGCAGCTAGAGAGAAGACGTTGAGATGCCACTGGCATCCTTGGGCCTGGATCTCCAGGTGGCCGTGACTTGGCGTGGGACAGCCTCCAGGCTGCCGGGGCTGCTCAGGAAACAGCTGCTGAGATGCTGCAATGTGCAGGGCAGTGTGTTACCAGACCAAGAAATCAGAGGAGCAGCAATGGTTAAAACTTGAGGCAGTTTTGAGCTGCCACCAGGTCTCAGAAGACTTTGGGCAAGGGACACACCAAGTGGCAGAGAGACTTGTCCGTGAGGACCAAGTCCATGGCACAAACACATGAAGGGGTGTCCATGCAGGGGAACAGCATCCTCATAGCAGTGGTAGCTCATCTCTTTTTCTGCTTTTTTAACAAACAGGGGACACACATCTACCGCTACCGACCCAGGAACCCTGCAGGCAGAGAACAAGGCAAGGAGGTCTCCTGCTCCCCAACACATGAGAAACCGCCCGGGGCCACCAAATACAGAGGGGATGCAGCCGAACCCAAAAAGACCATTGCAGGCAGTCAGCCCTACTGGCAGAGCAAAGCCTTCAGCCCCAGCAAGCCCACACAGCCCGGCCACCTCCCACCAAGCAACCCCCGAGCAGCAAGCAAATGCTTAACCTCCCTGCCGGAAAGCCAGAAGACAACCGAGGAGATGAGGACACCCCTCGGCATCCCGCTCTCCAAACTGTCCCAGTCCAAGCACCTCAAGAACAGGGTTGCGGGAGCCCCAGGTGCTTCTATTGACTCCAAAAAGAAGCCCCCTGAGACCACCAGCCAGAAGGACCACTAGGCACTGATGCAGGTGGACTTCCAGGGTGAAGCAGTGGTAGCAGAGCGTGCCTGGACCCCAGGCAACGCCGTGTTACATGGGGCAGGGGAATCTTGTTTACATTTACCTGGTCGGTGCACCAGTACCACGTGGCCATGATAGACAGCCCGAAAATCATCCCAGTCCAGGGCAGATCTCCAGAGACTGGGTCTCGGAAGAGGTGCATTGCATCCGCTCTGGGCAAGTGGCAGGTAGTGTTGGGAACAATCTTGGATGGCACAGCTTTTAAATAGGCCTCTTCCAGTTTGGGGTATCCTCCGATCTCATTAAAAGCTGGAAATCATCGTTGGGGGAGGCTGGTTAGAATCAAGCAAAATTTGGTGGCCTCTGAGATCATCTGGCAAAACGCTTGCCAACTTGCGAACTCAGAAGTGCTGCCCAGAGAGGGAGGGCTTCTTCATGTTCATGCTTTCTTCTAGTTATTTAAGAGACTCTTCTATTAACATTTTGCACAGCAGGTCCCATTACAGTCCACCCTGCCTTTGGAGGGTGACCCGTGTTCTGGGGCAAAGGCTCCTCAAGGGACCCACCTCTTCTGACCTCGTACTGTAAAAGCAACCTGTTTGTTAACGCTCCCCAGTCCCAGAGCAGGGGAAACTCACCTAGGACTATTAAAATGCAAGATTAGGTAGCCTTTGACTTGATGTACTTACAGTCCAAGGTGCCTTGGCACAAGTCTCCGGCCAAATATTTTCTACCCCTCTGAGCGTTTCCCCAGCATCCCCCCCTCACGGCTCCATCCCCAAACCTCCAGCAACCAGTGGGAGGGAAAAAGAAAAAAAAAAAAAAAAAAAAAAAAAAAAAAAATTTACCTTCTTCACTGCATTTTTCCTAGGAAAAGGGATCTAAGGTCGGGCCTTAGCCTGAGCCCTGCTGGGGAGTACGTGCCATGATCAAGCCCTAGCAAGCAAGCGAGCCTCCTAGCCCTTGGCAGCTGCCTTGGCTCTCCTCCCGCCCGCGCCACAGCCACCAGCCCCCAGCAGCGGCTGCCAACTAGCCCTGGGCTCTGCCCTGGCCCCCCACCACCTCCCCGCTCCGGGGGGGGGCACAGGCTGAATGCTCCTTGCGGCTCTCCCAGCACCTCCAGTGGGAGAATTTTGGAGCCAGAGGCACTGCTTTTTGGAGGAGGGAGGGATGGGAGGCACCTGCCCCTCTCCCCCCATGTGCCATGGCCACTCACGCAGCAGCCATGGAGGAGATAAGCAGCAGGGGGGGGTGTTGGCACATCCATGCCCACAGTAGCTGCTGATGCTCAGGAGAGGAGGCTCCGGGACCCCCGTTGGTCGCATGGAGGGGACACTCAACGCCAGACTCACGAGCATCCCTTGGTGGATTCCCCCCAGAGCCTGGTCCAGCTCTCACATCCCGGCATCCCTTCCACCCCCACCCACAGGCTGCGGTCCGGACCCCAACTCAGGCCTCTCCAACGCACCAGCACGGGGTGGGAATGGGCTCCTGAGCAGTCACCCTCCTGCAGGGCCGTGCCCAGAAGCGCTGCTCTCTTTAGACCAACAGCAAATCCCTCAGGCGTCGGGTGCTGGATGCTGGGATTGCCATCAAGAGCCAGCTTGAGCAAATCCCAGTTTCCAAGACACACACCCTGCTCCGTCGTCCCCTCCTGCCCGAGGACAGCCCTCTCCCTGCAGCCCTGCCATTTCCAATAGCGACCTGCAGCCCAGTCCCCATCCCAGGACATCCCCCTGACCTGAGGCTTTTGGGGAGTTCGCGAAGGGACATCATCCACCGTTCCCCCCCCCCACCTCCCTTACAAACCAGCCCCCTGTATTTCACAGGGAGTCAGCATTTGTAAACTCCTCCTGCTCTTGTGCAAGCAGCCCTGGCCACCCTCCAGTGCTTGGTTTATCCAGGCACTGGCTACTCCCAAGCTTTGCATGGGCATTGAGCACCAACAAAGGCTCTCCAGAGGCAGAGGCTGAAAGCAGAGATTCGCGCCCAGGGGTGTGGGCCTGCTGCCTTCCCAAAGCTGTTTGCCGGCAAGTCATGACACCTACTCTTGCCAGCACGGGAGAGCAGGGCAAAAACTTCAGGGCAGCGGGAGCTCTGCCTGCAGATGCTGGGCTGCAGTCCATGGGCTCCACCGGGATCAATGTCCCCACTGTGATCACCAAGTAGGGCACAGGATGGCACGGTCTCTCTTATCCACGACACCAGAGCCAAGCAGAGCCACCACTGCTAGCACCACCATCTGCTGAAACAGCCACCAAGCTCTCTGTTAATTAAAGTGATTTATCTACAACCCCTTGGTCTGCACCCGCTTGTTGTCCGGCTTGAGACTGCTCTTCCCAGCATCGTACTCTAGAGGATTTGCACAACCCTCCTGCTGTCCTTCGGGACACGTGGCCTCGGAGCCAAGCAATATGCTTTTTGGTCCCTTCAGCAGCAGCAGGGGTGGCAATGGTCTGGGCAGAGCAGACCCGGAGTGGTCACAGCTTCGCAGATGAGCATTAGCATCACTGCTGCAGCTGTCACAGTCTGAAGATACGGACAAGATAAAACATGGAGAGTATCCTTTATTAGAGCTTCACAAGAGCTGGAGAAAACCCAGCACCCTCGAGGCGTACCAGCCTCCAGGTCCTTGGGTCTCCCGAGACCCGAGGAAAAAAACGTGTGACCAGCAGCTTGTCTTTCAGCTCCCCTGGATCCGTCCCTCTCCCAAGCACCCTCGCCTCCCTGCACACACCGTGCCAGGATTTGCAGGTTGGCAAAGCCAAAAAAAAGCTGGGCTTTGCAGTCACGGGAAGGGGTTTTCCAGACCTTGCCTGCCTGCCCTCCTACCCTGGCTCTGCGTTGCGGCACCCAGTCCAGCTTACCAGACACAAGCCTGAGAGAGCCCCATGGCCAACTACAGCTTCAGACAACCAGCAGCAGCGTCCAAGCACCTCGTCTGACACAAAGGCTGCAGCCACCACTCAGATCTGCTTGGACAGGCAACGTGCTCCTCTGCCTGGTGCAGTTCCTTGCTCCTGCTGGGTTATTTGGTATTATTGTTACTGCTCCAGGAAGCATCTGTCCTTTCATTTGGTTTTTGTAAATATACTTTGCTGCGGACAGGGCTCACCCAGGAGCAAGTTCTGTTTTTGCACAGGGGAGCAGCTGCGGGACCGGGCTGGCTGCAGGTCTGGAGCTGCTCCCACCTCCACAGCAGAGCTCCGGTGCAGCGTTGGGTCAAAGCCTTTCCTACCCGCCCACCTAAGCAGACTTCTCCAGGAGATGGTGGAAATCATCTCAGGAGTGCCTCTGGAAATCGTCCTCTGTAGTTAAACACCTGCCTTTGAAGCCGGGACCTGACTTTTTGCCTCCTACTCCTCAGGGCCAAGAGCCCCGATGGCAGAACAAGGCTGATGAAAGCTCCCAGCCTCACAAGGGTGCTCTGCGGCTAAACACACGGAGACACAACAGTGCTGAGTGTTCAGAAAGGGGTGGTGATGAACCACGCTCGCTCCAACCAGGAGGAAGGCACGGCACCATGCTCTGCATCCCCAGGCGATGCCCTGCAGCCGTGCCTCGACCCAGCACTGCCTTCTGCCATGCACGTCCCCGTGCGGTGGGATCCTGTCTGAAGACCCCACTGCAACGCTGCTACAAGTTTCCCAGAGCAAAACTGGAAATGCTGCGTCACTGTCAAACGCTTGATCGGTCTCTCAGAACGCATGGACTAGAGGCAAACATGCGGAGCAGTGTTCACCACAGGAAGGTCACCAGTGCTCGGGACAGCCCCACATGGAGGGCCAGGGGGATGCTTCATGGCGTCTTCACCCAGAGGAATGGCATGTAGGGGAAGAAGAGTGGCAGAGGGGACACAGGGGGACCACAGACTTTCTTCAGGTGATTGCTATGGGCCAAAGTCCTGCTGGGCATCTTGGCCACTGGGTTGCTCAGACTGAGTCTTTTTATTTATTTCCAAGACCACCCGAATGGGGAGAGAACGTCCCCATGGAAGGGGGATCTGTGCTGTCCCAGCTCTCACCTTTCACCGCCAGCACGATGGCTCCAAGGACCATGATGAGTGTCTGCAGTGTGTCGGTGTAGATGACAGCCGCCAGCCCCCCTGCACAAGAGCAAAGCACAGTGTTGGGAGTGCCACCAGCTTCAGGCTTGGTCGTGAAGTCCCAATAAAGCTGCCCGCGCTCACAGGGACGTGCCTATCACCAGCCTGGTCCTGCCAACACCGCAGTGATGGGGGGCTGCGGCGGGAGCATGAAGGGGGAACACCTCCTCAGTGGGTCCCCTGCAGATGGGGTGGGGGGAGCAGCCAACAGCTGTGGGGGCTGCGGTCCCACCTAGAGCAGGGAAGGGGAGCCAAGGGATGGCGGGATCAGGGAGATGTAGCCCCATGTCCCCACACAGTCAGGAGGATGCCGGCCAGCCCCAGCCCCGGCTCTTTGGATGCTCCAGCAGACAGACACATCCAGGGCATTGATCTCATCATCCATCCCACCTCTCCCTAACGCCATACCAGTCTTCACCCTTTGTACACCCCTCAGCTCTCCTCCCAACCCTACAGTTTTATTTTTCCAGCACCTGACACATAGCAGGGTCCCCCTTGGCCAGCCAGCAGCATTTCTCCCTTTCCAGCCCAAAATCTCCCTCCGGACCTGTTGCCAACCCAGGACCTGCTTACCTAGCCAGAAAGCAATTACTCAGCAGATGAACAAAAGCATTAAGAAGTAGCGGAGCTAGAGGAAAATGGGTCAAAAATTGAACCAGTTTCAACCCCAGTCACCGACTCACACCCTGGGAGTTCAGGGCTGCGCCCTCCTTGGGATATGGAGGGATGTTCTCAGGATGAGGGTGACGCAGTGCTCACACGCTCTGCCTGAGCTCGTGCCGAAATGCCTTACTTCACAACAAGCCTCGTGGGCAGGAAAAAACCCGAGATGGGATTTGCTTAAAACCAAAGTCTTGCAAAATCCACCATGTTTCAGATAGACTTAAACTGTTTCCCATTTTGACGGCTGGGACGAGATAGCGAGGGAGAATTTACTGCTGTGTGCCTCCACTGGCACTACCAGGGGAGGGAACGTCCCAGCCAAAATAACAACCGAAAGGGCTGGCAGGGATACGTGGTCCTGTGGTCCGAGAGCAGGACTGCAAGCCAGTAACCCACAGTTTCCAACTGCAGCTCCAAACCCTCATCACCTCTGCATCACAAAAGAACCGTGTGGACTGACCCTGCACAAAAGTAGCTGGTTCCACGACGGGGAAGCATGGGCAAGAAATATTCCCGAAAGTTTTGCAGAGGGAGGGCAGCAAGTTGCATCGCGGGCAGGGCAAGCAGTAGGGAAATGAGTTGGGTAAAGGGCTGTCAGATTGTAGATTCCATAGTAATAGTCCTGTAATAGGAGAAGCCCTGATTATTTCTGTTACAAATAGGTACACACACAAGAAAGCACTTAACTACATGATGGAGGAGGAGTTATTACAAATTAAAAGCCGTAATGACAAAAGAGAGGTCATGCACTGAGTCATTGCCTGAGCTGACGCTGAAGAAGGATGCTCAGATAGCGGCATGATAGGGCAGGGAAGATGAACTCCATTAGTATAAATCCCCAAAGACCTTCCAGGAGTGAAAAAAAAAATAATAAAAAAAAAATAAAAGCAGGAGTGTAAGTGGTGTGGTTCAACCAAAGAAGAAAGATTGAAGCCAGCGGATGCTGAGCAACCTACCCGCAATGGTGTAGAGCCCCGTGACCACCAGCATCAGGACGGTGGAGAGGTAAAGGTCCCAGCCCAGGCAGACTTGCACGAAGAGGGCCCCAGAGTACAGGTCCGTCTGTGCGTGGAAGAAGAAACACAGGGTCTGGGACAAGTGACATCCACTTGGCTAGACAGCACCCAAGGGCTGCTGTAAGAGCAGCATGGCAGGGAAATAGTCAACACCACGGGTACAACAAGGACATTGCACTGCACGTGCCAGGAGGACACCTCTCAAAGTCAGCACTGGAGTCTGGGGTCCCACGCAGGTGGCAATATCACCGCTACAGATGGGTGTCACAGGCACCTTCCCCCAACCCCCAAAGAGCGGAGCAGGCAGCTCCAGCAGTCATTTGCAACTGAGCCCAGGTGGGTGCAGACAGTGGGATATAAGGGCCAGAGATGGGATGCCTTGGGGCATCATTGCTGCCACCGTCTTTGAAACCAAAGCAGGGAGCTAGAGATGCTCAGCCCTTTACAAGATCAGACCCTGACCTGAGCTACCTTCGTGCCACCCCGGGTACCTCCAGTTCCCCCCACCAATGGCAATACCTTGCTCTCCAGGTGGCATCTCACCATGGTTTCTGCAAAGCCCTGGAGATGGGGCACCTGGTACCAAACTGAGGGGCTTCGCTCCCCCAAAACACCAGCACCCTTGGGTGCTCCCTGGAGGTAGCCCAAGCTGCCTCTCCCCCAGCCCAGCACACCTCTGCTGTTTCTGCACCCCAACAGCCCCTGCAGAGCCGATGCGTGGGGGCGGCTGTAGCTGGTATTTCACGTTCTGCTTGGCAGGATTCGTCCTCCTGGCACCTGTGCTGCCAGCAAGGAGGCTGCCAAGGACCCGTTCCCACCTCCCCAACTGCAGTTCAATGGTCCAGGCAGTCAGACCAGTCAGGAGGGCAGCAGCAAGCCTAGAAATGATGCTGGGGGCAGGAGGATATCTCCTCCCAGGTGCAGGGACTTCTCAAGGTGCTTGCTGGTACCTGCAATGCCTTTAGTAATGGATGGAGCAGTTCTGTATCATGTCACACAAACCCATTAGTGGCGCTCAGGTGGGTGCTGGTGGGGTAGGACAAGGTGCTGCCCAGCTCCCTGGGGGCCACAGCAGCATTTCAACCTCAACAGCCACTCCATGGTGAGGAGCATATGTGGGCAGCCCCAGTATGGAGCGCAAGACCTCCAGGACTGCCGTTCCTGAGGCTTGTCCCAACACCAAGCCACTTCTTTGTTGAGCATCTCCGGGAAAATATCTCCTCCTGGTTTTGCACAGGTGGGGAAATCAAGGCATGGGCAAGTGGCAGAAGTTCCTTTTGGCCCCAAACAAGCAGCAGCAGCCCAGGGGTCCTGCACCCCAGCAGGGACCAGCACAAGTGCATCCTCCAACACATCCCCTCACCTTTGCAGCCCCCCTTGCAAAGCCCCTGGAAGAGGCTCAGGGTTTCTGCTCAGCCACAGAAAGACAGACCAACTCCCCATCCAACACGCTGCCTCCACCAGCCCCGGTATCTCCTGCGCCTGTGTCACATTCTGCAGGGAAGTGGGGAGCGTGCCTCTGCCCAGAGGAGCATGCGCAGTCCTGCAGCTCGCTCAGCTGCTAGGTTCCCTGGAGATGACTGACACCACAAAAATGACCACCATTTCCCACCCGTGGGAGGGCTGGACCCACACAGGAAGGTCTGGTCATGGTCTCATGGAAATGAAACATAAAGCAGAGACTCGGAGGGACCTGGGGCACCTCCTCCAACAAAGCAGTGATGCCACGGGAGGAAAGGACCAGGCACAGCAGGCAGTGCCCATGCCACCACCACATCTCCACCCACAGCTGAGATCAAGCCATCCCCAGCACTCAGCTGGAGTATCTTCACAAAAACCTTGTTTGGAGAAGGAAACAAGGCCAGAAGGGGCAGGAAGAGGCAAGGTGAGCTGTCTCCACGCCCTTGCCTAGAGCCGTGAGGGCTTCCCACAGCCAAGACATCAGCTCCGATTTGACATCTGTCTTCACACACCTCCCAGAAACCATCCCCCAAACAACAGAGCTGTCTTGCCTGGTCATGCGGGAGCAGTCATTTGGGATTAGTAACGTGGAGGACTGGTGTTATTTCCCATGTCGCACCTTCTTCCCCCAGCTCTGCCCTTCCTCCTCCCAGTGCTGCTCCAGCAAGCTTGCTGTGCAGGAGCTCAGGACCATCATCGTGTGATGGAGAGGGGCTATGCAGGATCACGCGATGGAAGAAACAAGGCATGTACCACCTAGCAGGGCTCCACCACTCATGAAATCCACTAGGTGAGCACACACCTCCAGCATCGGCACAACATGAAAGCCTGTTCCCTAGCAGATGAGCCCACACCGTTAGGCATAATGTTGATTAAATCACAAATCAAACCTACCAGAAGAGCACTTACACCATGATCTTGAGGATCTCAGTTCAGGGACTGTTCCATGACATCTGGACCAGACTTCACGCCACAGTCTTGCCTGGCATTCCCAAGGGAGGTACTACTTGTCCTCAGCTGCACTTGGGCTTGGCCATGTCTACAGGAGAGCTCTTGCCAACACCAAGAGGCAATTCAGCCCTGGAATGTCCTGCTGAAGAGGAACCAACTCACGGGCAACCATGCCAAAACCTCTACCAGTGGCTCCTCTGATGCCTTTCCATGACGAATCCAATCCAACCACAGCCTGATGCCACAGAGACCACCAAGCAGCCCTACAAGAGGACAGCTAAGCCATTCATGCACTGCAAGCTTCAATGACAAGGCAGAAAAGCCCCAACTAAAGGCCCTCAGCCGTCTCCTCCCAACGCAACCTGAAGTGGCAACCCAAAATATTTTGAGCCTCCCCAGCACAGTGCCAGTCAAGCATCCTTGGTGTCTTCTGGAGCTCCCAGTGTCCCTTGGAGGGATCCATCACTTGCCACGTCAGCACCTGCCAGAAAGTCATTCCGCCCCCATGACTGCCTGCTGCTCCAGCAACCCTTCCCTAGAACCCAGTTGCAAAGACTCAGACCTGGACAAGGTATTTCACAACTGCTTCTCCTGTCTTTCTCAATACTTAATCATTTTTGCAGTCGTCTGCAAATGAGTCTAAGCCTTTGCTATGAGGAAGCAGAGGTGTCTCCACCTCCCTTCCTGGTAATTCTGCTAGGGTGGGAAAAAAGAAAGGCGCATGTGACTGGGTTATTAATAAGACATCCCAAATACAAAAACAAGCTAATTAAAACCAGGCATGACCTATTCATAAAACAATTCCTTTCAACTGTAAAGGGAGAGGAGAAGCTTTTGAAGTCAGGCCTCATAATCCAGCGAGATCCCTGCCTCCACCGGTGACCTCACTTGGAAACTCGTTCTTACCCAACATTGTTAATGCCTTCCCAATGAAAGCTGGCTTTAAAGACAGCCTGGATTTAACAATTGGTGAAGCCAAAGCCTCAGCAGAACAAGTTACCCAGGGTACAGAGGAGTCTCCAGGGGCTCTTCGCCAAGGCTAGGACGCCTGTGAAACTTCCCACGTGTTCTAGACAAGGGGGATGCCATCTCTCCGCAGGACTTTGGGCTGCCCTGCTGCACCCTGCCGTGAACCATGGAGGGCTGGGGTCCACCAAAGGGTAAATTCCAGGCGAGAAAGGACTGTCATGCCCCCTGCCCCAAAAGAAGAGCCAAGGGAGCAGCAGTGACGCCGTGTCTCAGCTCGGGAAAACATGGAGCAGAGATCTATGCATAAACCCAGTGTCTGCAGGGAGAAGAGGCAGGAAAAGCTCAGCTCGTCCCGGCCTTTGAGGCAGCCCCCAGTGAAGACCATAGGAAGTCCCTGCTGGGCGACGGCGCTGCCTAATTGCCCTGAGTTTCACAGCCTCCTCCCACGCTCCCAGCTGTGGACACCACCAGGGATGGGACATCAGGCCAGTTTGGCAACACCCCACATGTCCACAGACATTCATCCCAGCCCACTGCTGGAAACAGCCATTGTTTTTGAGATTTACCATGAATGGAGCCAGATGCCAAGATAATCCCCATATTAGGCTGGTTCCTCTTCTGTTGCATCCTGCATGACTCAGAGGCCAGAGAAAACTCAGCAGACCAAAGAAACTATAGGACTGGCTGAGAAAAGGCACAGGAAAAGGCATTTGGGAGTGTCCACCAAGCTTCAAACACAAGGTTGTGCTGAGAAGGGCCAGGAGAACTGCAGAGGTTCCCATCGGTGCAGGCACTGTGCAGAGGTCATCTACAGGTTTATCTGGTATTAGGCAAGGGGTGACACCACAATGGTCTCCCAAGCTAAGAATGAACTTGTAGGACATCCATCCCTTCTGGGCAAAGCCACGAGGAGACTGGAAACCAAAGGGACCAAGCACATCCCCATGGCATGGTAGGGCACTCTTTTGTAAGAGAAGAGGGGACATCTGTGATAGTCTGGAAAGAGACTCAGAGACAACCAGCCCTCAAACTACTAGTGATTTCTTTCTTCAAATTCAGACCAGCAAGAATAAACTACTCCACCAGAAATCCCATCCCAGCTTCCAGCCTTTCCTTTCGAACACCAACAGGGATTCACGCAGATCCCAGAGACCAGCACCACAGGCACGGATGCTCCGGCGTCTCCCTCAAGCTCCTCCCAGGTCTTCATCAGGAGCAGGAGAGAGACGTCTCTCGAGCAGCATGATAAGTGGGAATAAGTGACAACAGTTTACTGGACATTAGGACAATCAGGGAATAATCAAAGTGACACTGCCCAAACTTGCAAACTGAACTGGTGCTCCGGGAGCCACCAGGCTGATTTTAGGAGAAATGCCATAGGATTTTCAGCACCATAAATGGTAAGAGTATAAAGAATATCAGTTTTATGGGAAGAATGCCCTCCGGCATGACAGGACATGGTTTTGCAGGGGTGAAATACAGATGGCAACTGCACCGACCGAATCACCAGCATCACCTCTGCCACGCTGAAAACGCTGCGACAGCAGGAACATGGGAAGGGCTGCTGTCTCCTGCGACCTGCCTTTAAAGCCCAAAGCATCGTGCCTTGCCCAAAGTCAAAGAGCAGCTCATGGGAAGGAGACAGAGTCCCCTGGAGCTGGGGACACCACATCACGCAGCACTGGGGTCTGTCCGAACCCTTTGCACTAAGCGCCGATGGATGTACGCAGCAGGAGCTGTTTGTAGGCTTCTCCATCCTCCCCATCCCTCGGAGGGGGATGCAGAGGGTCCCCCCACAGCTCAGCCCGGGGCCTGGGGCTGCGAAGCTGCCGGGGAGGAGGCAGAAACTCCACTCAGGGAGCGATGCTGCTTCCAGCCAAGCTGGTGTTTGCCAAGCAGGGAGCTGGCGAGTGCCGAGGCAGGCACTGAGCGCCTCGCCGTGGGGAAACGCTCCGGCACCGGCCCTCCTGTCCTGCAGACAGCTTCTTCTTGCAGCCAGACACACGCAAAAGCATATTTAATGCAGAAGCCCCAGCAGACCCCGGGTGAGATCCGCCTGCTCCATCAGAGCCGTGCAGGATTGCTCCCTCCGGTGTGTTTTCTCCTCCAGATCTGTTTCTGAGCTGTTTGCTCTTGATCTCTGTCTCGTTGTCTCCAGCCCCCCAGGGCTGTCTGTGCCTGGCTCTTTCCTGCTTCCCTGGTGTCACAGGCTTTTTAGCTGTTTTACCTCAGATAAAGTCTTCCCACGGTTACCAAGCGGGCAACGGGAACAGGGGCTGCTCACAGGGAACTGTGAATGAGGCCAAAATGGGGGGAAACCATCCCCGTGGAAGAGTCCCTGAAAAACAGGCACTTTCTGTACAGGCTTGGGCATCTTATGGGTGCAGCAAGACTTTTTTTCCCTCAGCAAACCCGTGTGCCCTAAAGCAACGAATGCATTTCCAATTCAGTTCCTGGCTCTGCCGGCTCCCTCGGGGAGGGCTGGAAAGCATCACTGCTGGAGCATGGAGGAAAAAAAACAGACGATGCAACCCAGCCCCCAAGCACATTTCATCCACAACAAAGCAAGTGCGCCATGAGTTTGGGAATCCTGACACCCAGCCACGCATCCATCAGGGCCACCCAGACATGAACATTGCTGCTGGATCTACCTACAAATGCACAGGGTGTTGCAGATGGCATCTGTCCACGCATTCCCACCTCCTGTCCTGCTCCCTCCTGGAGCACCCTGCAGCAGCTGCTCTCCCCTGACTTGGCTACACGAGGTTTGAGCCCCAAAATAACATTTCATTTGCTGAAAATCAGTCATTGATCTGTCGTGGAGCTGAGCAGAAGCTACTCACAGAGATTTTGGTGAAGATGGAGAGCAGGAGCGACAGGCCGGAGAGGTACATCCGGATCCTCTCCCCTCCAAACCTTCGCTGGAGATATTCGGGCATTGTGACAATCTGCCGGAGCGAAAGAGAGTGATGACTGCCCTGTCCAGGCCCCCTCCTCCGGGGATGGTCCCAGGGAAGGCAAGGGGACAGCTGTCTTCCCAGAGCAGGGCTTAGGAGTCTCAAAGGACAGTAGTGGCAGCTCTCCAGGGAGCAGGGAACCTGGCCAGGGCCACGCTCCTCGCAGCAGGCTCTGGGCAGCTCTACGTACCCCGGATGAGATGTAGACTGGCACAAATACCCAGGCCAGTGCCAGAAGAGCATAGGTCGCCTGTTGGGAAGGAGGAACACAGCACAGCCAGAAAAAAAACACTGATCCTGCTGCAGCTCAACATCAATTGCAATGGCAGACCCCATCCACCACTCCTGACCCAGCCCCAACTCACCCTCAAGTGCACATTTACATCCCCAAATGGCTTCAGACAGCAGGCATGGGTGCATGAGGTCATGGCGGAGGACCCCAGCAACCCCACCAGCAGGAACCCGCTCCCCTCAGCCCTTCAGCTCCTGACCAGACATTTCCCACTATTCCCTTGAGCACCAAGCAAGCCAAATGCCATATTTTTGCTGCAGAACCCAAGGACTTTAGAAGCGATGGGTGGGGAAGCAGGGAACAGGTGACCTATTCAGCTGGACTAGGAAGCTCTGCACTGCAATGTCCTTTTCCCTGAGCACATGGACCTGAGTTGACTCCAAACTCACTGTACGTGCACTAGACATGAGCTGGAGACGCTGACTTAGCAGGGTTGCGTTAATTACCCCCTGCACAACTCCTTTCGAGGCATTGCACAAAGCTGCTCTGAAATGGGCCATCTGCCATGTCACTGCTCTAGAAACTCATTTTCTTAATAACACGACACGTGTCTTACGTTCCACTCGAAGCCAGTGACAGCGATTCCCCCGGCAGCACCGGTCCCAGCCAGCCCGATGAAGAGCCCCGAGCCTTCGCTGCTGGCAAAGAGAGAGGCACCGATCTGCGGAGGAGCAGAGGAAGTGCTGTGAGTGCCCGGCCACCGGCTCCCCGCAGCTTGGCACGGCAGTCACACCAGCTGGACCAGCTTTGGTGCTTCCCCAGCAGCCCAGCCCCGAGAGGATAACTTGGTGAGGGGAAGCAGCAAAAATAACATCTGAGCGGGAACAGCAGAGCGCAGACCTCCCTGCTGCTTCTAATAGCGAAGCGAAGCAAAGATACACTGTGTGTGATGAGGGACATATACGTATTTTGCAAGAAAAACTCTTAACAGACTCCAATCGGGAACTTCAGCAACCTGCGCTCCCGCACATTCAGCTCATCTGGGCATCCCCGGTGGGTTTTGGATGGACTCTTTTGTCTTCAGGAGGATGAGAAGGAGCCACACATTGCTGCATTTGCCATGGTGGCCATGCACCCTGCCCGGAGGCGGCCCTGTGTCCATAAGAAGGTCCTACAACCAGTTTGTCAAGATCATACCACAATAAGAGGGGAAAAACAAATTCGGGACACCCATGTCTTGTTGGAGCCACCAGGAGCACATGGGGCCAGTGGAGATAGATGTTTGACTCCAAGAACCCCTCCCCAAGTTCAGAGCAGCCTATGAGAAGACCCAACAACTCGGGTGGGCTCCAACATCCTTCGTGCAATGAAAAGGGAAACACAGCTCCGAGGACACAGATCCTGGCAGAAGGAGGTGTAGAGGGTGGGGGACAGCGTGGGCAGGCGATGGAGAAAGCAGGGGCGCAGAAGAGGGAATTCAGTGGAAGGGACAGCGGTGCTGAATGTCCCCGCTGCCCAGGGTGTCACAAGAAGGACAGAGGTCTCTACTTACTGGCCACCACGCCATGTCTCTGCCAGCAAGGAAATAGCCACTGACGGTGTTCCTGTTCACCCTGCATGAAGACTGGGAGGAGAAAAGATCAGCACAGAGCACCCTTTCCCTACAAACCCAGACAAGACACCAAGAAACCAAGAACCAGGTCTCCCAGATGAGAAGCCGAGAGACAGGAGACTCTGGATAATTAATGGGAGCTCTGCAACTCGAGCTTAATTACACCAAACAGTGGCTGCAGCCCCAAGTACCTGGGAGCCATGAATAGCAAAGGAGGCACCCCGAGAGGAGGAAGCACGGAGGATACGCCTGCCACAGCGCCATCCCGAGCAGACGGGGTGGCTAATAGGGCCCAGTTTTGGCTATGATTTTTTTCTGCAAGGCAGATTAAATGGCTTTGGAAAGCCTTTGTCTGAAACCGCGGGTAGCTGAGGGCTTTCTCTGTTGAGCAGGGCATTGGTCTCAACGCCCTTTAATAGCCAAGTGGCAGATCTGCTTACGCCCAGCAGACGGGAGGTTTGTGCCGTGGTTCGTTCCACCTCATTCTCAGGCTATGGGAGTCTTTCCACAGGGGTGAACGGGGCGGGTGGAGGGTTTGTACAACAGAACAGAGCAAACGCAGCACAATATACAAAACGTGTGCAAACTACAAGAAGAAAATAATAAAGGCTTTCAAACTATTCCATGCAGAAAAAGCCAGCCCTTAAAAAAACCCCAAAAAACAACAAACTATTCCAAAAGGAAAGCAGAAAGGGAACAAGAGAAAATACTCTTACCCATATTCCTACCGCAACATTTAAGGAAAAATAAACCACTACGACAACAAGATCAGCAACGCTGAACTGCTGCACGGGGGTAAAGGATCCCACAGTGGAATCGCCCTCCATCATTCCTCTGCCGCCTTCTTCATCCTCCGCGAAAGCCTCTCACAGCCAGCCACTGAATCAGTAACTCATTAGCAGCTTGAGGGCATTTATCATTAAACAAGCCGGCAGTAGGAGCTTGGCTTCCAAAGGCCTTTGGGTGGGCAGCCTGGCCGGCCGCTGCCTCCTTCCCCTTCCTGTTTCCCCACCGCCCTCCCCACTGGCACCCGAGGGACGCAGGGTCCAGGACAGCGCCTTTGATTTCGGTGTCACAAAGGGGCGGCTACTTAATCCCCATTTCCTCGGGGTTTGCTGCTGCTTCTGCCTTGATCTCGAAGAAGCTGCAGGCTCCAGTCCCAGCTGCTCCTGCAATCAACGCATTTCTGCAGCGCAGACTCTCCGGGCGCAGGATCCCAGCAGGCTCTTGCAGAGGCGCCTCAAATCTAGAAACCACCAAGGCTTTTGTCTTCTATAAACTGTAAACCAAACCCCAGTATTCTTCTTGCAGGTACTACAAGTCTGGAAAGAATCTGCGTGGTCTTCTGCCTAGTTAATTACTGTAGAAATTGCTGAATAAAGCAGGGGGTTTAAAGTGTTCTTTACATTTGAAGGATCCCAAAGTAATACCTTTAAGAATAGCTGACATTTCTGGTGATCTGGTGTTTTCGCTTCTGGGAAAAGCACGTAGAGATCAGGTAGCTCTGCTGGAATAACAGGGACATGAAAAATGTCCAAGTGAAGTTGCACGTGCTCTGGTCTCTTTCAACTACTCCAAAAAAAAAAAAAGCCAAAGGACCGGCAGGCCAGTCTGACAACCACGACTGTTCCCAAATTCTTGAGTCCTAATCGCTACAGTAATTGCACTGCACAAAACCAGGCCAAGTCGGGGGTTTTCTACATGCTAAAGCCATGGTCAAATACAGGAGTTACGTGAGCATCCAAGGTGGATCCTCAGCACGCCAGCGAGGGCCGACCAGCAGAAACGCTCACAGAATAGATGAAGTTATTCCTCCAAAGGCCAACACGAAACAAGCAGCAGGAAAACAGCCTTTGAATTCAGTGGTTTGGGGTAATTAGTAATCATACTGTTTGCTGCACTGGATGCTTGGCTGGCTCATTTTTCAGCGGCAGCACACTTTCCAACCACGTATCACAAGGTCTCACTAATGAAACAAAGACACTGCAACTAACGTGCCCATCACCCAGACAGGTCAGCATATTCCTCCTCGCTTTGAAATAGCCGCTGACGCACCCAGGAGCAGGTCTGCACACTTGGGAGAGGAACTGAAGTTCCCCCTCACCGCTCAGCTGGAATTTAACTTGCATTAACACATTCGAAGTACATAGAAGCGGTAATACATCAGCTTGGTGTACCTATTAACATCGCTGAACTGTTTAATAACCTGCTGTCGTTAAAGTACGACCAGGCACAGCCTCGCATTTTGTCATTTCATAGAGACAGAACATACCTCTCTGGACAGGACTGCAAAAATCAAACAGAATAGTCTCAGGAAAAATAAGCTCACAGAATGAAGAACAGCATTATCTGAACAGAAATGTGCAGATGCTTAAATAAAATCACCACCTCAGTCTTGTTGGTACATTCATCAACCAAGTACTGCAGAACTTTGAGCAGTATCGAGGTCTTCTAGCCACAGTCCAGGCCTCCATCGTGCCCAGTGCTGTGCCAAGACAGACAAGGGAAGGAAAAAACCCATTTTTTATCCTTAAAAGCAAATGAACCTTCCAAAGCCCTTGGAAGTTTGTCTCAAGAAGAGAGAAATGGTGTCAACAAAGGTTAATTTTCACTTCTGGTTTTGAACACGCCAAGAGTTTTATACTCATTTGTAGGACATTCTGCTGGAGACAGGTTAGACCAAACAACCCCTTAAATGCTGATTAATTCCACCATATTTTCTCTGCAACAGGTCAGGAACTTCGCATCTGTGAGACTGGCAGCTCGGTGCGGCAGCTAGTCAGCCACTCCACCCACACGTACCTAAGGAAGGTTGGGAAAACAAACCTGAACAAGTTAAGCTCTGCACTACGGCCACATTTTTTAGCACATCCACACATTCAGGCCAGGCTACAAACCTCTGAAAAAAAGAGTTTACCTGTGATGAGCTGATTCGGATTCTGCCAGCCTGGATTCTGCCAGCCAGAACCTCTGCCCCCCCCAATATTCCCAAATTCTTCCAAGTCCCTGTTGTCCCCTGACATCCAGCCATAGATTTAGCTCCCTCCCATGTTCCCTAAAGCAAAGCTGCACACTGGAAGTGTGCCCTAACTGCCAAATTACAACCAGTATCACAAAAACCTTTGTGATAGCACCTGCAAGCGGATGGTGAAAGGTTTTATTCTGCGTTTTACAAGACCGCTCAGCAGCGGACAGGCTGAAAAACAACACGGAGTATCGGCATTGGGGAAAAGCAATCCTCGTCTGCAGGTGTTTCGCTGTAACAACGAGCAAAACACGTTACCCCCCTTACTGCCAAGATGGCTGAATGCTGTTCACATTCCAAAGAAAGACTATTAGCGTAAAGGAATCAATTCACCTCTTGATTTCTTTCAGTAACGCAATACCTGCAAATCACTGTTAAGGGGACATGCTTTAGAAGACAAGTGACTAGTACGTGGACATTTTTAGAAAGCTCACACAAAACAAGTCTTTATTCTTTGTCGCAGAAAATAAATACAGGTGCATATTTCGTATGCTTTTCTATAAAAGCACTCCTACAAAATCACTTAACTGCATACAACAGTACAACCTTTTTGGCTTTTAAAATGCAAATATTATACAGTCACTTTATTTTATTATCTTTTAAAGCACTCATAGCAAGCAGCTTTGGAAAAGGAATGCTTAATTTAGAAGCCACCAAATTCTTGCCTCAAGTGTTTTGTGGTTTTTTTCCATCATGTATATAGTGCAACTAACCTAAAAGCAACTAGAACAGTTTTTTGTAAAATGTTTATTACCCACCCACCCCCCAAAAAAACATCCTGCAAAGAAAAAAATAGCTCTTAAAAAACTGTTCTACCTCGATACTTAAACCAAGAGAAAACAAAAAGTGGCTCAATAGAAATATTAAGGTAAGCATGATGCTTCACAGCTCGTTATCTGTTCGCTTCCAGTTTGGCCCGGGGTGTTTCTTCAGGATAAAAAGTGTTAATCATCCAGTCCTATATTTCTGAAAAGGTACGACATGGACTCCCCGTTATGGATCCTGCGAATGGCTTCTGAGAGGATCATGCTGATATCCACAGTCTTGATTTTAGGGCACTGGAGTTTTTGTATTTCGTGTGGAATTGTGTTTGTAACAACCACCTACAGAAAGAAAAAATGATCAGAAAGACATAGCTCTGTTACGGTTTCCACCTCCCACATCAGAACTGCGAAAAGGAATGTCCACCCACCAGATCCTATGAAGCCGCCCTTGCTGATAAAAGGACAAGATTTTACATACTGTCAGGGTCAAAAACCTTAGGAAGAGCCATGCATCGCTACAGGACTGCACGTATCCACAGATACTAATGGCACTGTCCTTCCTCCCTTTCATTCTGCCACACAGGCCCAGAGGAAGGTATGAAAATATCCCCCCAGACTGAGGGGAAAATCTGCAAATAACAGCAGTCCATCATGTCACTACTGCCTTAGTTTCCCATTGCTATAGTTTAGGGACATGTAGATGCTAATATTCCAGCAGACAATTCCACGATAAGAAAGCCTGAACCCAGAAACCTCCCACCTAAATTCTTAATGCCAGTATATTTTAAGAATCAACTCAGGAGAAAATTTCTTGCTTAAAAAACCCCAAATCATTTGATCAGAAATTCAGAATCCCAAGTTACCTCATCGATGGCAGATTCCTCTATCAGCCTGGGAGCATCTGAAGATAACAGGCCATGCGTGGCCATTACAAAGATCTTGTAAGCCCCCCTTTCCTTGAGGGTCTCAGCTGCAGCAAGAAAGCTGTCAACGTCATCTATAATGTCATCCTGTCAAAGTAAGATTGAGTCAGTGGAGATTCACTGTGTCCTCAGACAGGTCAATGCAGCACACCCACATCTTTTTCAAGTATAACAGTTTACACCCAACACAAAATGGACATTTTCACTGATGCTTTCTTCAGACACCTGAGCGAAACGTTAAGTGTGAAAGAGCAGAAAAGCAGAGTGTCCAAAACTACTGCAACATCAAGGGGCAGAGGGATTGCTCCATGAGGGGAAGAGGGAAAAGCCAAGACAACTGTCATTCATTCATTCAAAAACCAAACTAACGGAAACTTGCCCTTTTCCATGACAAGCCCAGAGATTACACTCTGCTTTAGAGAAACAGTAAGACTGCATCACCTCTACTTCACTGGCATTTCTAAATTCACAGAATAGAAACACTCCCCTCATCTGATGTATAAGCACCTCCCGAAACGCCTCACCTTCAGAGGCAAGCACTTAAACAGAATTTTATCTGGCCTACTCACAGAAACAAGGTCCAAATGCTGCTTTTCAGCATGGATCACTTCATAGTTCACACAGTCAGTTTCACTAAGTGCACAGAATACTGCCTCAAGGTGTAACAAGTGCAGTACTGAAATCCCACCATCACCCAAAGTTTAGTTGCCAATACAGCAGAAAATCTACTTGATTTCTGCAACTTTAACGTATTTAATGTAATTTACCAAAAGCTAAGGCATCTTACTTACCACGATGATAGCTATTCTTCCTCCTACATCTCCAACAACTGTGATGGGTGGTTTTTCCTTGGGAATCAGCACTGATTAATGGCAAATTTTTTTAGAGGGGTAGAAAGGAGAGAGAAAGTTTATACAATTTACTTCAAATGTGGAAGCGTCTGCTGTGCATGGGTCACCACTGTTATAGAGAGAAGTGAAGCAAAAACTATTTCAACCATGACAGCATGACTGGGAAAAAAAACAGCAGGATTTTAATACCTAAATGATTTTTTTTAAGCTTAGCCAAAGTATTAACTATGTTGATTTACACCCAAATTCTTAACCAATTCAATCAATCCTTAATTTCAGCACAGAGAATAGAGTGGCTTGCAGACACAACCAGTTCAATCACTCTACTGAGATCCAAGCTAGGTTTATGCAATGAAGCTTTGTTGGTGCAGCTATAGATCACAGCCACATTCAGCAAGGCTACTTTCTCAAGGCCCATGACACAGAGCCACACTCAAACCCAGTGTCAGCTCAGCTTATTAGCTCTGTCCCCAAGGAAAATTCCAACAGAAAAAGGAAATGGCAAAAAAGTGGGGCCTCTCTGCCAGGGTGTCTTCTGACTATCTGTAACAACACAGCCCCTCCTACACAGGGGACAGACCTCAGGTACAACGTGGCAGTGAAGCCATGGATAAAGGGCATCAAAAAGGAATCTCCCCCCCCACACACTGTTTTTATAAAACCCCCTCCTTTCTGATGGTCCATCACTGCCAGCCCTATCACCCAAACCCACAAAAAACAATAGGTGAACACTTTCAGACACAAACTTACTTACTGGGTATCTCCAAACTGGGATGAATAGCAGCTACATTTTTGGCTGTAGGTGGTGAGTGTCGACCATCCACCATGTCAGACTCAGCATCTTGAGCTTCTCCATGAATCACAGCTATTCCCAACCGTAAGCGCTCAGCAAATGACTGTGCTCTGTAGGGAAAGGGTTAAAAAAACAGAAACACATTAAATTTAAAATCATTCAAATACAGATTAGCATTGTACATTTCCACTTGATTTCTAAAGTTTCAGAGGAAAAACTGAATGATCCTAAAATTTTAGGAAAACACATGGAAGAGATGACTTGTCCCTTAGCATCTTTTCACCAGGCTTCTGAGAGTCAGAATAACCCATACTGGCCCTGAAGCAACAGGATAAATGCTGCAAGTCACATAATTCTGATAATGCCCTTCTGTTTTGCCCAACATTCAGAAATCATTTCCTAGCCTTCAGCATTCTGGAGATCTCATGCTTTAGCAGGTCGCATCTAGCAGTAACCAAGATCGCCTAGGTAGCTGGACTGTGTGGGTTTTATAGGAAAAAAAATATTCGCAAGAAACCAGGAAAAAAGTCTTCACTGATTTATTTTTACCAAGATCTGCTCTAAATAAGACAATATCCCTAACCTTCTAACCTTAGATATCCTACAGAAAAAGAGAATCCAGACAATCATTTTGCCTGACAAACCACACTTCAAAATTAAACACCCTGGATTTTTCCAAGCTTACAAAAAATTCCTTCACCATACAGTATTCCTTCGACTAAAATTAGAAATTTATGTAAAGAAGCGTAAAGTGAGCTGGGGGAGTGGGGAAAGCAGAGAGTCAGGAAAATAGGAATTTCAGAGACAGCGCTTGTATCCCAGATGCTGGAAGCAGAAAGTAAAAATTAGCAGATTGATCCTACCTTACCTTGCACACCCAAGAGTTCAGTATCTAGCCTAAGCCATCTAGTCTCCGCCTGGTCAAAGTGAGTCTGGCACGTCCAGAGTGAGTCACTTTGTTCTATCATTAGCGTCTAAGACCTGTGGCCTGAATCACCTCCTTTACGCTTAAGCCTTGTTTCACTATTCAAACAACTCAAAGTCCAGAGAATAATCTGCCCATTGTGATGCTCGGTTAATTAAAAATGAAGAATCTTCTGCCCTGTAGTTATCATACAGTTAGGATCTTTTTTTCTAGTAGTTAACTACAGATAAAGTTATTATTCCAAACATTAAGAGTTATGATTTAGAAGCCATAATCCTATCAACAAAACAATAATAATTACTTTAAAATGCAATATTAAACTGAATAAAGTTTCAAAGTAACAGTAAAATGATTCATTTTCCAGTGAGCTCAGAAACCACAGAAACATTCTGAACTTCATCAAGCAAAAGTTCTCTTCCACAAGTAGACATTCATCTGAAAAGTGTTCTCCTTAATTAGGCTGAAGCATTCAATCACCCTTTTCCAAATACAATGCACATCCTCAAATACTGCTCTTAAATGCTTACGTGTACACGTGAAGAAGCTAAACAATACAGCTCTGGGATCCCTCCTACACAAATCAGTTACGCGTGCAACTTCTCTGCCTGATAAGTTAAAGGTATGTGTAGACTATTTGCTGGCATGCACAATTACTTGACGAGCATGAAAATGCCTCAGCAAATGTTTGCCTACTCCCAAGAGGCAATACTGACACCAAGTAAAAGAAATGGTCAAAGACAAGCAAACGTAATGTAACTGGCCAAAACAAACAAAATCACATTAAAAGTACTACCGGAAAACAAAGATGACAAAAGTTGTTCCCCTCACTATACTTGTACAAATTAAAGCATTTCTGATCCACTATATAAAATGACAAAAACCTTTCTTACAAAAAATATAATGATTCCTTGGCATGAAAGTCTAGCTAACGTTTCAACAAACTATTAGTTTGTCACCATAGCAAATACAGAATCTCTTAAACCACTGACCAACTCTCACACCACCTGCTGAGAGCAGTGTAATTCCAAGGAGTTTAGGAGTCAACCAAAAAGATTCATGGATTAAGAACAGTCATTCAGCCAACAAGGACTTCACAATGAAAATCAACTCAAACATCAAATCCTGTTTCACCATGCTAGATGGTAAGCCATCTGTATTTAGGATCTGATCAGCCACGTTCTAAGTTATGACCATGTTAAGCAATTACTTTGGATTAATGGTGCTACACTACCAGCCATTTTTCTTCATTTACAGCAGGAAATTTATAATGTAAATGCACACAAATATAATATGATTAAATACCTTCTTTATCCCAAGCACTGTATTGATTTACCTCATCCTTTTGTTTGGATGGTTTTTAATCTCGTTAGACTTGTTATGATTATAGTAATGATGTAAAAAACACACATCAGAGAGATGTAGAATTGGGAGGGATTTGAAGGCTGTATCTTCTAATTATTGGATATCTGTCCTTCACTTGATCCTAAGAACAAAATCACGATAGAGATTTCCTGCTCTAACACAAGAGAGCAGATCTTACCCACCTCTTTGCAGATGCAGGTGATTTGGCCACAATTACAGCATTCCTGTAGTCTGGTATCTGTAGTAAATAACAGATAGCAATGTCTACTTCATATCTTTAGACAAATTTAAACTCAGTAAGAATCAGAGAACTTTATTTTGCCAGAATTTTAAGCATCGAACATTTTACCTAACATAAGAAAGCAACCTCAAGAATCCATGGTACGTGATCAGAGTTCACAGCTCAGTACAAACAGGTATTTAGAAAATTCAGATTTTAACTTAAAACTGTACTTTTCATAAACACCATGTTACAGATTACACAAAAGTAACTGCTTTAGGAGAATATCAGGGCTCCATGGACAAGCATTAAAAGAAACAGGAAAACATCAAAATTAAAGTTTCCTGTTCAAATTGAATTGTCTTGTGCGTGCACATGGCAGTCCTTAATCACTTGAAAACACAGCATTTCATCTATTTCCTAATTTTAGGGTTGTTTTTCAGAATACGCCAAAAAAACTAACACCTCTCCATCACTCTATACTGACTATATGGACCATCAAAAGGCATAAAAATTCTGCATTCACTGTACTGACTCTGGAGTCACAGTCTAATATCACTGCAAACTTGTCTTCTACGCAGATCAGCACTAGAGGATGCTGCTGCAAATGCCGACAACAGCAAAGTGATAAGGCCAAGTGTGCACTTCATTTAAAGGTCTGGTGGGTGCTTCAGTCAGTCTTCACATGCACAGACTACTCCAAAGTTTGCTGCCCCTGCCCTGTCCCGTTCTCATACTGGCTTTTCACTCCAGACTCCTCCTCATTTAGCCAGCATTTCAGTCCCCACCTCTCAGAAGTTTCTTATCCTAGTCTCTATTTTCCCTGCAAACAGTAACTCCACATCAGACGCGTCTTTCCTTCTCTGTAAATTCTGGAGCATTCCACCATTCGCACTTCCAGTCCTCCTTTCCAACAGCAATCTATTCTCCCTCTAAGATCTCATTTTACCCCCTTCCTTGCAAACTCAGCATTTTCCTTCACTGTGCTGCCCTGGGGCGATCTGTCTGCAGCATACAGAGAGCCTGTCTGTCCTTCTATCAGTTGCCGTAACAATAGTCCATAGCCACTCTTGGCTGCAATAGCAAAAGTAGATCCAATCCTCAGCATCCCAAGTGTTAAGGGACGGAAGACTCTTTACTAAATACCTAGAAATTGATCTGTTACAGTTGTGATTTCACAAATTTGGGGAGATGATACCCTGACATGCAGTTCATTACCTTGCTGTCAGATCTCAAATACCAGTTCTAGAATATGGAAATACTTGGGTTTTTTCAAACACAAGAAAGGTAAGTTCTTCCACAACCTCAAATCCTCAAACACACAAACCACACTGGCTGAATAGTTCCAAAGCACTCTACCTGAAGTAGGCATGGGAAATCAAAAATTAAATTCTAAATTTGGACATGGGCCTAACCAACTGAAAACAAGAGCTTTTCTGAGGACGTGTCAGGCAACATTAATAATCTGCAATGCTACTAACTCCACCTATAATACTGAGAAATCAGCATATTCTGTCCTTTACAAACACGTAGTTATACAACAGGCTACAAAGATTAACATGATGGAAGGTATGGACAAGGCAGGGCCTGTCACTTGACATAATAAAGGCTTTGATCTTGTTCAGACACCATTGCCTTATTTTTCCCCTGCCAAATTATCAAATTTGTTCGCAGCTCTTTAAAAATGAAGTCAGAAAGCCAGAATGTCATCCAAAAGATAGTAAGACATCAACAACTCTTTGTAACAAAGAGCTACGTCACTCTAAGATTAACACGTACGCATAGGAAAGAGAGAAGACACTAAGTACTGAACATTTGCTAAGCATACAAATGAAAATCACCAAATTATTTTTATACCACATTAATTTCATTAATTGGACTGTCTTCACACCTATGTATAAATTCCCTGACAGGGAACAACTACAAGCCCTCATCCTCTTAACTTTCAGTTAAATGCTTTTTAAGTGACCCCCATTCTTATCAAGCTGGACTGTATTTCATGCTTCTCAATATATCCCATCACAACCCCCATTTGAAACATTTTTCATGCTTTGGCATTCACAATGCGGCATATACAGCAAGTTGCTGCCACTTCAAACTTGAGATGAGTACTAAATTCTTCCTGAGCAGCACTGGATGAAGCTTTTAAGAAAAGATCCTATAAATGACCTGGCTGGTGAAGGTACTTGCCACTGTAGATCCCATGTGATCAGATACATTCAGTCAACTCTAATTTTAGCAAATTATCTCATAGACAAGCAGAGGAATGAAGAAATGAAAAACTGAAAGTATCTGTTAAGACCTCTCTGCACATACTTCAGCAGATCTCTACAAACGTTCGTGTGTTAAACCACACAGCAGTACCAGTCTCAAAGCTGCAACAATTCTTTGTAAACCACTGAGAGCTCATGTATCAACATGTGCTTCCATGTTCAAGCAACACATAAAGGCACAACTTGTCTTACGTTTACATATTTGGTTTTCCACTTTTTTTCTTTTTTCACTTACAAAGGGCATACAACGTGCAATACTTCTCTCCTGGTATACAAGAGGAATGACTGTGCCAAAGCCAGATCCTGGAACTTTGTTCTATCATCCTCTTTGACTCTATTACCAAATGAAATGATAACAACAGATTCAAATGGTAACTGATTCCCCAAACAGATTTTAACAGTCATAACAAAACCATGTTGTTTTGGTTTTGGGGTTTGTCCTTCTTTGTTGTTGTTGTTTTGGGTTTGGGTTTTGTTGTTGTTTATTTTTGTTTTTAAATTGAGTCATTCATATCTCTATAAAAGGAAATAGCTTGGATTCAAAAGTAAGAGTGAGCTAAACCTTTTCTCTCACCAGGAGGAAAGCATTTGCTTTATTGCAAATTATCATTAGTCAGAGTAATAATATACATCTCATACCTACAATTATCATTTGCACAATTTGTACATACGAATCTACCAGTAGCACTTCTCAAAGCACTTATAAAAATAAGATGGAGAAATGGACGCACAGAACATCAGAAGTTAAGCTCCTCAAGTCAAGACATGCTGAACAAACAGCAGGTGAAGATTACCACATAAGAAGTCTTCTGTTCTTACTTTCAGAGTATGATCAGTAGGCTCTGTTTACAACTTAACTTCCAAAGTGTTTTCATAATGTGATATAAATTACACCTACACAAGCAGTTCTTCCTATAAATGTCAAGGAAACTGGAAATAGAAAAGGAAGAGGATATCAAGTGCAAGCAAATCCTCTTTTTTTTTTAAATACTAATTAGGGCAATATATCTAAGATGACAGAACAGCATCAATGCATGGATAAGAAAACACCAGCTCTTCATGAAAGGAAAACTTAAGCCTGTGGGGAAGAAAAGAACTGACTGCCCCAACATAAGATTTCCCTCTTTAAAATCACCTTTGGAAAGTTAGTCTTTTCAGAGAAATTTGTTTCAGAAGCCTTGAGATATGACAAAAAATAATTTAAAGAAGCAACTGTAATAGCAGGCCTTCCTCACCTCTTCTTGGATGTACTGCAGTAAAAACGGAGATGCTCTCAAGTTATCGACTGGAATGTTGAAGAAGCCCTGTATTTCCTTCTGATGTAAATCCATGGTAATAAGATGAGTTAGTCCTTTACATTAAAAAAAAAAAAAATACAGAGAAGCACATCAAGAAAAGTAAGAGAGAAGAACAGACACATTCTTTAGCTCACTAGCAAGTTTGTCCCGAACAAAATCTCTAAGCTGTGTTAGAACAAGAATACCATACTTGGTGAAAGTACATAGCATATTAACTATGTCCCTCTTAAGTACACCGGTGTTACCATGTTTCAATATTTCTACAGTGTCCCTTTTAGAACCTCAGAACACTCTACATAATTGACTCAGTAGTGCCACACTGAGGCAGGTAAGAACCTTCTCCATTCGACATGTGACAAAATGGAAGCACTAATAAATTGTCCTATGCCACATAGCATGACCCTGGCACAGCAAACAGTAGCGTTCTGAACTCCTGAAAAATGGGCCCAAATTCTATTCATCAACACAATTATCTCAAAATAAGAAACCAGATCACACTGTGTTCATTGTAACTGCCCGTTTTTCCCAGGGACAGGAGCAAAAGGAAAGGAGCAGAAAAGAAAATGTGTTGAAGGCTGTGAAAATGAATAATCTCATTCTCCCACATCATCTCAAATGTAAAGGACAGATACAACGTGCATTCATCCAACAGGTAAAAAACAGGCTAGAAATGACAAAGCACAACTTTGTGTTAAAAAGGCAAAGAACTGTACTACGAGAGATGGATACCATGGCCCTAAGCAGCAGAGTCCAGCAGACTCATTTTGCAAGCTCTGTAGGACACAATGTAAAATGGCTGTTACAAGTTTGGGTTTTTTATGAACTTATCAATTGGAAACATTTCTAATTACATTCTCCTTTCTATGTGGGTTTTAAATGCACAAAAAACTCTGCAGTTATTTTTAAACAAAGTCCCAGTTTGTGCACAGACCTCTCTAAACCTGAAAGCTGACAGCAGGAGCCCCCATTGCCCTGATTATTTCATAACAGCCTGCATTCTTACCAGCTTTGCACATCATTGAAGCCAGTAATTTAGAGACAATGGAGCCTCTTTTCCTCATCTTGCACTGTTTGCTGTACGGGAAGTAAGGAATCACTCCAATAATGCTTTTGGCACAGGAGGTTTTACAAGCGTATACCATGATCAGGAGTTCCATGATCGTAGTATTCACATCCCTGGAATGAGAAGCATCTATTTCTGTATCTCATGCATAAAAATCCTGTATTCAACACAATATTTATACCCACTCCAGAAACTTCACTCCAGGGTAATAGAGAATATGGTGACTGAGCGACCTTCACTAAGAATCCAGCTGTGCATCTCAGGATGCCAAGTGCCCTGGACCCAGCATTTTAATCCTTCACTAGAATTACACTTCATTATTTTTTTCACTTGGCTATTTGGGCAATTCAGCAGTTTTTCTTATACCACGTTGCTGTAACAAAGTAGTCCATAATTTATCTCCAACATCTCTTTCTATTGCACACAAAACAAAATAGATATATTTTTTGATGTAGATCAGCTCTTTTTTAAAAAAAGTTTCAGACTTTACAACATATTCATCTATTGTTCAAGCCAACAGCAGGCTAAATATTTAACAATTACCATTTATTTTCCACCCTACATTAAAAGATTGAGAGGCTATATTTTTAGATGAGAACTGGCCATCAACTAAGAGACCTACTGTTTCTGTTGCTATTAGAAAAAAGTCTTAGCATTTGTAAAGTTCTTTTCACATAAAAAAAAAAGCAAGCTGTTTTCTGAATCACTGGACACATTGCCTAGGAAATGCTCCTCCTACTTTTAGAAGTTTGTAATGGTGCTGGAGGCTGGCAGCTGAAAAGGGAAGAATTTAGAGAATGACATAAACAAAGACTGCAGACACCCAGGGGAAACCTTCATTGACATATTCACTGAAAATGAAAATAACAGAGGTAAGCTTATACTGAAGTCTCCTTTATGCATACATAAAAAAAAAAAAACCCATACCAAACAACTCAGAAAAAAAAAAAACACAAAGAGAAGCCTCTATCTTGTTAATCTAAGCTTATTATACCGTATCATATACATAAACTGCGAAGAAAAATTTAAACAGAAGCATTCCTTTGAACAGTCCATGTCAAAATGCTAGCAGTGTCTTTAAACAGTTACTCACTTTGAAACTGTTTGGATGATAAATACATCCTTTCCTCTCACAGATTCCTGAATCTGCACTCTTGTTTCTGCCAAGAAGAAAAACATGTAATATTTGCAACAGCAAAACTCAACAGAGTCTAAGAAAAGGCTAGCCAATACATGCACATCAGAGTTAAGTAAGTTTCCAGTTTTGCCAATTAAATGCTCACCTCTGTTTGGCTCTTGATAAACCTGAACCTTCCCCATCTCAACTCCTAAGCGTCTGCAGGAGTAGAAAAAAGAAAAATAGAAGAAGAATGGGAAAATGAAGTGCAAAACAAATGCAAAGCCCATACAATGCAACAGTTACTGAAAAGGCTGTATTTCACAGAAGAAAACCAAGAAAAGAAAAGCCCAAACCATAAAACCAGTAATTATAGTGGAAATTTCTTAACAAAGCATCTACAATTTCCAGAAGCTGCACTGCAAGCTAAGCTGAACTCATTTTCAAGTCAAGCTCAGAAGAACAAGCAATGGAAAAAAACAATGCTTGATTACTAAATTATGTAACAATTTCCTAACTTTTTATATATATTTCTATATGTTATACATGTTGTCATATATATGTATATACACATGCACAGTGCTTAAAAGACTACTTTTAAATCATTCTTCTCTAGAGAAAAAATGACAACGTAGAGTGAATAGGAAATACTAGTGAGCTCTATTCGATGAATAATGGAAGACTAATGTCTGCTATGTTTATTTCACCTCAGTGAAAACCCCCATCGCTAAAAAAAGGAGACAACCAAGTGTGCTATGCACTTAATGCCCAAGCCCTTATAATGCGTAACTTCAGTTCCTTTACACTGTTCTTTTCTCCTCCTACCTCTATCTAACTTTGGGTACATAAGCCTCAGAAAGAAATCCATCATGTGCAATACTCCTGGTAACCTTATGCATCCTAATACTTGTATAGTAGCATGGTAAAAATTTCCTTAAGTCATATAAGTTCTGCTGAAGCTATTCATGCATTTAAAGCTAAACAAATGTCCCCATCTAAACTATACATTGAACAGCAGCTTTGCCTTCTAAGAAAACTCTGCTACAAGGAGAATGAGGAAACAATGAAAACTTCTGCCGTGATTATTTAGCACTATCCAAACATCACCTTTCCCACATGTTCTCTACAACATACTGCAGTCAATCATAACCTGCCACCAAACAATTTAAACACAAGTTGTCTTCTCTGTTATTGATTTGTTGAAATACACCATGCAATACAGTACACTAGACATTCTTGCAAATTGTGGCAGTTTTAACCTTTCTTAAACAGAGAAATCAGTCTTTAGGAAAGTAAGTCACATCATAGTAACACCAAGATCCTAAGCTGCCCTGCAGGATTTTACTTACTCAGCAATCCTCTTCGATAGTTCCATGCATGACGAATTGGAATTAGCTGAAAACAGCACCAGTCCACCCTTGGTTATATTCATGATGGCCCCAATTTCAGTTGATGGCACACAAAACATCAAACCTAAGTTGTCTTTCCACTTCTAAAAGACTGCAAGAGATCAAAGGTCTGTTAAAGCCACAACATTAAAAACAAAAACGAAACAATTTTTCTCTATTTAGAAAGCTAAGAGTTTCCCATAAGCCTGTATTTTCCAGTATCCTTAAAATGCATTATCACCACTTTAATAGCACCACAAATATATCCTTACAGAACACTGACCCACAAGCCATGCTCTTTACTGACGTAGCTCAGCATACCTAACCATACGGCACAAAAAAGGGGACTCAGCCTGCCTTGCCTTCCTTCTACCCCCAAGCTTTACACACCCTCCAGCAGAATGCTTCCCTGGAGGCCTCCGTGAAGATCCCCCTAGACAACTTCCTAACTTCAACAGGTTTTTTCTTGTTTTTTTTTCTTGTTTGAAATGTTTTCCTCAGCCTACCATCTTCTATTTTCCATCAGCTCATCCAGTTAATTTTCCAGAACTGAGCAACATTTATTGCCTTTTTCAAGATCACAACACCAGTCAGAGGCAAAAATTGAGCTAAACAGAGTTCCTGGGTCTGCTAAATTGCCTAGAAGACCCTATTTCCATAGCTGCGTATTTTTTCATCACTTTGCAATAAATTATAAACTTACAAATAAGGATGAAATGTAAGGAAGACTTCAATAAAGCTGGTAGCTGTAAATAATGACCTCTTGCACAATGTGTCCACTTGGCGAAGCAGTTGTCATTCTTTGATACTAATATTTCTCCTGTGAAAACAGGAGAAAAATATCAAGAGGAAATCTATACACATTTTTTTCCAAACAAAGGCACAAACCACTAATCCGCCAAGGATTTGATGGGATTCCATCTTGACACTTTTTATTCTTCTGTGTAACACCACATTTTCATGACTTCTTCTAACGTAACTTTTTGTTCAGATAAAAAAAAATAAAAATCACATTGACCAGTAGCCATTGATAAACCAAAGTAGCATTCAATCCAAAAAGTCCTAGGCTATAGCACTTCACTTCTGCTGTATAAATAGTCCAATCCTTCAGGATCCGCTAGCATTATGTAGGGAACAGAAAATATCAAATACAAGTGGCCTAATTCAAAAAAAAGTAAACAGAAGTTAGGATAAATCAGTAACTTCTTTCCTGGCAAACTTCTCCCTGCTGAGAAACATAATTATCTAAGCTGCACGTATTCTGTTCCAAAAAAAAATTGATGGTGTATCAACTATTAAGTATTCCAAAACAGCACCCAAAAGAAAACCAACAGTTTTCATACTTACAGGAACAGCTGCATAGCCCTATAAAGAAACTCATTCAGCCCACCTCTGCAACTAGACATACTCTTGCTCAGTTTGATCTCATCATAGAAACTGCACCTGATTCACTCTCAGTTAAGAGCCAAAGTCCAGTCAGGAACTTTCTAACAAATCTCTTCATGAAGCATCTGTGCTGTGCTCAATTGCTGTGAATGAAAACCCGCCTGTCATCAAAACTTCCAAACTGTGTAGACAGAGAGCACAAAGAGCAACAGTTTCAGCAACAGAATTTGGACACCTAGATGTTTTGACTCTGCTAGAACCTGGTGTGCCCCCCTATACCACCCCTTTCAGCCTTTACTTTCAGATTATTTTAAAAAAATCCTAGAAGGCAGTATGGTTACAGACATCCAGTCTAAAGCTCAATACATCCCTCCCAAATTAAGTACCCAACAATTTATGGAGAATTAAAAACCTATTTCTTAGCTAGTGCTTCTTCCTTTGCTCTTACTTACTCCCAGGTGTTAACTAACGGCCATCATCTGTACAATATCCCTAACGGTGTTAAGGATACATCTTAAATCCAATGAAGTGAGCACGTACTAGAAATGCTTTCAGGTCTCAACCACCACCTGAAAACACCCTGCTTGTGTTCATTAAATGGGAACAACATAGAGACAACTTTCAGTGTTACTAAAAATAGTCACATGGTGTTTCGAAGACACAGGGTTTTTTTCCAGTTATGTTACCTTCTTTGCTCCATGAATTAGGGAAATGAGTTAAGAGATCTGCTGAAAGACAAGAGTTGTTGGTTCCTGATTATTGCTCAGGGTGCATTTTACACCACAGTAAGATACCAGCATATTCACAAGCAACACTGAACATCGCCCTCCACATAGTCAATGACTTTTTTGCACATGTACTTCAGCAGCAACAAGTGGGCTAGACAGTATGTGTGGAAGGGGAAAGAGAAGTTGCATTTGTATAGTAATACTGATGTATCACCCTTGAAACAGGTGTTGGGATGACACAAGCTCACAAAACTTTATTAGATGTGTAAAGACATGACTCCACAAGGGTACATGGGACCATAACCCTCTGGCTTGAGGCGGACAAGTCTTCCAAGCCTGTGTCACATTTGGGGGAACACATGCACCACAGAGCAGGCTGCAGCCCACAAACTCCTACCCTTTCTTTTGGGCTGCACACAATTACAGAGACACATCATGATGAACACAATTACTGGACTGGGAACACATGACGCCCTGCTCCCACTGGCTTTACACCTCTATGAGCTGAGCATGTTCACACAGAGACCAACAGAAGCAGGAATAACTGTATGGGATAACCATGGTAGTAAAGAACTTATCCCCACGGGCTGGAGGGAAACCAAACCCTCTCATCCATCTTCCCACGGGGAATTTCCCCAGCTCAGGACCCTCCACACTAAGCTGGGCTAAACGGTAGAGGGTCGACACTTCCACCCCACACCTCGCTACAAGTCCTTCAGCTGCTCCAGGTGGGTTACACACGCCCCTGGGAAGGGAAGCCCGCCTAGGCACGCCAGGGTACCTGAGGATCCCTTCTCTCCTCTCAGGGGAGAGGCCTGGGCGCGCCGCAGCCCCCAGCGTGGGAGCGGGCACGCTGCTCCCCTTCACCTGTCGGGCTGGCAGACGGCGAGGAGCCCCCGGCAGCCCTGGAAAAGGGCCGCCCAAGAGAGGGCCCACCTCCCACAGGTGCCCTCAGGGGAGGGCGACGAAGCCCCTTCCTCAGGCGGCGGAACGCTGTGTGGGGAAGGGGAGAGGGCGCTGGGGAAGGGGGATGTCCTGCCCTCATGCAGCCGGCTGAAGTGGGCTGAGCGGGCGGGCGTGCCCCTTTCTGAAGGCCTTACCTGCCGGCTCCGGCCCCCCGGCCCCGGGAGAAGGCAGCCCGGCCGGAGGGGAGGGGGAGAGGCAGAGGCAGAGGCAGCGGCGGAGCTCAGCCCCTCCAGTTGTCCGCTTGCAAGATGGCGGCGCCGCGCGGGGAAGGGAGGGAGGGGGAGGGAGGGCGCGCGAGGGGCGGGCGCGAGGCGACGCCCTCTTCCCCCCCTCCCCCTCCCGCCCCCGCCGCCCCGCCGCGCCGGGGGGC
>VZSZ01008171.1:74247-84620 GCA_013398815.1 Ibidorhyncha struthersii
CAGGGTCCCCACCAGGATTGCGAGAGCTCCGGTGTAAAGGCCACAGGGCATGGCTGGCTGCTTGGCGCCAGGTTCGGGAGCTCCCACACCTGCATCCCTGTCAGAGGGATGGCCGACCACCGCGCTGCTCTGGGCACCACCACTGCAGCAGCGGGTCCTCGCCATCACCGTCAGGCGCTGGTCTTTGCCATCAGACCAAGTAGTGTTTGTAGAGGAGGAAGCGTTTCTGGAAAGTAAATAGATAAAAAAACAAAACCCAACAATTAGTGGTCTCTCAGTTCCCTTATACTCTCAACCCTCCTCACAATATCCAGTTTAACCTATGCCTGAAGATGTATTTGACATCTGCAGCAAGATGCTGATTTTAGTCACTCTCTTTAAAGCCCAGCTTCACAGGACAGCACGGCTGACAAAATTTATGTCCTTTCACTGCTTTGACAAAGTCACAGTCATCCTGCACAGACTCAGGAGGACAAAGCTCTTGCCAGGGCCCCCCATCTAAGTAAATGAACAAGCACCGTGTTTTCCCACTAAGTGGGGAGCTAGAAGCTGTTTTCAGTTACACTTTTCAGCAAGCCCAAGATCAACAGCATTTGATGGATCGGAATTTCAGCATTTAGCATAAAGGGACAAATCAGGTAGTTTCTGCTGCAGCTTTTCCCGCAGAAAGCAATTGAACTTAATTATTCCTGGACTGCAGGCTGCATTGGAGCAAGGGCTTGAGCCCCCCAGCAGATAACATGTGTCTGTGCTGGCCTTACCGTGAAAGAGGATGAAAAGCCACAGCTGCCAGGACTGCTCACCAAACGTGCCTGCAAAAGGATGACATTTACATTCATATTTTCAAACTGCAGTTGCTGCCATTACGAGGTGTATGTTCCATTCTAAATATCCACATGCCAGCATTTCCCCATAGTTCACAACATTTGCTTATTGCATTCCAACACTCCATTAATTGTCTCCTTTTTTCCTCTTTCGGCAGACCCAGAGCTGGGGAAGGAGAGTGATTTAACCTGGAGCCACTGAGCAGCTGCCAGATGTAGAGCACTCCATTTGCAGTGCTTGCACAAAGCAGAGACATCTGTTTGAAATATGTGAGCAGAGAGGCCATGAGCCTGTTTGTAGCCTCACGGAGATGCAGCAATGATCCTCCTAGAGTCTCTTCCAAATTACACTTAAGTATAAGAGAATAGACCTCTCCTACCACCTCCGTGCTCAGTCTGTATTTTTCTGCTTACAGGCTGGTGCTTCCACATTTGATTCAGGGTTGTTGACCCTAATAGGATCTTTTGTTTTGTTTTGAGGCTTTTAGGACAAAGGGGAAAGGGGTTTTGAGCTTTTTGTTAGCCTCTTCGAAGAGCAGCAAGAGATTTCTCTCTTACCATCAGCGTTCATTGCAGGATTTCACTACAGGCTGGTATGGCAGAGCGGTTTAAGGCAGAACAGCTAGAAACAACACATGGTGAAGCATTGACCCATGATGCAATTAGCAGCCTTCCCCAGAAGCATTTTTCAATACCCAAGGGCACCCAGAATTTGCTGACCATTTGATTCGTGCTGCTCCAAATTCCTGACATTGCTTAAGCAAACCACAGGACCAGGAACTAAGAGATTCTGTATTCTGATCCTTTATACAAGGCTACAGCCTTTGTTTTCTTAGAGCAAATCAATTTCTTTCCCACCTCTGTTTTCCTGGACAGAGGAATGTAAGTTTAAATCTCAGCTTCCAAGGTGGAGGGATTTGTTAATTTTACAATATGCAATCCAAATACTAAGAGTTTAACAAGTAGTTGCTGCAAAATGAGCACCCGGATTTTATTTCATTTACAATGATTCAATTAGCAGTCATCTAAGGAATTCTGAAAAAACTGCTGGGTGTGAATATACTGGCTCACAGAGATTTGTTGTTCTTAATCCAGATGCAACCCTGGCAAGCAGCGATGTGCAAAAAAAAACCCCACACCTAGTCCAGCCAAGGTGAAGGGCACTGCTCATCCAGCTCTTGATGGGACAACAGCCTGCATCCATCACCTGAGATAAGACAAATGCTGCTGTCATCCAATCTCCTGAGCTCCATCCATCACTGCTCAGCCAGACTGGCTTTTATTCTTTTGTTTTGGATTGTTGTGGGTTTTTTTTTGTTTGTTTTGTTTTTTTTTTAAAAGTGGATGTTAAAACTAACCTACCAAACCACCTAAGACCAAAAATTATCAGACATGGTACACCAAAGAAACCTTTTGATTTGATTCAAACAGAGCCCTGTGAATAAGTTTGGTCTCTCCCAGCAGTTGGTCCTACGAGGCATCCCAAAAGCATCCTCTACCCTACACAGCCTCTGCAAGCTGGCCACACTGAACACAGCCTCAAGGCCACCACCTCCCTCCCCTGCCTTCAGCTTTACTGCCTGTGTGTGATTTCCAGGAGATGCTGGCTTGGATATTACCCAGCTAGGGAGGCAGAATTCAAAATGGCTATAAATACACTTCTGAATTAAGGAAAGGAGGAATAATTTTATCATTTCTTGGGAGCGATCTGGAAAATATCGTTCCCCACATCTGGGAACCAAAGTGCCTTAAAAAAAGCCCCGGAGCAGAGAACACATCTTATCTATTTGAAGGGCTATGCAAGTAGAGAGCACTCTGTTACTGTTTTATCAGATATTACTGCCTGGCCATGGCTTGGCTGTCTGCAGGAAATAGGCACCAACTCATTTTATTACAGTCCTGTTCCTCCTGAGTCATGAAGCTTTGACTGAAAGACTCACTGGGTTTGGTTTGTTTTCCTGTTTCTAACCACGCTCTCAGTTCCAGATCGGTCTGCAATGACTAACAGATCTGCCACATCAGCTTCAGCACGGGGTTATCTCCAACCAGTCTTCAAACAAAGAGATGAGGGAGGCTTGTTGGAATACCCAGCATTTAACAGGTCACTGCACAGACAAACGTCTCAAGCTGGATGAGAGGGTGAGGGTTCAAACAAACATTGCTCTGAAACAAGAACCGTCAGTAGCGCCTATTGCTTTGTTCACAGATTCTCTTTGCTTTGCCGTGTTTGTGTGCAGTGCAGTCCTGCAAAGTCTGCGTAACATTCAGTTAACATCCATCACCTTCTGTTTACCGATGTGGTTTGCCCTTCCAGTTGCCTTTAGACAAAAGTGGTTGAACTAGACAGTGAAGTCATGTCATTTCAGGGAATTTGAACAGCTACAGTTAGTGCCAAACATGCTGTTCCTCTCCATCCTACCGACTGGGTCCTAATGTGACTTGCCAGTGAATGCACTAAGCTATAGCTCATCTACAAACAGAGAGAGTGTGCATGCGTCATGCCCTGTACAGGCTTTTAGAGAACATACAGGAATGGCTTGAGTTAGTCACAAGTCACTACAGAGTGGGCTTGCAAATGGAAGCAGAATTCAGTACAGGAGAAAAGATCCTGTGTTTTGCATACACAGCTGCACAGAGGTAGACTAGGGGTGTAAAGAAAGATGTGGTACTAACCCTGCCCTGTACAGCTAAGCAGAAGCTGGGAGAGGTGCAGGGAAGGACTAAAGTGCAACCAGCATAGAGCACCCTGCTCCCTTTCCAGTTTGGTGCCAATCAGGACCAACCCTGGATCAGCAATAGCGGGTTAACTCCAGTGCTAGGTGGGACCCTCACCCAGCTGCTACACCAGGAACGCTGGGGAGACCCGAGTCAGGTTTGGCCTGCACCACTTACTAACACTATTACCAATAGCTCTCCTTCACAGAGAAGCTTTTTACCAATACTGGTCTGCTAACTTGCCATATTGTTTCCTGCCTGGTTTCAGCAAGCTCTGGAAGAGGTTCTGCTTGTCAGACCTCCACGTGCTGTCTTTTGCTTGACCTTATCTAACAAGACCATTCCCAAGAGTGGCACATAAAAATTTTACTCACCAGGAAAGTTTCACCAGAGGAAAGGCATGGAGACTGCTAGGTTTCACAGAAGCTTTTATTGTCTCATTAAGTGCTTAATGAGAACTTCCTCACCTGCTGCAGTCTCCCTCCCATTCTTTTGCACCCACCATCATGCTGCTGGTGCTTTCAGGGCTCCCACTCCTTCCTCCTTCTTTCCTCTTAACTATTTGGAGCCCAGTTTCTATTTCCATGCTCTCTTCCTGGTCCCAAGGAGAAAATACCTTTTACTCCTGAGTACTCCAGGCTACACCCTCCTTGGCTGGTTTCCTCCCTGATGTCCCTGCAGTTTCTCCCAGCTCCAGAGTTAGCTGCTGTACTTTCTCCTCCAAAGCAAAGCAGCAACAGGTCTTGCTGAGATCCCTGACTTATGTGCTTGCTAAAACAGTGTAGAATTGCTGAGCATAGCAGTAATCCACAGCTGCCGAGGTCCTACTGCGTGCTGCAATTCACCTCAGGCTTTAACTCTTTGAGATTTTTGATACATCTTCATATAAGATCCTGTCTTCGTTACAGAAGCGGCTGTGTCACAAGACCCAGTTACACCATGGTTGGCCCTCAGCAAGGTTAAAACACCACAGTTATTTTCTCTTGCCCTAAAGATACGAGAATATCTTACCATCTTGCTAGACCCTACTCTGACCAAAACTGTAACACTGATCCAGTGCCACTTAAGCCTGGGATTGAATCAGGACAGGACACAACCAGGCCATAATTGGATTCTGCCAATTCTCTTTTCAGCACACAGAGGTCTGTCAGCCCTCACCCAAACTGGCCCCACGACATAATTCTTCCCATCTACATCAACTAGGGAAGTATCACTGTCCCTCGCTACTTTCCTTGGAGGGCAGCTGTGGACCACAGCTCTGGCCAGTGCAGTTTCTGCACTCATAAGGCAAAAATCACCTCTAGCCAAAAATCACCTGCCAAGTCTTTCTGAGCTCTTCACCAAGATGTTTTGGTGATTCCATATTTGCCTTGCCCAACACCAAAGTATTAATGACATCATCAGACTGCTCACCCTGGTCTGCTAATTCATACCAAACACTCTGACTATCAAAATTTGCTTATTCTCTCAGCTAAAGCTCCCCCGTGCACAGCCTGAACCCCGCACGCCCCAATGGCTCTGCCCATCGCAGCCCGCTGTTTGTAGGAGCAGCGCTGTCGGATCGGCCCCTCCGCGGGACCAATGAAGGCCTCACGCCAGCGGGGCAGCAGGTTCAGCACCTTTCTCAATGATTGCAAATACTGGGGGGGTTCAGGCTGTTCCACCCATCTGATCGCATCTGAAAGAGCCTTGAGAGCAAAGCTGCGTCAAAGGGGGACACAGCTGCCAAAAGAGTCATTCAACCTCTTTGGATTGTTTGCATGCCTTTGGAAAACAATTTCCCCCCTTTTTTTTTTTTTCATTTGAGCTTTTCTAGATAAGCCCATGGCAAACACAAGTACCAGAGAGAATGAACAGTCTGCCTCCTAGTTGGGAATGAGGGACTATCACAATTATCAGTGTGATAATGAGATAGTCTGAACATGAGGGAACTTGATACAATGGGAGATTTATCTTGGAACCAGTCCTTTGGCAGCCTGATTCCGTATTGATGTCAGCACGGTTTCTCATTGCAGAAAGGCTAGGGATCAGAGCCGGGATGACAGACCCATCTCTATCTCAAACGCATCCTGTAACACAGTAATGGTCATTACCATCGATAAAACGTTCGCCTCCTCCTTTTTTCTCCCAACAGTATTTTCGCAAGTGTTCTCAGGAATGGCTGTCTGAAAGCTCTCCCAGCCCCTTCCCCATCATGCAGGGAGATGTTCAGCTTTGTAAAGACACGGTATTTTGCTTAGGCGTAATAACATGCCGCTTAGACTAGAAGCAGCTTCTGGGAGGGATGTTGCAAGAAAGAGCGCAGACTCGTCTCGGGTCTGGAGTTGAACAGGGTTAACCAATGAAAGAGAGCTGCTGCACAAAAGCCATGCTTGGGCTTGGCTGGGATGCCACGGAGGAGATGGTGCTCTAGTTACCTACTGGTATTCCACTGGTAATTCCTTAGATCACCCAGACACTCTGCTTCACTTAAATCATGTTGTCCCATGGGAATCCTGTACCCACCTTGGATGTCCAAATGACCCAGAAAATTGCTTTCTTTCCTACCACAAACCAGACCAAGGCTTCAAGTTCTGACCTCCAAGGGTGCCGGGGTGAGGAGTGAGGCATGACAGGAGTCTGAGGCCTTGGTCCAACACTCTCAGAGACTCTAGTGACAAGGAATTACGTGGGCTCTGCAAGCAGATAAGGAAAACCAGAAAGAGCAAACGCTGGTCTGCCCAACCTTGACACTGCAATCGATGCTGTAGTTTACCACCAGGACCAAGTAAATAGCCCCGGAGTTGCATGCTGCATAGCAAACATTGCAGTTTTATCTGGATGACAGGCAGCAATTTGTGGCAAAGGGTAAATCTCTGTTCACTCGTGCTTGACATATGAATGGTCTTTTTACATTCTCAGCGGGTTTATGCATGGATTTAAGGTTAAGTACATGCATGCCTGTAGGATCACGACCTTCATTTAATATTGCATGGCCCAGCAGACCCATAATTGATCCCTAACATGTTCAAGTGACAGCTCTTGCTCAGTAACGTCATCCATGCAGAATAGTGAGGTACGTGTAAATTCATACGTTCAGGCTGGGAGTTAGAGATTTTCCAGCCATCGGAGCAGTGAGGCTCCAAGGAAGGTTTCTGGAAGGATGAACAGGACAGATGGTAGCCTGGGCCATTTTAAAGGCAGATTGGGCAGGCCAGGAGAGGGGGATGTGATACAGTCACTTGCTCGTCCAGCAGCTAGGATAGGCTGGGAATGACAGCGCCTCAACACTGCCATTCCCTTTAATGTGACCAACATTTTCTACTTATGCAAGTTAAAACGGTTCAGGGGCTGATCAAGCCTGGGAAGAAAACCCCCACCATCTTCATGCTGGGCAGTCTGCAAATGTAAAACATGACCAGCCCCAGCTCAGCCACACTTGCTCTTCTTTCTTCTCCAAACCACTGGTTTTCAAATATACCAAAAGGTCTGAAACCCAATGGTAAGCCAGAACTGCGGTCTGGCAATCAGATCCACGTGGTGAGAGTGCCCCAGGCAAGTCCTCGCACCCAGGTCGAGCCCTGTCTACTTCAGTCATGAGAGTTGCTGCTAATGCCAGTGGTTTGTTTCCAAATTCTGGGTATTTAATCTTTTTATCTAGTTGTTCTGTTACCAAAGATGAGCATGCTTGGTCAGGTTGGATCAACAAGTGTTTTATCACACAGGCAACACAACAGCCTGGGTATGTTTTACATAAGTTTATTGGGATTTAATATTCATTCACCAACAGTACAGAATGTCTGATCTCCACTATTTAAGGGCCAGAAACATGTCAAACACGAACATAGAAAAGCATTGCTCAGAAACAGTTATCTTACTAGCTATCCCAGACACTACAAAAATACATATAGCCATTTCATTTAACCCTGTTTCTTTAAAAGACGCATGTGTAAGTGTGCCTCTGGATGGATCCCACTGCACGTTCAAGCTGCTTTTTAAAAATTATTCTCTCCTTAAGCTTTAGCAGCCCATGTGTCAGACTGGAATGATCCATGGGAAAGGATCTTTGTATTTTCTTTACTGATTTAGTTGCAAGGGACTTATGGAATAGCTCTCCTCTCCCTCCTTTTCACCTCTGGACAGCCGAAATGTTGGCACAGCCACACACCTCCAGCACAGCCATACACCTCCGGCACAGCCATACTCCGCCGGTGCAGCTGGTGGAACCAGCTCCATGGTGGAACCCTGGCAAAGATGAGCTGCCCAGAAAGTCTGGCAAGGGCGGGAAACAAACTCTCCCTTTGGCTCGCCATGTGCAAATGCACTGCAGGCAGGTGAACCCAACGGAGATGCAAACAGGGTTTGTCCCCAAATGCCTCCGCCAGCATGTACACGGTGACCCTGGGCTGGGCTGGGCGGCAGTGTGGAGACAACCTGAGAGCTCCCTCCTTGGGACTCAGGAGGAGAGGAAAGTAAAGGGAGCTCTGCCAGCAGAGTCACAAACCCAATAAATTTTACAAAGGGTCCCCTGTTAAAAACTGGAAGCTGTAACAGATCAGCAGTGCTGAGGCAGCCAAGTCTGATGAGTGGCAGCCACCACCCAGGCTGTGGTCACCATCTCAGCATATCCAGCCAGCGAGACATTTTGCCAGGTATGATGGACCATGGGGGATGGAAAAGCTACAGGGAAACAAGGCAGTCAAGGAAGTGGGACAAGGAGGAAAATATACTTTGACTTTCCCGCCCTGCTGCAGCTCCAGATGGTTGTTTAATTTCCATCGTATATTAAGTCATAGTAGGTTTGAGATACCTCCAAAAGGTCAAATCACACTTTGTTAGCGTGCACAGCCCTTTGCAGCCCCCCAGTCCTTTGATTATAGCTCTGAAATGAAGGCAAATTGCAGAGAAAAGAACTGCCCTCTCCACACCAGCTCCTGTTCAGACCCTTGGGACCTCCGCTTCCGAAGCAGACCTGGACTTTCTCCTGCTGCTCAGGCTGCCCAGGACCGACTCCTCACTGAAGGCCCCTTCAAAGGTTGACAGGATGGACTGGCGAAACTTCTCCTTGAAATCTGGTCCCACAAATACGTACAGGATGGGGTTGATGCAGCTGTTGAAGAAAGCAAGGCTGGAAACCAAGGGAATCCCTATGTAAAGGGCCATTTTCATCTCATGACTGGAAGAGTTTTTGGATATTTCCAGCAAGGAGAAGACATGATAGGGGAAATAACAGAGGAAAAAAGAGACTGTGACAGCAATGATAATTCTGTATGGTTTCGCAGAGTTGGCTAACTGCCTTCTTTTCAGCTTGACAGCAACGATGCTGTAGCAGATGAGAATCACCGTGAAAGGGATGAGGAACCCACATAAGAATCGCGTTATGATCATCGCTTTATGCCGCATCCTCCACAGCCTCCGCGTTGCCTCGGATGTGTAGTCATCGGACAGTGCAAAATTATTATAGCAGCTGGTGATGTTCCTGGAACTGACCACAGTGTCCCGAAAGACGAGGTATGGGGAGCTGAGGAGAAGAGCCAGGACCCACGTCCCCAGCGCGATCCTGGCCGCCAGCTCTGGACTCCTGCGGTTGTGAGACCAGACGGGAAAGGCCACAGAAACGCAGCGGTCCATGCTGATGACTGTCAGGAGGAAGACACTAGCAAACATATTGAGGAACGCGATGGTGCTGTTCAGCTTGCACAGGAGCTTCCCAAACGGCCAGTGGAAGCCCAGGGCCGTGTAGGCGATGCTGAGGGGCAGGAAAAAAGTGAAGATGAAGTCAGCGATGGCCAGGTTGAGGAACCAGATGGAGTTCACTGTCTTCTTCATCTTGAAGCCTGCAATCCAGATGACAAGGCCGTTCCCTGTCACCCCCAGCAAACAGGCGATGCTGTAGACTACCATGGAGAGGACGTGCATGCTCTTCTGGAGGCCGGAGTAGTAGTCATGGGCAGTGTTGTTCTCAAACTGCACAGTGGGGGAACTGGCAGAGAAGGGTGAAGGGGAAGAAGAGACGCTCTCCATCACCAGCAAGTCGGAGTCCTGAAATCATAACAGCACACACCGCTATCATCTGCAGCTCCTGCAGCTCAGGGGAGGTGAAAATCTTTGCTAGCAGCTGTACACAAAATGTATATGCAAAGCCAGATTATATAACTTAATATATAATTAATATAAAGTCCTTCTGTACAGCACCAGCAACCAGAGGAACTGACACTGGTTTTGCTGCTGGTGTCGGCGCTGTCAGAACACCACCTCCGTGACCGGCCTATAACAGCAGTGTGAGATGGGCCAGCAGCAGAACCGCGGGAACCCAAACCCCCCAGCTGTGACGAGTCCTCTTTGGATGACCAACGACATGTTAAGATAGAAAACAACATCTAGACTGGCAAAGATTAAGTTAATAGACTGTTCAACAAGTACCTTCCAGGGCAGAACGGTACCCGAGGTGTGTTCTGGTGTAACCCTCAGCCCGTTACCCACCAACCACAATTCCCCTCGCCCAGCTCCCCTCTTCGCCAGGTGCCAGCAGGACTCACCCCTGCCCTGCGCTCCTTGGCGGCTCTGCCTGCAGCCGGTGCTCTCGCCTCCTGGCCGACCCCCCTGAGAGACGCTGCTCCTCTCCAGTGAGTGACTCACGCCACCTCGTTCCATTTTCCCCTTGGCTTGGGATCACGAGGAATTTAGTAGGATCCCTTATTCCCTAATCTTGTTCCTCAATTTGCACTGCACTGATTTAACCCCTGACGCCCCAAGCAGTTGCCATGCCACTGCCTGGCATGCCTGCTCGCCTTGAGACATGGCTTTGGCCACCCAGGGCAGGGGGGTGGCTGGAAGGGCTCCCTGTCTGCTACA
>VZSZ01008171.1:85425-101399 GCA_013398815.1 Ibidorhyncha struthersii
CCTCATACTGGGTGGGGAATGGGGCGCTGTGTCCACCCCGAGCCTTCTGCAGGTCTGTGAAAGTGCTGGGTGTGAGTGCCACTGCCACCCACGCTGGGGGTGACCCAGCTGTACTGCTCAAAGCCACAGTGCTGCACCCTGCCCTTTCCCTTGCAGCCCTTTCCCTATCCCAATCCAGCTTTTCTGACAGTGGGGATTCCCTCTCTGCCAGTGAGGCCCTGGGCTCAGGGAGGAGGGCAGCCAGGTGTCCCTGCCCAGCGAGGGCAGCACACAGCAGGCCTGCACTGAATGGACTTCAGCAGCTAGGCACAAGCAAACCAAGCGGGATTGCTTAATAACCTGCTCACGGCCCTTCGCTGGCCTTGCAGCGTTAATGGGTAAAGAGATGCATTGTTTTCAGCCAAGGCAGAAGCTGGGCTGTCATGCCTGCCTGGGAGCTTGTGCTCTGCATTATAATGCAAGCAGCAGTTGTGCGGATGGGGCCGGAGGGCTGCTGCCAGGCCTGGGCATCACACGTGCCATGGAGTCAAGCTGAGGCAGAGCTGCTGCTTCTCGAGGCCCAGCTCCACAAGCCATGCTTGATTCAGTTAGGGTTTGGGGCAGGACTCTGACCTGCTGGGACTTTGCCCTCATGGCTATGCACAAGGGAAAGCAGCCGAGAGGTTTAAGCGTGCTGGCGAATGCAACACGCATTACAATTGAGGTCTGTGAGTATGAGCATTTCACTGAAATTAAACAGCAGTTTTAATAAGACACCCTTATGTCCATGAGGGCATTTGCTGGCATTTGCTAGAAGCCCTAAGACTTACACCTATATAGGAAGGAGAGGGAAAGGCATTGCTTGTGTTGCTGATACAGTTTGGTCCATGTATGGGTTCACCATGTCCCCAAGTGTCTGGCCAGGCGCTGCGGACCTGGATGGGGGGAGCCCAGGTGGGGCAGTGACAGGAGACTGACAGAAATTATGAAAGTACTATAATTAATGAACTGGTCTTAAATCAGTGAGGGAAACCTGGGAGTTGTTGGTGTTTTCCTCACCCTCCAGGTAAGATGTGGGATAGGAGCAGGCAGGGTGCAGGGATGCACCCAGACCCGCTGCCATCCCACAGACTCCCTTCTCCACTGGCAGGTGACATTGGACCCAGCAGAAGGATGGCCAACTCAATGCAGGGCGATGGGGCTCTCCCCAGTGCAGAGCTCTGGGCCTCCCATAACAAGATGGTAATTGAGCCGCTCGACAGCAACGACCCAGAGGTGAGAGCCACTTCCCGGCCCCTGCCCAGCAGACAGTTTGTTCATCCTCCAGGCAGCCGCGGGAAGGCTGACCTCCTTTAGCCAGGGATGCGGCAGGGAGATGGCCCAAGGCTGAGCTGGTGGGACCTATCCATCCTCCATGCCCTCTCTGCTGCAGCAGGAGGTGGAGAGAGAGGGCATCCTCCAACTGTGTGCCCATAATATGGTCATAACTTCGCATCTATTGCTCATATCCCTCTGCTTGAAGCTCTAATGCCCACACCAGAGCAGGTGGCCCACCAGGCCATGTGGCAGTTGCCCTTGATTCTCTAGCCCAAATGACAGCTGAATTATCTGTCAGCTTCCTGACAGGTAGAAACCCAAAACATGGCCTGTGACTGGACATATGAACTGTTTGGGATCAGCTGTACTGAGAAGGGATGTCCTCTCCCTTCTCCACCACCTTTCCAGGCCCCTCTCCATGCCCTGTCCCCTCCGAGCATGCATCTCCTACCGCAGAGCATCCATGTCTCTGTGCAGAGCCGGCATGGGTGAAGCTGTTTCTCTCCCCTTCCAAAGGTGCACAGCATCATCAAGAAGGAAAAGCAGCGGCAGAGGCTGGGGCTGGAGTTAATCGCATCGGAGAACTTTGCGAGCCGAGCAGTCCTTGAAGCCCTGGGATCTTGCATGAACAACAAATATTCTGAGGGTTACCCAGGACAAAGGTACAGGGATGGGGCTGAGTCCCACCCAACCCAAACCCTCACAGGGAGGGGAGAGGAACCACCCACATTGCCAGACCTCCCCTCTGGAGAGGCAGTGATGTCCTGGTGCTGGCAGCCAAGCTCCTCCAGGGCAGGATCCAACTCTCTCAGCTTCTGTCCTTGGCCACACACGGGACAATCTCAGCAGGGTTACATCTGCTGTAGCTGCTGTCTGGGTGGCTGCCGCAAATGCAGAATCACCCTGGTTTCTCCCCAGCTTGGCCAAAGGGACCGTTCTGAGTAATGAGTTTGGTTTTAACCCCTGCCCCATCCTTTACTGCAGGTACTATGGTGGGACAGAGTTCGTAGATGAGTTGGAAAGGCTGTGCCAGAAACGAGCCCTGCAGGCATACCGGCTTGACCCCGAGAAGTGGGGCGTCAATGTCCAGCCCTACTCAGGTAACGGGGTGCTCAGGAGAGCCAGGCTGGCTGCACTGGCCTCCATGTGTGCTGACACCCATAACCGGCCCGGTACACTCTTGCTGCAGGGTCACCTGCAAACTTTGCGGTGTACACGGCCCTGGTGGAGCCCCATGGCAGGATCATGGGGCTGGACCTGCCCGATGGGGGCCACCTCACTCATGGATTCATGACAGACAAGAAGAAGATCTCTGCCACCTCTGTCTTCTTTGAGTCCATGCCCTATAAGGTAGGGAGCTGCTCCAGCTGGAGCCAGGATGAGGTCATCGTAAGTGTAGGTGCCTCTTGAAGTTAAAAGTACTGGCATCAGGCTGCCGGCACCCTTTCCTGCAGGATGGCACTGCGGCTGATCTTCGCCCATGCCAAGGTGGCTGAACCCTCCTCTTCCTCTCCCAGGTCAACCCCAAGACCGGTTACATTGACTATGACCGTCTGGAGGAGAACGCTCGCCTCTTCCACCCCAAGCTGATCATAGCAGGTAAGGATCAAACCCTTACCAACCTCCCTGGTGACTCACGCTGGGTGGAGGTGGCTCCCTGAAGCCAGCAGCACTCCGGTAAGCCCAACGGATGCTGCAGTGCCAGGAGAAGACCTCAAACACATCCACGCTGGCAGGAGCTTGTGTGTTGTCTCCATCTGGGCTGTCCCCATCGTGGTGCTGGACCTGGGTCTGTCCCAAGGTCCTCGAGCATATGCTCCTGTCCTCTCCATGTGCCATCTCCCTGCAGGTGTCAGCTGCTACTCACGCAACCTGGACTATGCCTGCATGCGGAAGATCGCTGATGCCAATGGTGCCTATCTCATGGCTGACATGGCCCACATCAGCGGGCTGGTGGCTGCTGGTGTGGTGCCCTCCCCCTTTGACCACTGTGACGTCGTCTCCACCACCACCCACAAGACCTTGCGGGGCTGCAGGGCCGGCATGATCTTCTACCGAAAAGGTGCCTGAGCTGACCGGGGAGCCCAGAGAAATGCCCCCCCCCCAGGCTGGGGGCGGGCTGCAAGTTAAAGCTCCTTCCTGCTCTAGCTGGGAAGGAGGGAGGGAGGGCAGCAAAGTCTGGGGCCTTCTGAGAGCATCTGGGGAACTTCCTGGGGCCAACCACGGCCCAAATTTGAAGAGGAACAACCACCACCCCTGCTTTGAAAGGCCAGGGGGTGATAGCAGTTCGTGGGAGAAGGGAGGCTGAGCTGCCTTGTGAGGGACCCTGCCCTCCCCTCCCACAGGCACCCGCAGCGTGGACCCCAAGACAGGCAAGGAAACACTCTACAACCTGGAGAGCCTCATCAACCAGGCGGTCTTCCCTGGGCTGCAAGGAGGTCCGCACAACCATGCCATCGCAGGTATGCATCCAGGCTGATCACCAGCTCCAGGATGGTGAAGGGAGCAGGCAAAGGTGTTCTGGCTGGGCTCTGACCCCCAGCAGCAGTGACGGGGGCACCAGTTGCCACAAGGGGCTTGCAGCCTGGAGATCATGCGGCAAAGAGCAGCCAGCTTGATCCAGCATTGCCCAAGGAGCACCCAGGCTTGTCCCATCCTGCCTTTTGGCTCATGGTGTCACCACCAGCCTGGTTAGGGGAAGGCACTGTCCATCAGTTTGCTCAGCTTCCAGGATGACTTCTGCTGGTGGTGCCACACATCCCCACCAGCTCTCCTGGTGGGAGTCCCCAAAAACTCACCCTGGTCTGCCTTCCTCCCCAGGGATTGCCGTGGCACTGCGGCAGGCCATGACACCTGAGTTCAAAGCTTACCAGCAGCAGGTGGTCGCGAACTGCAAGGCGCTGTCAACGGCGCTGATGGAGCTGGGCTACGACATCGTCACGGGTGAGGACAGATCTTGGCTGTGGGATGGGGCTGAGCCCTGTGCACGGCCCGGGGTCTGAGCCAGGCCATGAGGACAGCACGTGTACAGACATGATGGGCAGGGCTCTGCTGTCGCAATTCCTCAGGACATCCACAAAACTATTTTGAAGCAGCCCCCCTTCTCAAGGGCAGGCCCCCTTTTGCCCCCCAAACCAGAGGCAGGCCCCTGTGCAATCCGAAAGCTTTTTTGCTTTAGTCTCATGCAAGTGCAGCATTTACCCTGAACCCGTGTCCCCCCCACCAAACCCCTCTCTTTGCAGGGGGCTCTGACAACCACCTGATTCTTCTGGACCTGCGCAGCAGAGGCACAGATGGCGGCCGGGCTGAGCGGGTGCTGGAGATCTGCTCCATCGCCTGCAACAAGAACACGTGCCCCGGTGAGGATCTCCTGTGGCCTGTGCAGAGCTTCCTGCAGGGCTCCCAGCTCCTGGTCCACCCTGGGCACTGGGAACCACACCGAGTTGCCATGCATGGCAGTTTCAGTACCTGGTTTGGTCACATGTGACTTGTTCTGGTGCAGGTGACATCAGTGCCCTGCGCCCCAGCGGCCTGCGGTTCGGGACGCCGGCTCTCACCTCCCGTGGGTTCCGGCAGGATGACTTCCGCATGGTGGCTCAGTACATCCACAGAGGTGAGGCCCGGGGGGGTGCATGTGGGGGCCCAGTCTCAGCTCCAGCAGCAGCGTGGGGCCAGGGCAGCTCCTCTGGGTGAGGAGGCAGAAGCTGTGCGGCTTCCCCAGCAGCTGGCGAGGGAGCACACACACAAGTGAGGAAGAACAGTTCCACCTGCATGTCTGGATATGGGAGAGGACATCTGGCCACAGCTGGGACCAGCCAAACCCTCCCCACTGCACTAGCAGTGTGCTGAAAGCTTGGATTAAAACTGTACCTTTCCCAGTCTAGTTCCAGTTGTCCTCAGGGGTCCCACACTGGTTTCCCAGGGCAGCAAGTCCCTCGCAGCCCTGCTGCTACCCTCCCACGTCTGAGGGAGCTGAGTGAGCAACTCCAGTGCTTCTGTGGGGTGGTGCAGGGCTGAGCCCACGGCACAGCCTCGCAGGCTCCCTGCAGCAGGGCTGGGAGAGGTGCAGCAAATGGCAGCTGCCCACTGCAGGTGCAGGCAGAGGTGTTGAGGCCGCAAGGGCTGACTGACATGTCTCCTATCCTGGCAGGGATCGAGCTGACACTGCGTGTGCAGAAGGACATGAGCCCCAAGGCCACACTGAAGGAATTCAAGGAGAAACTGGAGGAGGAGAAATACCGGGGGGAGCTGAAGGCACTGAAGGAAGAGGTGGAGGCCTTTGCAGCGACCTTCCCGCTCCCGGGGCTGCCTGTCCTGTAACGGGAGGCACCCATGCCTGCTCCCGGAGCTGCGGAAGTACCCAGGATCGTGGCACGCTCGCACCTCCAGCCCAAGACCAACATACCAGTGCCTTCTCCCAGCACCTCCCTGCTGGCCCTGGCTGCGGTGCAGCAGTGGCTCTAACTCACCTCTCCCTTCCTATTTGGGGTACAGGACCCCCCTGAGCACACAACACCCCCCTGTGGGGAAACCAGCCCTCTCACCGCTCAGTGTTAGAACTGGCACTGAGCACCAGGTAACCCTCAGCCTCGTGCCCAGGCCGGAATGTGATCCCGCTCTCGCTGGCTGTGGGAGTGGCAGATGAGGTTTAGGCAGGCCTGCCTGCCTTCACCCAGCAGCAGGAGGGACGTGGGGGTCCACCCCCCTGTGAGCCACCCCCCGCCATGGCCAGGCACGCTGTGCTCAACTCCACAAGAGACTTCACAGCCACTAAAAGCCTCCCTGGTTTCTGGCTCGAGAAATTCCTTTTATGCTTTCCAGCCTCCGTGGGCTTTGACAAGGCCAAGTCTTGCCCCAAACCCACCGAGAACAGCCCTGCCAGGATCACCATCCCATCCTAGCCAGCGTCTCCAGTATTTTCTCAGACCTCTGAGCACAAACCTTAGGTAGAACCATTTTTTAATAAGCACGGTAAAATTAAGAATTTAACCACAATGTATGACAAGAATTATAAGCTTTAAAAAATACAACCAATTTTTTTTTTGTATTTCAAAAATATCTGAACCCAAATAAATAATTTTTTTTAAAAGTACATTTCTTAGACTAGTCATTTGGTGTTAACATCTGTTAAACTCTTGTGCAGTTAACACAGCACGACACTAAGACATGCTTCTTGGATTTCTCCCGGTCACACTCGCTCTAACTACTGACGCAAGCATTCGGCACGCATAGGCACACACACGTAACTCAACATGCAGTAATAGGATACAGTGCTTTAAAATAGGATGAGAATTCATCACAGCCTCCTCACAGCCCTCAGAGGCAGCTCTTAGCCCAGCCCCATCCCCGTGCCGGCAGCGAGAGAGCCAGCAGGACCAGGTACCCTGTGTTTCTGCCTTCCAGTTAAAAACACGTCCCGGGGAACCAGCGTGCAGTGGGTTTGTGACCCCTCCAATATCGGGGTACAGTCTGTTGCTCCGACATGGGGCACTGTGTGGAGCAGGCACTCTCCTCCAGCCTGGGCAGCTCACTGAATTTCCCATTGCGCCTTCTTACAGGAGCCTTCTCAAAGTGCTGCTACAAGCCCCAGGTCCTGCCCAGCTCTCTGACACTGTCACCCATCACCAGACCGGGGGCTCGGCCCTCCACGCTCAATGAAAATCAAAGAACAGGCCCGGGGGCATGGAGCCATCAGCTCCCATGCATCTCCCACCCCTTACATACGGTGAATATTGCTAGAGTATAGGCAGTACTTCCCTAGTCAAGGCAAGACAGCTTTGAAGCTGCTTAGAAGTGATTGCTACTGGGTGAAAGTAAATCTGAGCACTGTTCTCTGAGAAATGAAACCTGTGTAGGGTTAATATCACCTACTCCTATGGCTGACCCTCCTCAGGGTGGGATCTGAAAGCGCAGGCTAGTGTAGTGTGGAGCAGGGGCTGGTGGTTCATCTCCCAACGCAAGGAAGCAGAGGAGTAAGAAAAGGGAGCCTTGCCCTCCTGGCCAGGCAGCAGATGGCCAGGGGAGACTTTTGCTCTGATGAATTCTCAGTCAGGCTTAAAACCTCCTCTCCCTGACAGCCAGAGAGAGAGGAGGGAGCCTGAGCCATCATGCAAGAGGTGGGGGCATGCTGGCAGCACTCACAGAAGCAGGCGACGGCCATGCAGAGCACCGCTGGCTCTGGCAGCTGGAGGGTTGGTGCGGGAGGGCTGGTGAGTATTGCCCTGTGGCTGCGAGGAACCTGCCCTGCTCATGGTGGAAGGATGGCTGGACGGCAGCGCGCAGCGCTCAGGCAGTGCGGTGCAAGCTGACGAACACACATGCCAAGGTTTGTTGCGGGAGCTGTTAGTGCGAAGATCCTAACTTGTTGTAAGTCTAATATCAGAAACTAGTGAGGTAACACAGTGAAGATGAGGAAAAAGTCTTAAAGTGCTGATATAGGGATCTTTACTGTACAGAAGCAGGTCAGACAGAGAAACTACTGAGCAAAGAGGAATTCAGCTCCCAAATCACCAGTTGCACTCAAGACTCTCCCTGATCTCTGCTGCCGTTACAGGCACCACAAGCAGTGAGGGCAGGCTGGACTCCAGCTGCACCGAGGTGCCACAGCCTGATGTAATTACTCCTTTCCTGGAGTCCGAGCTCAGAGGTTAGCCTGCCGTGAGCCAGCGTTCGGAGGACAAGTACTCCAAGGCATGTTTCCCCACAGCTCCTGCTTAATAGCCGAGTTGCAGATAGCACAGAGCTCCCGTTTTGAAACAGGCGAGGGTCTCAGGGCATCCTCCCAAATCAGAGCTGCTTTGTGGCGGAGATGAAGCAGGTCAGACAGGTGGTAGTGCAAGTATTGCTCAACACAGCCTTGAATATCAGACACTACAGGTTTGACAGAGAGAGAGCAACAAGAAGTGAGTTATTTATCAGTTTATGAGTGCAGCTGATCACCACAGGTAGAGAGCACTGTGACTAAGAGATCAGCCAACACTAATCATCGATCCTGCTCCGATCTGTGCTGTCAGCCTGGAGGAAGACGTGAGTCAGCAGGAAAAAAAGTTCATCCCTCCCTCCCCAAACCCAAATAGCATCAGGTCATTTTCCAGCAGGAAACAAGCTCCCGTGCTGAGCACTTCTCCAGAGCTGCGGGTCAGGCAGGACGCAGGGAGCTTCGGTCTGCCCAGTGTCACCTGCATTACTCATTTACTGAGATGCCTCCTTCTCCGGGGAATCTCACCTCAGCTTTAGTGTGGAAGCCGTTTGGATGCACACGAATCAATGAGGGGACACCTCAAGTCACTTCAGAAAGCAGCCGTTTTCAATGGACACCAACGTCTTTCACCAGCAGACCCAGTTCATATGCGACAGGAGGGCACAGTCAGGAAAGGAACAGGCCTTTAAACGTGCTTTAAAGACGTGCAGCCCCACGCACAGGTGCACCACTCACCTTCAGCGAAGGTGACGCCATGCTGCTTCCCAACTGTGACCTAAAACACCATCACAAGCAACCCCTGACCTTGGAAACCCCTCTGGAGACTACCACGAGCTCAACTTGCTCAGCTGAGCTGGCCTCACTGCCAGCCACCAGGAGCAACGCTAACATTTAAAAATAGCCTTTCTGCCCTATTGGTTTATACCTCCCATCCTACTCCAGAGAGCCCTTTCCAGGCGAGAGAAAGAGGTGGCAGCAGTACCGAAGCACAGATGCCATTGCCAGATGACAACCTCCCCAAGGAGCCTCCTTGCCTTCAGGACACAGGTTTCGGAGCAGTGGGGTTCTCCCAGCAAGTTTCAGTGGGGTCTAAGCCACACTGACGAGCCCCAGTCTGTACACAGAAACTTCTGCGGGCATGGAAGGAACATCACATTCATCTCCAGCACTGCCTCACACCAGCACAATAAACAGAGATTTAAAAAAAAAAAAACACCAAATCAAACAACATTTCAGCTCATCCTGTAAGATCTCAGCTGTTCTCATCCCATAATCAGAAGAGTGATAAAAAGAAATAAAACCAACATTCTATTTCCTAGCAAGGCTTTTCTTGCTTAGAAGTACCACAAGGGCTGCTACCACCACACAGCACCGGACGGAGCAGACTGCAGCCCAGGACCAGGAGCAGCATCTCCTATGAGACTCCAGAGGGAAGTGCTATGCCTGGGCAGAAGGCTTTTGGCACTAACGGGAACAATCTGGGAGTGTCACCACACCAGTGGCACAACCTTTATGGCACAGGCAGCAGCATAGAAGCTTTGAAAGGAAAGTCCTCGGCATTCAGGCTCAGATAGTGGCAGTTCTGCCCCATCCAGAGCTACCCAGGAACACCCCGGGAGAGGTAGTAGAGACACAACAAAGGCTCAGCCAAAAGCAGCATGCAGCGACGCTGACCCTGCTTTACTGCAAAGCACAAAAGTCAACTACCTGACAAAAAAAAAAAAAAACCCAAAAAAACCCAAAACATTACGAATATGATGTGGAATCCAGTACATTCATCCCCGCTCTCTCCTGAGCACTAGTAACCCACCAGCCAGGCAGCCTGCTCTCACAGTTTGCTGTCTCACAGCGTAGCTTCAGCTGAATTGCACTGTTCGTTTCCCCATCACAAAAAGCACCTAAAAATGAGGGTCCCTCCCAAACTCTGTTCAGTTCCCCTCGCTCCTTAAAAGGCCACCCTCGACCTCACATGATTTGAGGATTCCCAGTCTCCCTCTCACCCTTCTCGGAAGTCACCCAGCAAATAGGACATGACAAATTAACAAGGCACAGTGCTCTACATTCACAGCAGCGGGCGCCTCGGTGTTCGCTGGCGTTAAGGAGTCCTTCCACATCCCAGATTTTAACAAAGCTGAGAGAAACTGGCAAACGCTTTCTGGAGAGAAGCACATGTGCCTCCACTGTTCTCCCACCCACCCAGGGTCAACCTGTCCTGGGAAGCACCAGGAAAAAAAGGAAAACACAGGAAGGGACATCATCCACTATCGCTGCACACAGATGGGTAACTGTAAGCTGCCACCCTGCCAGGGAGCTTCCGAGCTACTCTCACATGAGACACTGGTGGGTTAAAAAACTTCACGTGGCCTTTACATCTCCCCTCTGGTCTCCGCCTTGGCTCCATGGAAGGGACCAACAGCATTTAGGGCTCTGGCAGAAGCATGCAGAGCACTGTGTTATTTTGGTGGCTGCACACTAGTAAGTATCAATCCCCAAGACAGCCCACCTCTCTCTCTCCATGCCATAATCCCCCTGGGATGCTGCCATGATATGCTTTAAAAGTTTATAGTGCGCCTTCTAACATTTCGAAACAGAGTGCCCTGTGTTTTATGTGATGGAACATCTACGCTCTTGGCTACAGGGAACCACGCAGAAATCCGGCCCCTCAGACACTGATTTCTATGGAGCAGAGAGACTTGCAAACACATCGGCTCCTTCGCCCCTTCCCGATGTATGAGAGCTACTGCAGACAGTACCAATGTCAAGCACGGATGAGCTTTGTCAGACTCTGAGTACACAGGCAGACAGCCCCCACGCGAGGCTAGATTTTGTACAAAAAGCTGGGAACATAGTCAAATCTGAGCAGAGGGTTCACCCCCTGGCCGGGTTCCTGAATATACTGCAGCTTCAGCAGCTCAGCTAAATACTGTACAATTTTGATATCTTCATTGGCAAGGCCCAGCTGAAGCTTCAGAAAGTTCATCCTGCGGTTCACCACGGATTCCTCCGGTTCCCTTTCACTGATGGGAAGGTGCAAATGATGGCAGAAGGTGAAGAGGAAGGCTTTCGAACACAGCTGGGTGAGGATACTTTGGACGTGCATATAGTAGGTGCTTCCTCGTTTGATCTGTGTGCGGTGGTCTGCCAGCCGAGACACCAAGGTGCCTTTGTAAAGCGGGCAGCGGAGAGTCTTACTGTCGGCATCCAGAATGCTGACGTACCGGCTGTATCGGCTCAGGGCGTGCAACACGTTCACCCCAGCAGGTGACACCATCCTGAAACAGCAAGGAGACAGGTCACAGCTGGAGGGGACCAGACAGTTAAGCAGCAGACTGTGTCCATGCCCCTGTATCGCACGTATCTTCCCTCTAGTTCACAAGCTGGTACAAGAGCCTCTGTGGGCAAATACAGCCTGGCACGGAAGAGAATGGCCAAATAGTCTCTCCAGCCTGCCAGATCCCAAAGAAACCTCAATCCCCACATGCACTGATCTGCACTGTGTGTGCGTGCTGCTTCATAAACGACTGCGGGGCAGCTTCTTCCCTCAGTGACACAGAGAGGGAGTGACAGGACATCTCTGGTGAACAGAAGCAAATTTTGCAGCAGCTGGTAGCTTCTGGATGTGACAAGAAGGACCCAGAAACTCAAACCGGATCCCCCTTGCCAAGAGTTCCACTTTCCCCATATATCACTGTTTTGGAAGGGAGCTGCTCTGAGGTGGTAAAAGCCCTGAGCAGAGCAAAACCTTCTGCCCTTTCTTTAAAAAGGGAACCATCCTTAAACCAGAATTATTCCCTGGCTGAGCCTGGGCATTTTTCAGGCAGGTGCAAACCCACAGCATGTTCACAACACACAATTATCCAACAAGCCTAAATTAATGTTATTTAAATGCAAATTACAAGCCTACGCACACTCTACCCTCTGCTCCTCAATTCTGCGTGGTTAACATCGCTCAGTTGAGATACAGCTCACAGACTCAAACCAGGAGCCCGAGCTGCTGGTGTCAGGGCTGTCCCTGTGCGCAGGCAGCGTCTGGCCTTAGGAGACGCAGCACCCTTACCAGGATAATTAATTTAGCTTCTAAGTTCCTTCCCAAAGCCCTTGTACAAATGGTTTGCTGAGAGCAGCCACGTTAAATGTAACACGTAATTAACATTCCACGGAGGGGAGTTTAAATGACTGACACATGTTACAAGCAGTTCTTAAAAAAAAAAACCCCAACTTTTGTTTATAAAAATTGCATCTAACCACAAACATTGAGCAACGAGTAAACACTCAGGGCTTTTAAAAACCTCACCGACAGACAGAAAAGTTTGGGTGCAGCTGTTGGCAGAGCTGTCACCCTGCCTCATGAGCGCAGAAATAATGGTAAACTCACAGCTTAGGATAATTTCGTCATCCACAACCCCCAGCAACGCAATACTCAGCAGCCCAGAAAGCAGATTTCTGTATTTTGATTTTCATGCTGTTCAGGAACAGTCTTTCAGGAGCTATTCCAGCCTGGCTCTGAGCAATGGGCTGCCATTCTGACTCATGTTTTCCATGTTGGTGACAGCAATGGCCATTCCCTGTCATACCTGCACCCAAAGCACCAAACACATCCTGGTAACACACAAAGAAAATCCTTTTCATAACAGCAACAAAGGCGGGGCCAAAATCTTGAAAGCTGAACAATCGCTATTTGCTAATATAAACTGTGAAACCACATTTCAGGACTGCATGTCAGTGAAGGGGTGCTTGTTTTTGTCATGGTGAAGTTTCCTTTGCATCTGAAATGCAATTCCAGCACCGCAGACCACTGAACTCCACGGACCTTTTTTCCTGCACTAAGGCTTATTATAAGTAAGTCTCTGTCCATCTGCACCCCCTCAAAGAGAGCCTGGCAGCTCTGCCCTTCCTGAAACACCTGGCAGGTGCTCCCTCGCCAACACAGCACAAGGTGCTGGTACTCCCAATTTCTGACCTATCAATCTCATCGACAGTGCATCATCTCTTCATTAGGGTCCACAAGAAAAAACCCTCCCCATATCAAAGCATCCATTTCAAAAATAAAATTCTAGCTAGAAATATCGAAGAGTTTTGGCAGGAGATGGGGGAAAGCACATGAGGGACTCCAGAAGCACTCTTATCAAGTCACACGTGACTCGTGTGTTTGTTCCCGGCTTTGCTAGGCTAAGACCTAAACCAGAAGGAAGCCTCCTGGCCAAATAACTACTATGAGCGAGGCAGAAAGTGCCCAGCAGATGTTTTAAATATTAACTCTCAAGGGAAGCTGGATACAAAGAGACAGACAAATCTACCAGCCTTCCACAAATACATCCCATAAGCAGAAATTCACGGCAGCTGTGTAGGTAGACAGAGACCTCCCCTGTGCACTCATTCCCCTCTGAAATTCTTGCTTAGGAGAAGTTTTTTATCATACACCTCGATACCAATAAGCAAACCTCAATTTACCTCTGGAGTCCGATCAGCTTCCACTTCTGGAAATCCACAACGTGGAGAGGGGAAGTCACCCAGTGCTTCACGGGCTTGGCGTAAACGCCACAGTTCGGCACGAAGATGGAAAGCGCTGTCACAAGCTTCTTGACTATCGCTTCCTCTTCCCCCAGCACGATCAGGGTCCTCCCACTGAGCAGGGAGTAGATGGCAGGGTGAGCAAAGGGGTACTGCCTGATGAACCGCAGCGCGTTCTGGCCAGCCTTTTTTTTGTGCCTTTCACTCGCCTGACAGGCGGGGTGAGCAGGCGAAGGGGTCCTGTCAGAGCATGTGGAGGCGGCACTGCTGATATAGCTTGTGGAGTCCGAGCATTCGTCCAGGCTGCTCTTACTGACCTCCCTGGTGCCCGTCAGGTAGCGTGAGTCAAACTCGTAAGGAAGGAGCCCCCCCAAGATGCCGTCATGTGAGGGGAAGCCCCCAAAGTTCCCACGCAGCCCTGGCTCGACCTGCCGGTATGGCTGTGGGGGGATCCTGACCACCCCATCCTCATCACAGGGCTTCTGTCCCAGGTCAGGCAGAGGCTCGAGGAAGTTGGGACTCTCCTTCCCAATACAACAGGCAGAATCAACCTGCACTAAGTTTTCCTGTTTTGAAATGTCTTCCTGCTCGTCGGCGTTGTCCAGGTTTAGTTTGGGGGTGAAACGAAGGCCTCCCTCTTCATCATCCACGTAAGGTTCCTCATTAATGGCACTTGGGTAGCTTGCTTTGAAATCTTCTGGGATGAGCGACTCGGAGGGACATGTGCTGAGAACCTCAATGCTGTCCTCGCTGACGGTCCGCCGGCTGCCCACCTTGCTCCTGCCCGCCTGGGGACTGGGGCTGACAGGTAGGCTGGCCTGGCTCTCCGATTTTGTCAAGCCAGATGCAGACTTCTCTGTCCCGAGAACCTCGATGCTCTCACCGCTACTGATGCTGCCTTTAATATCTGCATCTAGATAGTCCAGGTTCTCCTGATGTTCAAATGTCACCGACCCAGTCATTTTGGGTTCTTGGGAGTCCTCGATTTCCTGCTCCATCTTGATGGGCACGCACTCCACGCTGGACTTGTAGGATCCCAGGCTGATGACCACTTTAGGAGCAGGTGACTCTTCCAAACACTTTCTATCAACAGCATCTTGACTGAACCCCTGGCAGCCTCTGTACTGTTTTTCAGGCAGTTTTTCATCCAGAAAAGATACATCCTCGAAGAGGAAGTTAGTTACGCTTTGTTGCTTTAAGAGCGCCCTGCTGATCTGGTCTGTCAGGAGGTAGCACACATCCCCTCTGAAAGTCCTTTCGATCTGATGCAACTGGTCAAGGGTTTGGGTGAAAAAATAAATATCGCAGAGTTCCTCCAGCGTCTTCAGCTTCTTGTCAAAGCATTTGGCAGACTTCGCTTTGATGAGCTTGGGGGTATAGGACGGCACGTGGGCATAAAGATGCGTTTCACCAGGCTCAGCAAGATCGGAGGTAGTCAGGTCCTGATCACAGCCCACGTTGGCTTGATCTGGTGCACGTTCCGGCTCATAGGGGTGGAAGTCAGACCCCTTCAGCTTCCTGTAGGGATAGGACCTGATTTGTTTCAGCAGATCTTGGTGCTCAATGATAGACTTTTCCACGCTGGCCAGCTCATTGGCCTTCTCGATGGCTTGGGTTGTGTAATACCCTTTGTCATTAGCTTTCTTCTGTATCTCGGTTTCGTTGTGCAGGACAGTCCTGGTGTAGTCGAGATCTTTCAGTTTCTTTTCCAGTTCATTAGCAAAAGCTTTCCTGTTCCCCGTCTTTAGGCATTCAGAGGCTTTGGAGAACTCCGCAGAGAGTTCCTGAAACTGCTGCATGATTTTGTGCTCATCGGCAGAAATGTAGGCCATGCAGAAGGGCCTCACAAAACCCCTGGCTTCAAGGTCGTAGAGAGTTAAGTGGTGCACGTACGCAAACGCCCCTTCCTTCGAGTCCCCCAGCACCACTTTGGAGTCCTCCACAAAGTTCAGCTTCGGGTAGGCAGAGCCAGGAGGGTGCCCCACGAAGGAAGCCTGGTAATCCACAGACATGATCCGAAGCGAAAAATAATTGAGATCGAAAGTGCCCGACACTTTGGTGTCATCAGGGATGGTCAAGAGGGGCTGGGGCCCCACTTGCTCCGAGAACTCGGAGATGAGGATGAAGTCCCGGGTGAACTTGGAGTTGGCGACCTTGGCCCAGGGGTTGGCACCCTGGCTGGCGAAGGGGAAGAGCGGCACTGAGTACTCCTCGGGCAGGGGCGGCTCGCTGCACAGCTCATCCTCCAGCTCCTCCTCCCTGGTGAAGGCCACCACGTCAGGGGCGCTGATCATATTTCCCGCAGGAGGGGACTGACATGGAGCATAGAGGCCCCCCGGTCCCCTCCACCACCGCCAGGCCCTGCGGGGGGCCCCGCCGCGGCCCCGGCCACGCCCGCAGCCGGGCTCCCGCCGCAGCCTCTTCTCCCGCCGCCGCCCCTTCTCCTGCCGCCGCCTCACGCCTCCGC
>VZSZ01008171.1:101409-119020 GCA_013398815.1 Ibidorhyncha struthersii
GGGCCGCGGGCCCCGCCGCCCCCCCGGGCCCCGCTCCGCCGCCTCTCCTCACGGACACCGCAGCGCCGCAGCCATCTTGGGGTCACATGACGCCGCGACCTCTCACCCCAGCACCCGGAAGCGGAGGCACCGCCTCCCCCTCGCCCTTTACGGTTGTTGTTTTTAGCGGTCACCGTCCCGTGGCGCCGGACGGACCCGGCGACGGGAGGAAATATCAAACCGAGCCGGGACCGCGGCGGAAAACTACTGAGATGCGCCGTGGAGCATTTTGGGAGCTGTAGTTCTGTCCTGCCGCGGTAGCGCTTTACGGCAGGACGTGACGGTGCGGGAAAGCGCGCCGCGTCCCACCGCTCTTTGCGACAGAGCGAGCGCGGGAGTGAGGGCGGTGGGTGCGGAGAGCCCGGCCGGGGGGAAACCGNNNGAGAGCCCCGGGGGTGGTGGTGGAGGCCTGCCCTGCCTTGGCCGCGGTGGGCGGGGGGCAGTCCCGGCCTGAGGGAAGGCCTTGGCAGGGCAGGAGAGGGCCAGGGGCCCTGCCTGGGCTCGGGGTCGGGCAGGACGCGCCGGGTAGCAGTTTTTAGCGGGAGAGGGAGAAGCCTGCCGCAGCTCCGTGCAGCTCTGAGGGGGCTGCCGGGCAGAGTTTACCCAGGGTCCTCCCGAGGGTACCGGTTAAAGGCTCAGCAGCGCTGTGGTGGGGACATTTAGCAATCGCTCTCCATCCCCAGCAGGATCCGGCCACAGGGCAAGGACAGAGCAGCATGCCTTGGCCCCACGGGAGCTGTCGCCATCTCTTGTAATGAACTTTCAAGCGAGGGTCTTTGCTAGCTGCAGAGTCAGGATGCTGCCGCAGCCCTGGCGTCTCTTTTCCCGGGCTGCAGAGGACATGGCATTGCAGAGGATCCGTAAAGTCCTGTGCGTGGCTGAGAAGAATGATGCTGCCCGAGGGATTGCAGATCTGCTCTCCAACAGCAGAATGCGACGGGTAGGAATACGCCACATCTCCTTACTGCTTGCTGATAGGCGTACAGGTCTGGTTTAGCTGGCTGGAGAGGGTCAGCTCACCAGGGCCACCGTGCAGCTCAGTCCTGGTCTTGGGTGCAGGCTGTGTCTTGTGTGGTAGCCCCAGCCCACTCTCCCCACTTGGCACAGGGCAGTTCACATTAGCATGTGCAACTCCTTGCACTGTTTTTGTCTCTGGCCACTTCTGACTCTGCGAGGGTACAAGAACAGCTTTCTTTTGTGGACAAACACCACTTGCCCAAATATATTTGGGAGTCTTGGACCCCTTTTCCTTGTGAATTAAGTCCTGTTGGAATTTAGCTCCCCAGCTGCACCTCCTCTGCCCAGACTGCCTTGTTTGGGTACTGAGCTCCCTGTGTCGCTCCTAGCTTTGCAGTGTATGCAAAAGGCTTTGGGAACTGAAACGATCTGTTGGCATGTATTTCCCAGTCCAAAAGCACCATTTCTGCAGCATCAGCAAGTGTCAGGGGTTTACTGAAGTTCACATAATAAAGCAAAGATGGTCTGTGGTTTAGAGGAGTTCAAAGATCTCTCCTCTCTGCTGCTTTGTTTTGTGATCTTTAATGGATTGCATAATTACTTGGTATTTCCAAGCTAAGGAACTAGAAGGTCCTTCTAGACCAGAATTACATTTGAAAGGTGTTACTGAGAACCTGAGCACTGACAGTCCCAATCAAGGAAGATATCATCCTGCTTCTGTAGAAAAAGCAGCAAATACCCAATCTAGAAACTTCTACAAGTGTCAGTTAGGTGGAGGGTAGTCTTGGGGACCCAGAGCTGGCACACTAGTTGTCATTTGGAGCAGGATAGTTGTTTGTCAGGAATATAGTTTGCCAATCCCATCAAACAAATCTGTTCTTCACCGTTGTCACTGTCTATGGGAAGATAACCCTGGCATCCGCTTCAGGCATGGTCTAAAATCCCCTTACATTGGAAAGCACCATTTCAGTGTCTCTGTAAATGATACAGGCAATTTCCATTCACCCCACCTTGTCTTTGCATTTTGGCTACAATACCTGGTTTTTACTTGCCCCATGCTTCTCTGTGCTCTGCCGTAACAGAGGGTATAAAGCAAGGTGGAATGTGTTTCGTTTCTGTTAGGAGCCAGAAACTCAGCAACTTTCCTTTTCCTTCTAGCGAGAAGGGTTTTCCAAGTTCAACAAGATCTATGAATACGACTACCAGATGTTTGGCCAGGTAGACCTTTCTTTCTACTTTCATTCTACTGCTGGATTAGAGAAATGCAAAATACTAATTACTAAAAGCAATTTGTCAGAAATTACAAAACACATATGCAGTGATGGGGACATTTTGTCCAAAGATGAGGAAAAGTCAGATGTTCTTTTCTTGGCTCAACCACTGACCTGTTTTGTTGCTTTAAGTCTTTCAACTTTCTGGTTTTATATCAGTCAAAAATATGTTGCTATTGAGAATTGGGAGCTTCCTACAAAAATTGAGGATAAGGCCATAGATTTAGCTGTCAGTAGATAGAAGAACTTATGATATGTTAGAAGGGAGGGCGGTGTCACTGGTTGTGTAAACTGAGAACTGTATCAAGTTCTTGGGGCTCTGGGTAGTTTCTAGCAAACGATGCGCACTAATTACCTTGCTCTGTCTCTTGCAGAACGTTACTATGGTGATGACATCTGTGTCAGGACACTTACTGGCTCACGATTTTAAACTGCCATTTCGCAAATGGTTAGTACTTAGTACCCCTTGGCAGGAAGGGGTGCTGTCATCTTCTGTTTCCAACCCCGAGCTGAGCAGGGCACTGCGAGTTTGAAGACTAGGGAGCAGGGAGGGATTCTGACACCACGTGCTTCAAGGAGCCACACAGAGCAGGGTGATAAGTACCAAATTTTGTACAGAATAGCTGAAATATTGATTCAAATTACTGTCTTCAGAGTGCTAAAAATCCCCAAAGTCATAATACTGGTTAAAATACATTAAGGAAAACCCAAGGAATTAAACTGATTCTAAAACTCAATTGATGTTTTTGTGTTCTTTGTTCAACTAGGAGTTGCTCTGGGAAGGCAGGCGCTTTATCTTCCCTTCCCTTTGTTCTCTGTACTGGAAATAAGAGAAGTTGCTTGTTTAGGGCTGCCTTCCAGATTTCCTGTTTACTCTGGTTGCTTTTGGGTTCTATGGCTTTTTAAGCGTAACTCAGCATTTCATGTGAACACTAAGTTGTCTAAGATGAGGCCTGTAATAAAATATATTAATTCCAGTACTTGAATAGCACTTACTCACAAGACAGCAGCAGTTAGTGTCTCACAATGTATGTTTTAGTTTGATATTCACACTGTTTATCCTCTGTTTACCAGGCATAGCTGCAACCCTCTAGCTCTTTTTGATGCTGAAATCGAGACTTATTGCCCTGAAAATTACATGGATATCAAGGTAAGTTGTTTTTAAGAGTTTCCCTGAAACTCTGAGTTCAGAGGTTAGTTCTACAAATATTGTCTCAGACAGAAGGGCGATTGTACCCTTGTCCTTCACGTGTTAAGTTCCAGAGTTTAGCAAATTCCTCCTACATTTCCTAGGACTATATATGCTGTTTATTTGTGACATTAAAAGTCTCCTGCTTATGGACAACTAGTGCAGTAAAGGAACTAGTTTGCTAAAAGTAGAAATGTTTTATCCAATAAGGTGGAATTGCTAACTGTGTCTCAGTTTTACAAAAAATGACATTTTCAGAAAACAGATTGTGGTACAATCCCATCCAAACCATGCTTTTTAACAGAGTTAGATATAAATAAATGACTCAATTCTTTTGAAAGCTGCCTAATCTCATGAGAGACACAATTACAAAATGTTATTGCAACAACCTATCTCTATGGATACATGTTGCATTTCATGTTCAGTTAGTGAGTCATTCTAAAATTAAATGACAAAGCAAGTGGCCTGCTATGTCTCACCCTTGTTTGTTTTCTAATTTCAGAGAACCCTCGAACGAGAAGTCCAGCAGTGCCAAGCTCTGGTGATCTGGACTGACTGTGATCGAGAAGGAGAGAACATTGGCTTTGAGATAATTCGCGTTTGCAAAGCTGGTGCGTAGAGCATCTTCTTCATCAATCTGAGTTCCATTAAAGTGCTGATTTAACAGGTAACACTGCTTGGAGATCTCATAACAGAGGTGTATTCTCAATCCTACTGTGTCCAGGTTAAATATGTTGACTGTATTTCTGATGAATATGTGTCATTGACAGACCATAAATATATTCAGCTACTGGAAAGCTATAGAACAGGTTGGCAGCATGCTTTTTCGAAGATAGCTATTTATTGGTTGCTTCTTTCCATTGGTGCTTGAGTCACTCTTTGATGTTTTGTTTTTTTTTCGCCCCCCGTGTCTGACAGTAAAGCCAAACCTCCGGGTTTTCCGAGCCCGTTTTTCAGAGATTACGCTTCATGCTGTCAGAACTGCCTGCGAGAACCTCACCCAACCAGATCAAAAAACGAGTGATGCCGTTGATGTCAGGCAGGAGCTGGACCTCAGGATAGGTATGTGAACAGGCTGCCAGGCCTGAGCTGCTGCATACACCTCTACTAAAGTGAAGCGAGCAAGAGTGTGGTAGGTAGGCAGGGGACAGCTTTCTTACCAGTGTATAGCTTATTGTCTAGAAATACTTGAACTCCCTCAGACTGCTGTACCAACAGGATAGCTGGCCATCAGGCTCTTCCTTGCTTCTCGTCTAATCACACTGAATGCACATTGTTAAAGCCCAGCAAGGGGTGTTTAGAAATCATCTGTTACTATGTCCTCAACACAAGACAGAAATGCCCTCTGTAGTGTTGTAAATCTGATTTTTAGATCAGCTACAACTAAACCACATCTCCTGTTTTACTAGAAACATGCTCTTTGAAGCAAATGTTAGGCTTACCGCTCATGCAGCACTGACAGGTTCCTGCAACTGAGTATTAAACTCGGAGTGAAATTAATACTCAGAGTATTAAAAAGAACAATCTGAAGCGTTATGATTATCCTTCAATGTTGTTGTATTCAGTTCTGGTGGTCCATTTTGTTTTCTCAGGTGCTGCCTTCACTAGATTCCAGACACTGAGGCTCCGGAAGATCTTCCCTGATATTTTAGCAGATCAGCTGATCAGCTATGGTAGCTGCCAGTTCCCAACACTGGGGTTTGTAGTTGAACGCTTTAAAGCCATCCAGGCCTTTGTTCCTGAAGCCTTCTATAAAATAAAAGGTATGCTTGGGGAAAGTGAGTCCTGGGCTCCACCTTAAAGGGCTTGATGCGTATAGAAAGAAAAAACATCAGGGCAGCAAACAAACAATGCTGCAGAGGTGGTTTCCTCTTCCGTTGCCATGACCACTAAGCAGAACTGAAAGGTTTCCCAATACCGTGGTCCTACTGCCTCTGCTCTATTTCCATTGTATTACTACTGTATCACTCAGATTTGTTGTTCAACACAGTGACACATGATCATGAAGATGGCAGTGTGGTCTTCAACTGGAAGAGGAACCGGCTCTTTAATCACACAGCGTGCCTGGTCCTTTACCAGATGTGTATGGAGGTAGGAAAGCTTGTAAATAGTTGTATAATCCAGTATCAGCCAAACATTTCCTGCATCCCTCTGGCTCAAGACATTTAAAGAACAGTTTGTGTAAACTCTTAAAGGAGATTTTGTGTTTTGCTTACTCTGTCTTTAGGATCCGGTAGCAACGGTTGTTGAGGTTGGGAGCAAGCCAAAAAGCAAATGGAGGCCCCTGCCCCTGGACACTGTGGTACGTTTGAACTATGCTGAAAGGCCTTATCTGAAAGAAGCTTTGAACAGATATTATACTCACCACTCTGAATTATGCACAAATAGATTTTTTTTCTGGCTCCTCCCAACGCAGGAACTTGAGAAGCTGGCTTCCCGCAAACTGAAAATAAACGCAAAGGAAACCATGAGAATAGCAGAGAAACTCTATACTCAAGGGTAAGAAAGCAAGATTTGGCTTGGTAAATGTAATTCTTTCAAAAGTAAATGGCTTTTAGTCCAAAATGAGAAGCATCGTGGAGCACCTCTGAAAGTGCTCTTCTCTCTTTCTTCTTAAGGTTCATTAGCTACCCCCGAACTGAGACCAACATTTTCCCCAAGGAGCTGAACCTCTCTGCCTTAGTACAGCAGCAAACACAGGACCCAAACTGGGGAGCATTTGCACAGAGGATTTTGGATGAGGGTGGGCCAACCCCTCGGAGCGGAACCAAATCAGATCAGGCTCACCCTCCCATTCACCCCACAAAATACACTGCTAACCTGCAGGTGAGTTTAACAAAGGCAGAGAAACTGGATGGTTTGTATTGGTTGATAAATAAAGCTAGAAATCTTTTCTACATTATTATGTGGTCATTAGCACAGTATCGTCACCTGAGATCTCACAAATATTTCTTGACATCTCATTAACGCTGGAGGAGACTCTGACCTTCTTTTTCTGTTTGATATTAGGGCAACGAGCAGAGACTATATGGATTCATTGTGCGCCATTTTTTGGCTTGCTGCTCTCAAGATGCCAAGGGACAGGAAACAACTGTGGAGATCGACATTGCTAATGAACGATTCATTGCTCAAGGACTAATGATCCTGGCCCGAAATTATCTGGAAGTTTATCCTTATGAGAAGTGGAGCGATAAGGTAATAACCTTGAATAACGTAGATGGGAGAGGCTAAAATATCTGAGAGTTTAAAAATGCGCTTCACTGTCAACTTCAGACCCCTCTACAGAACATACTTTGATGATTTCTGGCCCACTGGCTGTTTCACTCTGAGCCATCTCCGCTGAAAACTTGTACAGCTTTATTGTGCCAGCTTTGAATAGGTACTTCCCTTTCTGACACCACAGCAGAGACCATACAGTGCTGTGGCGTTGATTTTACTCACCAAGATGACCTGCAATTGCTGTTCAGTGGTCTCTCTGGCAGCTCATTACTGGCTAATCCTGAGGACCCTGAGACTGGGTCTCCTCCAGAACAGGGTGCTGGCTCTGTTACTGCACTAGCCTGCTGTTAGTGTGACATTTTGTCTTCTGGACCAGCAGGCAGTTTCAAAGAGATTCTCCTTCCCTTCAGGTTATCCCACTGTATCAGAAAGGGTCTCGCTTTCAGCCCACTACAGTAGAGATGGTGGATGGGGAAACCAGCCCTCCATTGCTCCTTACAGAAGCGGATCTGATTGCTCTCATGGAGAAACATGGCATTGGTCAGTATTGGTAGCGTGGCCTTTCGCTCTTGGGAGAGCTTTGTTCATAAGCTTCTTCTCAAATTGTCTAACACCAGTTCTGTCCCACCCTTAGAGCAGGGAATTCTCTAAATGTCACTTCAGTTGAGAAATCACTTAAATGTACAGAACAAAGAGACAGTGGAGACCTGCAGGCAAAGTCCAAAGATCCTAAGGAGTCTGCAGAATGCCTCCAGTACCTAGGGAGATGTGCAATTTAGGGTCCAGCGTGTGCCTGCCAGCACATTGTTGGCCTCAGTGTCAGTGGGACGTGAGGGCAGTGCTGCTCCTGACCATAAGTTGTCTCCTTGTCCCTTTAGCAGCTTGCACTTGGCAGCATGCACAGGGGAAATTACTTCTTGGCACCTAACTTCACTAACAATCTGTCTGCTTTCAGGGACTGATGCCACCCATGCCGAGCACATTGAGACAATTAAAACGCGGATGTATGTGGGCCTTACAGCGGATCAGCGGTTCCTCCCAGGCCACCTGGGCATGGGACTGGTTGAAGGTAAGAGCAGTGCCTGTTACGAACATGGCAGGTTCTTTACTTGCTCCTTCCTTTTGCTTACTGTGCAATATGTTCCTCAGGCTATGATTCCATGGGCTACGAGATGTCCAAGCCTGACCTTCGAGCTGAGCTGGAAGCTGATCTGAAACTGATCTGCGAAGGGAAGAAAGACAAATCTGCAGTGTTGCAGCAGCAGGTCCAAAAATACAAGCAAGTCTTCATCGAAGCTGTGGCCAGAGCCAACAAGTGAGTCCTGTCTTTGTCCTCTTCTGGGAGGTGCGGGCTTCACATCTAGGGCTCAGCCTGGGATCCTGTCACACTCTTTCCCTGGAGCTCTGCCCGGTGTGTGTAGGCATTTGCATGGGAAGGGATGACTCGCAGCCTGGCACACTGTCATGAGTTGGTGCCAAATAACTGCTCATCTTGGTTTAAACCCTAAAGATTAAATTCAAAGCCAGCTGAAGGAGATGGCAACGTGCACTAACCTCTTTTATGTTGTACCCACACCTAGCCTGTTCTAGAGGCATGGTGCTGAATCAGCATCTTCTCGTGGAGAAGCTCAGAGGGGCTGTGTGGAGGGCAGCAGGTGCTAATTCACTGCAGTGCCTGATTGCTCTTTGCAGAGGAGACACACAGGATGCTCTCCTTGTTTGTTTATAGATTGGACCAGGCCCTGGCTCAGTATTTTGGAGAAGCCGCAGAAATTGCTGAGCGAGAAGAGGTCTACCCGGCAATGCCCGTTTCTGTTCGGAAGTGTCCACAGTGCAACAATGACATGGTCCTGAAGACCAAGAAGAATGGCGGGTTGGTGATCTTCCCTGTTGTAGAAAGTAGCCTTCTGTGTTGGTTTGTGTTTTCCTAGGCTTTGTTCATTTACCTCCCCTGTGCAGCAAGCATGAAAACTTAGGCTGCAGCTAGCTAACTCTACCAGCTGAACCTCTCTCTCAAGTACGTATTTGCCCTTAAGAATTGTTGTTTTGATAGTTTCTGACGGCTGAAAAGATGGGAGAAAAAAAAAAAATCACTGACTTGACTTTGCCTCTTCCTCACCTGGTGCCTTTGTCCTATAACAGGTTCTATCTCAGCTGCACGGGCTATCCAGCTTGTAAAACTGCAGTCTGGTTTCCTGACTTTGTGCTGGATGTGGCCAGGGATGACAGCGTCTGTGCTGTGTGTAAACCGCATCCAGTTCACAGGTAAGTCATACCAGTTATCTCCTGGGGAAATGTGGCCCCTCAGACACTATGTGTTAGCCGTCAGGGCCAGAGACTTCCATGGGCTAGGCTGGGCAACTATTTTCCATTCCAGTCTTGGAAAGCTGGAGCAGCACTCTTATGGCTTGGGGATGGAAAGTAGAGGGGTTGGGGAAACCGGTGTAAGTATAGCAGAATTAAAAACAAAAATGCCAACAAAAAACCAAACCACAAAAAAAAAAACAAACACAAAACCCAACAACAAAAATTCAAGTCCAAATCGAGGTCTGTTGATGAGAAGTTATATGAACTGGGAGACTTATTCTTCCTTTCCTTTTAGACTGAAGTTTAAGTTCAAGAGAGGCAGTGTTCCACCCATGATGCCCCTGGAGTTTGTTGGTTGCATCGGAGGCTGTGATGAGATGCTAAAAGAGCTCTTGGACCTAAAGTATTTACACAGGTCATCCCAACCCGCTTCATCAGCCAGCCAGCAAGCTAATCACTTGCAGGTCAGCAACTCCTTTAACAGACCTAGTGGTGAAAGCAGGCATGTGAGGGGGACCACAAACCTGGCACCAGGGCATCTACTCTCCTTGAACTCAATGAGAACACCCAGGCCTACTCCTTCAGCTGCTCCTGATGACAGGAACAACGCGGTGATGTGCAACTGTGGAAACGAAGCCCTGCTGTTAACTGTGCGCAAAGAAGGGCCCAATCAAGGCAGGCAGTTTTACAAATGCAACGCCAGTACCTGCAACTTTTTTCTCTGGGCTGATCAGCAGTCAGAGGACAGAAGCAACGCGGCTCCACGGGGCTCTGTGCTGCCCCAGCCCTCTGTGGGAAGGGGCCTAGCAGGATTTCAGCGCCCAGGAGGAGGGAGAGGCCCAGAGCTCTTTGGAAGCAACAGTTCCGATGCAGGAGGCAGCATAGTCTGCAACTGCAACCAGCCAGCCGTCACGCGCACTGTCCAAAAGGACGGGCCCAACAAAGGGAGGCAGTTCCACACCTGCTCTAAACCCCGAGAGCAGCAGTGCGACTTCTTCCAGTGGGCAGATGAAAACATGGCACCAGGTAAGGCTGGGCTTGGGGGCAGACGCAAGGGTTGGAGGCTGTTCTTGAAGCTAAACTGAACACACTTCTCACACATGCGTAATGCTGCCACAGCATGACAGCTCTTGTAGCAGCTCACACATTTAACAGGCTTCAGGTTTGTCTTCAGAACATCTGTCAGTGGCATTATAGCACTTCAAATGTTGCTTGTAACAACTGAGTCTGGCTTACCTTTCCAAGTGCTAGCAGCATATGTCCTCACAGCACACATTTGCTGAGCTCTAGGCACGATGCTTTGCTTCTGCATGCAGTAAGCTCAAGGGTCTGTCTGTCCCTGACTCGTTGGATAAAGCCCAGTACTCCTTCCAACAGTCTGTTTGGGAATGTGTCCTCCCAAATTACGGTGCTCAGCTTTGTGAGAGCTGTTACCGACTTGGTACAGAATTGAAACAGTGGCACCACTTTTGGAGATCTTAAACCCCATTTTGTCATGCCAAGGAAACCGTGCTACTCCCTCTGCCCTAGTTTAGGAATGCAGTAAAAAGCCAAGTCTTTCTGAAGCTTTGATCAGAGCTGAGAAACTGAGCGTGGCTGCTGTGGAAGGATGCTGAAAACAAGTACGCATAAAAAAAATATTCATGAAATAAGGATGTGAAAGAAAGAGCACTGACACAAAGGGACAGTAAGCAAAGTACAGAGGTGGAGATGCGATCTGAGAGAGGTCTTCAACACTGGCTGCCTCCTCCTAAGACATTCAGGCCTAAAGGGGTAGAATCAAGTTTTCAAAACTAGTTAAAAAACAAGTTCTCCTCTGGCATGTTTTGTTGTTTCTGCTTCAGCTGTAGACCAGAGCATGCAATCAGGTAGATCAGTCTCCCCTGCTTTGTTCCCACATTTCTCTAATGCTGCAAGACAAACGGGTAGCATTTAACTGTTTAGACAGATCTGAAGCAAGTGTATTTTCAGGAATAATCTGAGTGGCTGGATTAGTAAAATCCTTGATCTGCCATTTTGAACTTATCTTCTGTTTCTCACCTACTTGTATTTTCAAAGGTACTTAAATGCATTTTCTTTCTCTCTAGGGCCTTCTGGAGATGTCTCTTTGAACCACTTTAGCAGCAGTGGATACTCAAGAGGGGTGGGAAGTAAAGCCAAACGACCAAGTGGTCCCTCCTCAGAAACCACTGCCAAGAAACCACGGTCCTGTAGCATTTGCCACCAGCCTGGCCACACCAGGAAAACCTGCCCTCAAAACCACTGAACCTGGATGGACATCTTGAGAGCCTGAAAGGTCCAGGGTTGCAACCTGCTACAGGAGCAACTACTGCTGAAAGGAACTGGAGTCTAGAAAGGAGTTTGTTGAGTGCTTTCTGGAAGGGCTGGTTGCAGGCTGCTCCTGCCAAGGGATACCATCCTCCCCCATGCATTGCATGCCTGAGCAGCAAGGCTTCAAGCAGCTTTGAAAGGTGTCTCCAGTACTGGCATCAGCCATTGTTTTCAGCTGCTCCTCTGCTGAGCAGACTAGGATCGTCTAAACATTTCGAGAAAGCATTTGGAAACTGAATCTGCCAAGAAAACAGCACTGGATCTAGTCCACCTACAGCTCCCACCGCGGTGGTAGTTGTACATAGCCTTTCTACATGAGAAAGAGCACTAGGACAGACAGCAGGGCTGCTTAGCGCTTCCCAGTTCCTGGTTTTCCACAGTGTGGAATTTTAAGTTCCCTTCTAAGTTGACGTTACCTGAGCAACATTCCCCTTTTTTTTTTGTCACAGTGACATACCCCTTACTGGGGTTGGTCCTGCCAGTGAAGGAGGGCCAGGTGCAGAGAAGCTGGATCTCATGCTTGCCCTAAAAGGGACGCTGAGCTGCAGTGCTCAGGAAAAGCCTTCATTTTAGAGAGTTCCTGAATTTGAAACTGAGTTGTTCTTCAAACCTTGAGACATGCCTCTGTGATGCTGCTAGCTAATGGAAGTTATTTTTGTCAAACTAGTAAGTTTATTATTAAAAGATTATTTAATTTTTAAATTTGATACACTGACATCTTAACTCTGTCTTATTATTTCTTCTTACTTAAAATAGTTATGCTATTACTGTAAAAGCATCTACCCAAATCTTCCTCTTTCCACTCACTCATTGGAACAATACAGAAACTTTCTGGGCAGAAACTCCCTGCAGTTATTTAGAAGTGAGCTGCTGCAGAGGGGTAGGGAAAATGGGTTTATCTCACCGGCTGCATCTGCTGTAGTGTTGCTGCCCAGGGACAGACAGACAGCTGGCTGAACTGAAGGGAGGTTCTGTTTTCCTGCACTTAGTTTAGACTGAACTCCCTGGGAAGCCAGGCTATCTCCTCCTTTTCCATTGAGGCTTCCTCTACATCAAAGCAAGTAGATCCACAAGACTCCTGTATCCTAGTCTGCCAGCGGACAGCATTTGTTTTTCCCCCCAGGACCCCCAATGCTGCCCAGGACCCTGCTCCTTTGGGACACAGAGCGGTTTCCCAAGGTCAGTAGTGAGGTGACATTCAGCACACGGAGGCTGAAGCACTTTCTACAGGCTAGCTTGAAGGAGAGATCACAGCAGCACAGGTTTGCTTTAAGGTCTGCACAAGAGAGAAGAAAGCCTTTAACTGCAGCAGTCCATCACTGTTGGCCCTAAATCTATGGAGGAAGGTCAGAACTCAAGTTGCATTTTCCCCTCACTCTCAAGATTAACAGCTGTGGCCTAAAAATACTGACCTGCCGGCTAAAATAACAGGATTACAACACTTTGTAATGCAATCACTGAGCTGGCGAAAGCACAGCAGAAGCCCAGGCAGCAGCTTCTGAATGGCAACAGCAGCAGAAAGCATTCGTGTAGCACAGAGGCAGCAGGTTAAGCATTGCTGATGGCATCAGCCGTTACCAGCTTTACTGGTCTAACCCTGGCCAGCATTCAGGCAGCAGAACTGTTAGAGCCACTGGGTAAATGGCACAAGCTCAGTGTCTGGATGGCTCACGTACCACAGCCAGGCACTCTGCAGGCAAAGGGATTTGGAAGAGGAGGAGAAAGGCCTTGCAGGATGGGGTCTCGCCACCACCAAGCTCTCCGTGCAGGCAGGGAGGCTCTGGGCAGCACTGGGCAGTTCCCAGGCACGCCACCGCAGCTGGAGCATCGCTTCAGCCCTTATCACCGAAAAGGAGACAAAACAGAGCTGACACACCAGAACCAGTATACACAGGGAAGGTTTATTCTCATTGCTGACACCTGGGAAGTGGGTTGGAGGAACAAACTAAGTAATCTTCAGACTGGGAGGAAAAGCACAGGGTTTTTTTTTCCTCCCATAAACAAGATGATAGCTGTAAAGAAAAGTAAACCACAACAGCTGCTCACATTGAACTCCACATGATTTCTCCATCTCCACCAGTGTGCAAAACCAGCTCTTCCCATTAAATATAAGAATATATTCCTTCGCCCTGGGACTACAGCCAGAACCAAAGCCTACTAGCAGCCACTCACAGGAAAACAAAACAAAATACCCAAACAAAACATTTCTTAATAAAAAGCATAAACCACTCCAGATCTTGCAAGCACTCTGCTCAGAGCATCATCCCTGTCCTACTTTCCTACCCTGTACCATGGGGCTCTCGGGGAACAGGACCTCAAGACAGCAGCAATGCATGTGTGAAAAGATCACTGGACAGACTGGAAGAGGACACTGTGGCTCACTGCAGAGCACCTACAGACACTGGCAGCGACGCACTTGCCGGGCAGGGGACACACAGCCCTGCTGCAGCCTCCACCAAGGGACCCATACCAGGAGTCTCTCAGGAGTCAGCAGTTCTCTTCCTGTCACCACCTTTTTCAGGACATCTTCCAGCAAAACACCATGTGGGACAAGGGCCACAAAGCCCCAGTGCCATGCTGGAAGCGTGTCCCTTCCTCAAGGCAGAACCAATACTGGCAGAACGAACAGGCAGGGCTGAGCTTGCCCCTTTTGGCAGCTGAAAGGGTTTCCAAAGAATAAACCCAAAGCCCTCTTCGCTATGGCTGTACCGTCCATCACGTGCCCAGACAACCACCCAGGTCATCGCTTGGGCACTATCCTACAGACAGATGAGGCTCCCACCCTGTCCCAAAAGTTGGCTGAGGGCATGGCCAAGTGTAAGATGAAGTATCCAAGGGGGACACTGCACCCCATGGGGTCTGCAGGACGCAGCAGCAAAGATCCACTCCCCTCCAGCTCCAGCTGGTCTCAGAGTGTGAGGGGAGCCCAAGAGCTGCAACAGCAGGCTGGGACAGGCAGCGGACACCGGGAACCAGAGACCAAACATGCTTCATGTTGGCTCCCAACACCCAGCAGACAGGACTCACCTGTAGGTACTCGAGGTGTGGGCTGCACTTGGCCTGGGTTCGGCAGAGCCTCCCAGCCAAAGGCTCCTTACGCCAACACCCACCTCTGCTCAGGCACGTTTTATTCAGACAGGAAATATTTTCTCTCATAAAGTGCTTCATAAAGAACTTTGCCTCTTACTGACTAGTCAACTAGAAGCATCACAACCCTCACAGTAGGGAGCAGCAGATGGGTGAGGAACACCCTGTGTTCAGGAGCTCCCGATGCTCCGGTCATTTCTCCTTCAGCAGGAGCTCCGGCTCAGATATGGCCCTATAGAGCATGAAGCCCATCTCATCGATATCATCTTCCAACAGCTCACAGAAGAGGTTGATTTTGTGGTTGAAATAGGAAGGCAGGACTCCTTTCTCCAGGTAGCCTATCAGCTCCTCAAGCACTTGCTGGAACCTGTCAGCAAGGCTTTCTTCTGCCCAGTCCAAACTGGTGGCACTGAGGTGGAGGACAACGTGGGTCAAGGGGCTGCCACTCAGTTTGTGCAGGGCAGGATGGCTCTTGCAGATGCCATTCAGGATGCGGAGGCAGTGCTGCCGAGCCCCGGAATCACTGTCATCCAGCTCCTTCACCTTTGAGACCTCTGCCCTGTAAAAGCTCTCAAGCCAGAGGTTTTCCACCAGTCCTTCAGGAGGAGCAGCCAGAAGAACCTTGTCCTCCATTTCCACCACTGGGAAGAGGGTGATGCTCAGCTCAACCTGATTGTGTTTGACTTCGAGCTTCAGCTCCTGGGAGGCCACAACCGGGTGGATGATGCTCCCCAGCAGGCTGCCTATGGCAGGCCAGTTGATGGAGGCCACCAGCATCTTGTGGAGGGTCTCGTTGAGCACATTGGAGGAGAGGTATTGGCCCACGATGAACCTGTCCCAGGGGCTACACCCACGAGGGAAATACTCCAGATCAGTCCTCTTGATCATCCAGTACTGGGGGTTCATCACCACAGTGTCCTCCCCTGGGATGAGGCTCCAGAGCGCAGCATCAAGGACCACCGGCAGCATGAGGTGGATGTGGTTGGCTGCGAGAGCCTCAAGGCCATCGAGCAGGGGACCGCTGAGGAAGAGGCTGCCAAAGGGCAGCTCCGGGCACTTGCTCCGTAGAAAGTTCTGCAGTTGGGCACAGATGCTCCTGGCCAGCTGCGGAGCGAGGGACGCTTGCACCTCAGGCACAGCCAGCCGGCTGCTGTAGTGGGAGAGGAGCTTCTCCTGCAGCGTGAGGCAGCGGGGAGGGCTGGATTCGACCCAAGGAGTCTCCGGAGGGGCAAAGCAGACCCTGGGCTCTGTGAGAAGGGGACGGGGCAGAGAGAAGGGAGAAGTCACAGCTCTGAGCAGATCATCTCCAACCTACAGCAACAGCTTCTCCTGCCACAGCCGAGGGGGAGGCGCGAGCTGGGTGCCCAGCTCTCAGCCCACCTCTGTGGACTCAAGGCTGAGCTTGCCAAGAGGGCCACCGCTGAGTCCTCTGATGCTAACAGTGCTTCTCAGCCAAGGCAGAGCCCAAACTAACCTCAAAACCCAACAGTGCCTGGCCTCACCCCCCAGCTAGGGATGGGTAAACCAGGCTAAGCCCCAGCAGCCGGGCAAGGGACTCGCTGCCAGGGTCCCTACAGGTCTGAGCCCCACTGAAGACTGCTCAAGCAGATCCAGCCTGCCCCGACGCCTGCCTGATTGCTCGAGTCCTGTGAACAAACCCCACTCCAGGTCCGGTATCTCAGGACCTGCCCTGCACCGAGCCGGGCTGCCTCCCCACTTGGAAAAATACTGTATTTGTAGGCAGCCGGACAAGGCAGCCTTTGTCTGCGGCAGCTCCCAAGCGCACCTTCCTCTAGGCAGAGCTGACCCAGAAAATGAGCACAGCCGGCACCGCTCCAGAGGAAACAAAGCCCTGACAGCCTCCACCACGCCGCGGTGGCCAGGGCGCTCAGGACATTATCAGAGGTGCCATTACCACAGGCATTGCCTAAAAAGGGGCCACGGCTTGGGAGCCTCCCAGAAGGGAGGGCACAACTGGATCGGCTTCCCGGACACTGAGCTAAAAATAACACGGAGCTCCCAGACCACAGGGAGCAGCGGCACAGCCGGCCTGGAGCACACCAAGGTGATCTTCCTGGCCATGGCAGGAGCCGGCACGAACACCACAAGCCTCACCTGGCACCGGTGGCCGAGCTGGAGAGAGCAGAGGCTTGCTGAGATCTTCCCTTCTTTGCTTCTTCGGGGGTTTTGGTGTCACCTTGATCAAGGCCAAGTCCTGCCAGCTCTCCTCCAGGGTCTTCTGCTCAGCTTTGGGATCGCCTTCGTCGCGAGGGCTGGTGGCTCGGTCTATCAGCTGGAGGGAAGGAAAAGCCATGTGCACAAGTTAATCCTCTCCATACTATTTTCTTGTCGTCACACCCTGAACTAAGGGGGACAGCAGCCCCTCTGGTACAGGCGCAGGGAGACACAGCCCAGGCAGGGCTTCTACTAGCAAAAACGGACAGTTTAGAGGGGCACAAAGGTGCACGTTTTCTGCCAGCGGCTTTTAAGTGGAAAACAGTCAGGTGTCCAAATGTCAATAAAGTCCAAGGTGCCTTTCTGGCTGGGATACTGTATCCCGAACGTGTGCTGTTCCGGGCAAACAGGGTGTGAGGGGCTGTACATGCCCCTGCGGGGTGGGATTGGGCAGCCCTTTGCCAGCACCAGCAGCATTTCTGCCGGACTCAAAGGACCGGCTCCGCAGCTGGGGAGCAGCCAACGAGGTTTGCGGCTCATCTACCCCCACAAAACGGCTCTCCTCCAGGGGGTCACCGCCCACCCCCATCCTCCGAGCCCTGACAGAGGCCTTACCCGCTTGACGGCCAGTGTGGCGATGGCGAGAACAGCCGCGCCGGTGACTCCCAGCACCAGCCTGGCGTTGGCCAACAGCAGGTCGAGGACGCTGCCCAGCCCGCTGTCCTCCTGCCGCTTGCCGCGCTGGCGCCTGAACTCGGCCATGGTCGCCCTGCGGAAGGGGGAGAGGAGCAGCGGGGCGTCACCCTGGACCTGCCTCCCCGGGGGACGCAGAGCGACAGCTTTTGGGGGAATGGGGGTGGTGGTGGTGTTTCTGCGGCGCCCACCTCGCCGCTCCCCTCCACCGCCGGGGCAAAGGCTCCTGCTACCGCCGGGACGCCGGGGTGCGGCAGAGGAGCAAAGGTCACCGCGGAAAAGGGTCACCCGCCCGGCCCTGCCGCCACCGCCTCGGGGAGGGGGGGGGAACCGGCGGCGCTGG
>VZSZ01008171.1:142315-154538 GCA_013398815.1 Ibidorhyncha struthersii
CTCTTTCTTTCTTTTTTTTTTTTTCTTTTTTTCCCCTCCCCTCTCTCCGGGGCCGCTCGTCCCGGTCGCAAGGCCTCCACAGCCATGGGGTGTCCTGGATTCAGAGCTTCATCCTGCCCCATGGGCCCCACGGCCATTGGGTGCCTCAACGACATGGCGGCATCCCGGCCACTGGGCCCTATGCTGGCAGCGTGCTCAGCACCCTACCGGCTCCTGCCATTAGGATTCGGTCCCTGTCCCTAACTGGTGACCAATTGTTCCCACCATGGCACCTCGGCCCAGGGTGAGGGGGGGAAGAACCCTGCCCTGCACCAGGGTTTGGGGTGAGTCACCCCCCAGGCAGGGCAGCGCTTCCCCTCCCTGATGACTAACCCTGGCCTCGGGGAAGATGCCACGTTGAGGTGACGCAGACTTTTTGGGTGGAAAATGTGCTGAAGGTGCTCCCATCGCCCCGATGCCCCAGCGATGGGATCCCAGATGGAGGGAAGGGGGTCTGAGCCCACGCACAGCCCCAGGGCTTGACAGTGGGTGATGGAGAGGACATCGCCAGACCAGGCAGGAGCTCATCGCAGTGAAGGACTCCACGTGAGGCCAAAGCACTGGGGTGCAGCCCCCACGGCGTGCTGGGGCCATTTGGGGACCACGCACCGCCTGCAGCAAGCCTGGGTGTTGGGGCAGGGTGGGAGCTGGAGGTGGACAACATCCACATTTGCTCCCCAGGGATGGAGAAGAGGAGGAGGGCAGTGAGCCCCATCCCTGCTTTCTAGGGCAGCACAGGAGGGACAGACACTGCATTCGGCCGTCCCCTCCCCGGGGAGCTGGAGACTCCCTTTATTTAGAAGCAGTTCCCTGCTCCCTGCAACCTCATTTCTACCAGCAGAGAAGGAAGGCACACACATCCCAGCCACCGGTACCACCACACAGGCAGGCAGAGTGATGCTTTCTGCTTTTATTCAATTAATGCAGCGATCTATACAAGAAAAAATAATAATAATAATGAAACCATGAAATTCCAAACCCTGACAGCGAAGAACCAAATTCTTCCTAAGAATCAACCAGAATTAAAAGATACCCCCCGCGCCAGACTGTACATAAAATAATCTCTGCCCCATTTACAGCATTTCACACAGTACTTCTCGTATCTCAAACTTCAGAACTGTACAACTTTGTTACAAACCACGCTTTTTCCTAGGAAAAGCTTACGGAAAAAAATATTGCCACTTTCTTTTTTGTTTATTTTCATTTTTATTCGTAACAAAAAAAAAATAAAATTGAATCTTTAAAAAACAAAACTAAAGTCAGCCAGAACTTCTAAGTGTGGGCAGGGGCGTGGGAAGGAGTAGGGACACGCTTCTCGGCTGAACATTTCTCCTCCCGACCAGGAAAAGGAACGCTTTTGGCAGATAAAAGACTATTTGCCGCTGGTGGGGGTCCAGACCCCGGCCCCCCCCCGAGTCCTCCTCAAAGCATGGCAGCCTTTTTGACCCACAGGACTCAGACCACATAGGTCTAGGCACTAGGTGCTAACAGCGCCGAAAGCCAAAGGCCCGAGCTCTCACCCCAGCAGAAGTTGGCTGGTGCCAGTGCCAGCTCACCCTGGAGCAGCTGCTCCCGCATCCCAGCGACCCCCCCTGACCTCCGGGATGAGCCAAGCCTCGGGATGGGGATCGCAGCTCCCGGGCATCACAGCTCTTGCCTGACTAACAGATGCATGAGAGTTCAGCAGGTGCGGAGCCAGATGTGGCAACCCAGGCTTCCCTGCTGCAGGCAGCCGGGCAGGGACCTGTCAGCAGATCGACAGCCCCTCCCTAGCCCAGCTCACCTCTTCCCAACGGAAAACAGCCCTTCGTTCTCTTCCTACAGATGTATCAAGCCCACACGACCGATACAACAGCTTTAGTTGGATCGCCAAGTCTTCTCAAGATACGGGTAGCAGTAATAAACCCCAATTCCTCCCACAGCTTGTAGAAAAGTGGGGACAAACCCCACCTTCCCCCCCCTTCCTTAGGAAAGGCAGTTCTCATGGTCTGGGCTGTGGGTTGGGGTGCGTGGGATCATCACATTGGATGTAGCTTTATTCCCAGTTTTGGGCTGAGCAGTTTACATGAACGACACGCTGTGGGTGGATGGAGAGGAAGTCAGACCACACAACCGGACGAAACACGACAAAGCTGACCGGGTCAGGCCTGTGCACGAGCCTGTCCCGTGAAGCGGATGGGGAGAAGTTTTGCTTCCGAATTGGAGCTCACCACCCTCCATCCTCCGCAGCAGACCCCTACCACTGACCTGACCTGAAGCCTGCCGGCAGCCCGACACAGACGGCAACAGAGAATAGGTATGGGCATCACCAGCATTTTTGAGCCACAGTTTTACTGGACAGGTTACGGTAAGGGATCTAGACATCTGAATCCACATGAAAATGTGTCTTCTGGTTTCAAATCAAGGTTTCACTCCAATGTTGTTCAGTGCAAAAGAGTTAAAAAACCATGTTATCTACACATATACATCCGTGCGTATAGAAAATGTCTGTACAAGTGGGGAAGATGGCTTGCCTATACGCTGGGGACTCCTCGCCCAAGAGATGCTACAGGTCAGACTGGTTGCGTCCCACTCTCTCTCCCCAGAGGTGTCAAGCCCCAACCAGTCAGGTTGAAAAACAAGTGCACACGAGAACAATGTCGACTGGAAAGCAACTTTGGCGAGGAGCTCCTCCTGTTCCTCCAGCCACAGCTGCCAGCTCAGACCCACCGCACAGATGCCGGGCAGGAGGAAAGAAAGGAGGGGAGAGCTCCCAATCAAGGTATGGGGGAATACCAAAACAAACTGGGAGAGGAAGGATACCTGCACAAGTACAGACTGCACAAGGACAGGGATTAGGTGATGGTTGGTACCAGACTAGAGGGAAGACCTCAGGATGCCTTATGCAGCCTTCAGCAGAGACAGAGCCAACAGGAGCCCTGCTCTGGGAAGCAGCCACAGAAAGGCAGGTTGCCTCCAGCTTCATTTTGAGTTGAGACACCAGGGTACAGTATCCATACTGCAGAGGTATAGTAACATTGGGAACCGGGGCGGAGGGCAGGGGGGAAGAGCAGGCTGTGCAGAGACAAGACCTCTGGCAGCAACCACTGCCACTGTCAGCAGCACCCACAGCAGAGCTTGAAACCGAAGAGGGCACGGGGCATGTCCAGGATGAATCCAGAAAGACAATTAGAAACAGCCATTGCTGGTCTCTGGCTTGCTGGAGATGTTAGCACCAGCCATAAGGAAGAGAAGGGATGCTGCTCCAGCATGCGGTTTTGCTATCGGAATATCAAGCTTTCCAAAACAGGGGTTTTGTAGCCAAGAGCTGGCCTGGATTCTCTGCAGAAAGCTGAGAGGACAAGGAACACTGCTTCAAATGCTAAGCGTGGTCTGAAAATGGCTTTTTAAAGGTTTCAGAAATAGCAGAAGCATGAACTTTCAGATCTCTGGGCAGACAAGACAGGTTCCTTCGAAGGCTGGCCGCAAGGCTGTGCCTGTACCTCTCCACCGAGCCGACGGGGGCTCTCACCAGGAAAGCAATTGGATAGAGAATCAGAGACAGGCAGTGGGGATCTCACCTATGAACCCCTCACAGATCAGCAGTGCTGAAGGTGATGGTAATTTCCTTTGCCCTAATGTGACTGCTAGATCCAACCTGAGCAGTAACCCCAACAACAGGCGCGTGGCAGGAGCTGCAGAAGTCAGCAAGGAAGGGAAAGGACACTGAGACCCAGATGTCAGCAAACGTGCTTGATCGCCAAGGAATGGCACTCTGGGGAACAACGCCTGGGTTTTGTTGGGTTGTGGTTTTTTTTTTGACTGGGAGCCCCTCAAGACAGCAGCAAACGGGTTTCAAAATATATTACATCTTTTTATTGCCAAGCGTGCAGACCATGAAGTGTGTGGGGGACACAACACTAAGAAAAACTACAATTTGAGGGAGGGCAAAGCAGTAAAAATTTAAAAATAAGACTACTCCTTACAACTGCCAACACTTGGGTTCAAAGAATCAATTGGAGGAAGTTTCTTAAAAGTACAGTTCTAAATATGGTGTTAGGCCCCAAACTTTGAAAATGCTGAGGCTTCGGTCTGGGCTAACGCAAACCGGGTGGAGGAAGGAGGCAGACTTTCTAACACTAACTCCACGGGGCCGAATTCCCATTCTTCTCAGCATTTTCTGTAGCAACCAGAAAACTCCCAATCCCAGGAATACAGGCAGGAATAAGCCAGGAGGAGGCAGGCAGCTGCTGCAGTAATAGCTGCTGAATGCACTGAACTGGGGCCAAACTAGACCCTTGCAGCATTCTCGCTCCCAGAGCCAGCCTCGGAGGGGACAGACTGCAGCTGAGCTGCCCAGCTCCCCCAAAGCCGCGGTAGTGCCTGTTCCTGCTCTGACAGAGCATAGCAGGTCCCTCGGGATAGGACACTGCGCCATCTGAACTCTCTCCACCTAAAAGGGGCAGGGGGCTGAAAGCCAGTCCTCACAAGCACAACGTCTCTCCTAACTACTCTTTGCAATCTCCAGCTCTGGGAAGCAGCATGTACTCAATGCAATCACTCACTCAGAAGCCCCGGAGCTCCAATATGGACCTCAGGTCAATGCTGGGCCAGCCTCAGTGAAGCCAGCCATGTTTCCTTCCTCCTCACCCAAAACACACCCCTGGTCAGACCAGCACTGAGAAACCAGAGCTCAAGTACATTCTTCTCGGAGAGGGCAGCACAGGGACACAAGGCTGCAAGCCTACGCTGGCTTGGGAAAAGGGACTGGAAAGGAAACCTACGGCATTTAAAACTGGTACTAAAGTGCAACAAAAATGTCCTAAACCCTTTGAAATCAATTGCAGTAAGAGGGGTCTGCAAAGCTTCAAACTTCCAGTTACTGCAGGGCACCCTTAAAACAAACCTAACAGCAACTATGTAAGAGCAGACCAAGGAGCCCTTTGGTGAAGCAAGGAATACGAGGCCACCACAGAGAGTTTCAGCTCCTGGGGTCAAACATCATATTTAGAACATTTGGAAAGGAAGAAAGTTAAAGCGAAAAAAAAAAACCAAAATACAATTCTTGAATCTTGCGCAATGAAACAGTTAAACTTTTTGGTGTTTTCAAAAGAAATCCCAACAGACAGCCTGGCATAACTTTATCTGCTTCCTAAGGGAGAGATGCCCCTTTGACCCATGACTCAGGACACCATGTGCACTGGACATGTTCCATCCTTACGTATGTCTCAGCATTCCTCCATTCATAAAAACAAAATCACTAGATCCTTCCTGTTTACTCTTCAGCCTGAAAGGAAAAACCAAAACTGAAGCTAGATGGAAGATAGCCAGAGGGAGGAGAAAGTTTTCACAGACTAGAGGCCAATCTCATCAGCTCCGTGAGCCTGGAAAGTGCAATCCTCAGTGTCGCCTCATTTTAACTTTCCTGGCTGGGCTGCCATCCTCCTCTTCCTCATCACAGTCCTCCGTGTACTCGTAAGACCTTCGCCAATAGTTCTCGGAGCTGAAGTTGCTCCGTCTCCTATGTTTTGGTAAGAGGACTGAGCGCCTGTTTTCCTCTTTATCCATTTCTAGAATCCGTGGCCTACAGAGAGAGAGAAAGAGGGAGTGAGAACACATCCATGACAGGATTTAGGCATTCCTTGTGTGGACACTATCTGCAGTTTTGCATACTATGAGCAATATAACTGACTGTTTCCACACTGCTTTCCCAGTACTTGGCACTCAGCAGAACAGGAACAGATCACCAAGCAGCACCTCCCATGAGGAGGCTCAGAACTTTGCTTTCGATGGTGCAAGTCCTCCCCCTTCCCAGGGCAGGTTTTGGCCTTTACCAGGAACACTTCTGAACAGCCCAGTCACCTCTTTTTAAGTGCAGCTTGTGACCCTAAGAAACATCCCTTGGGCAGAGGAGTCTGTCTCTCCTACAGCAGAACTCACAGCACAGAGCTGAGCTCCTTTTTAAGCTGTTGTGGTGCAGGATCAAACCATATCTCCGAACTCTTTTGTCCTTTGTTATTTCTGCAAAGCTGCCTCTGCTCTCGCCTGAAGCCGCTTCATAGTAGGAGTGGGCTGGTGGGCTGCACAGACTGCTTATTTTAACCTAGGTGCCAACTGCCAAGTTCCTCTAAGAGATACCACTATCCGATATCCATGCTATTTGTGTAAAAGTGGAGTCTTTGAGGCCAAAGGAAGAGAAAAACATGTTTTTGACACCCATCTGGTGCAGAAGTTTATGCAAGCCCACCCCCCAACCCTGATAAGGTCACATCAGGCTGAAAAACAGCTCTCACGGATCTGCAGATTTGTCCTGCGTGATCGCTTCTCTAATCATACACCGGCCTACTGCATGCTCAGAGGTAAGCTTTCATTTGCAGGCTACCTCCTCTTCTTGATCTATCTTCCCAGTCAGTCTGAGGCCAGGTGAATGAACACTGCTCATAAACAAGCCATCCCCTCCCTCCAGGACAGGTTGAAACATGGGCTGGGACCGCACAGGAGCCAAGCCCCAGGACCAAGCCAACTTTCAGTTTTTACAAGATGTGCAGAGAACACCATCTTGATCCTCAGGAAGCTTTGGAATTGGAGAAAATATTGCACGACAGCTGGCAGACTGGCTATCAGCACACTCACACAGAGCAAGGTGGTGTTTAAGGGAAGCCTTGCTGCAGAGCTCAAGCTGTCTGAAACCTCAGCAAGGAGCTCCCCTGAAGGTCAGGCGTACACATTCACACAGTCTGGTTACACACACAAAAATATACACGTGCAGCTTTGGAAGCAAAACAGGTCTGAGAAGCTTCCCAAGAAGGCCTTCACCTTTCCCAGATAGCAAAACATCAAGTTCTCTCCCAAGACTGCTTTCATAACATAGTTTAACGCAGCTGCACAGGTTGCTTGGCAATAGAGGTCAAAAATAATTAGCTGCAGGGAAACTATTGTTCTGAATGACTGCATTATCAACAGCCAGCCAAATCTATTGCTTCTTCATTATGCCACTCACAGGATAAACAATGTAAGCTGCTTACAGCCAGAGCTTAGCCTCCGCAAGCCTAGGAGGAACATATAAAGAACCTCATTCTGATAAAACAGATCTGTACACCACAGAAAGCACCCGGGAGGTGCAAACTCAGGTGTTTTTAAGTGTGCTGTGCAGTCTCTCTTGTCAGAGGTCAGGAGCCTCAAACACGGACCGACCTAGAGACACCATTTAAAACATTGCTCTTAGGAGAGATCATCCTACCTGTGAGCAGCATCAGGATCTGCTTTGCGATGGGACCGCTTTGGTTTCAGTATCTGGTCCCGGTTGCTTCCTGACAGACGGTCAGAGTTATAACCTGGTGGCAACACAGAGCTACTCAGGGATTTTGTTTCCAATCGAGGCGCATCTAGTCTTGTTCTGCAAATATTTAAAGAGAAGACAATTTGCAAAGAGTTTCTACAGAACCTCTAGCGTGCTGCAGCAGATGTTTGTCCTAGATGTGCTGAAGCAGAACCCTCAATCCCAGCCACACAGCTCAGGGAGAGGGTCAAGACTATGACACTCAACAGCAGAACAAGCTGCAGCTTTCTGGTACTTGAAGCTTCAGCTTTAACATTTGCTGCCTTGGTTATAGGGAAGAGGAAAGCTTAGGGACAGTATAGTCGTGAGGTGAATGTGACTGATGCTGGGCTCACTGCAATCCCAGTTATGGGATACAGAGTAGAGGCAGTGGAGCCACTGTGAAATCCTATGAAATCACAGTGACTCGTCAATAACTCGCAGCTCCAGTTAAGCCACCTGGGAGATGCCCTGCAAAATTCATCATCACCTGCAACAGTAATAACTGCTTCTATCTGGAAACTCCCTACTGTCTCAAGATCTCGTGGGGTCAGGTGTTTCTCAGCTTGACTAAGAGGTGTAAGGAGTTGAAGTACAAGTCAGGAGGAGGTCTAGCAAACAGAAGCTGCACCACATCCCTTCCAGCAGCGCAGGACCACCTTGTTTGTGCTGGGATAGAAATGCACTCAAGCTACATCGGAGAGCAAGCACAGCTCTTCCCAGAACCATCCCTGGCCCAGGCACAACTGTAGCCACGCACACACGGAGGGAGGCAGCAGACCAAGCAGCAGCAATGAAAACTCGACAGCGCAGCATCTTATCATGGCGCTATCACTGTCTCCAAGCACAGCACAGTTACCAGTCTCAACTTACAAGCACTGCTAAAGTCTATTTCAAAACACAGACTGAAGCCTAAGAATGGGCAAAACACACCAAAAGGTGGTGCCCGTGCTCCAGAGCTGCCAATTTCAGGAGGATCCAAGCTAGTTCCTGGAAGGAAAGGCACCCAGATATTGTTGCTGCAGCCTGTCTCCCTCCTTGGGATTAAGAGTGAATACAAAAGAGGTTTGGGTGAAAGAAAGGGGAGAATCACTACTTGCTCTCTAGTGCTGAACTTTAGTCCCTGGGGGAGGTTTTCATAGGAGAATGCCAACCTAAACTCCTGTTAGGAAGCACGTCCAGTTGCCAAGCTTCCTCTCCACTATGAGGGAGAGCCTCTTCAATTAACTAGGGCAATGCCAGGCTAGCACACACAAAGCTGGGCACAGCACCCCAAGTCTACCCAGCATGCCAGAAACAAGGAACGGTTCCGCAGGCAGCTGCCAGGCTGGAGCCTCCACTAGTCCACAACGTCATCGTCTTGAGCTGTTCTCAGCTCCAGGACTGGACCCAGTCCAGCTAGAACACCAAAGGCGTTGCGCACCCTGCCCTGGACAAGTTAGGTGGTTGAAATACCTCTCAAATACAACAGCAACTACAGGCCTGCAATTAAAAGAAACAAACCACCAAATATACTACAAGGGCAAGGGAACACCCGCCACGCTCTCTCTGTCCACAGAGCAATGCGGGTACGAGCTGCAGGAGCAGGTACGAGGAGAGGCTATACTAAAATGGAGAACAAATTACCTACCAAAGTTCAAGTTAAATGACTCCCTGATGTAACTGCTTACAAAGAAGTGCTTAAGAATAGCAGCATAGCCCTCCAAAATTACTTCCAAGACCTGCTTCAATAAGTCTCATTTCTATCCCCTACCTCTTTCAGCATCTCCTGAAATTGAGAGCATCATCCCTTTCCCCCAGCCTCTTGCTCAAAGCACTTCCAAACCTTGCTGGCTCCCCATAGTCCTGCACTCTGATACGCAGGAAACACTGTAAATATCATCACACTACAGCACTGAAGTGATTATGACCTACTTGGTAACCACGCTGCTCTCAAGCATCCTGCAAAACCCAGCCATTTCTCCAGCTCACGCAGCTTTGTCCTCCTACCACTGCCAGCAAAAAATGTCTCTAGAACCACACGCTCGGAGTAGAGGCAAGAGCGGATCCAGACTCAAACGTCTGGGGCACAGCAGGCTCTGGCAGCCTATTCAGAGCCGAATATCGCAGCTCCTAGCTGCAGCAAAGTTTATGCTGCTGTATGACCCAACTGATCTGATCCCACTGGAAAGCTCGAGGCTGATTCTTACCACAAAGAGGAGAAAGAGAAGTTTTACCAGGCTGCTGGCTGCTCCCAAGCCTCTCGTGCTAGCAGCCCACCAGCGGAAGTAGCTGTTTTCCTGCTTGCATAACACACTATTTCAGACTGCACAAAGTCGCATGATCCAGGACTAGGGAATGGCATTCGCTGCAGCAATACATGCCGCGGGGATGCGAGCGCAAACAAAGGTCACCGCAGCCCTGCTGTGCATGCATGCATGCACACGGGACTCAGCAAGGAGGCGGCCGCCGTCACAAGGGATAAGCAGCAATTAATAAGCTCTATTTGGCAGCAATCAGAGTGCACCCTTTGGCAAACAGGCAATTGCCATGTATTCACCAGGGCTGCTAAGCTCTACAGAGATTACCCAAAGATAATTACCAGGGGGTTTCCACTTTGCTCAAGAGAAAAATCCTGTTGTGGTTTCATTCAGCCTGCCAGTCACGTCAGCCCATCGCTGTCTGCATATGACTGGGCAGAGACACTTCTGCTCTAACACTACGCAAATCAGGCCCCTAAAATCAGGGGAAGATAGAAAGACACACTGCTACAGAAGGCAAACACAGCCAATACAGCTCTGCTAGGAGCTAACAGGCTTTGTCTCTTCAGCAGCGATGCACCGGGTCAGCTGGGTACATCTCCGCCAGCTAGGTGCTTGCCCAGTTGCACTTTGAGGGCAGTCAGGCTAGACTGAAATAACTCGGCACCCTTAGCTCACAGAGGCTGGCGAAAGCAAGAGGTACAGCTAGTTGAAACAAGTATGTTAGATATTTACACCAGTTTGGGCAGCTTTAGCTTATTTAGCCAAGTCTGTCTTTTCTAGGAACTGCTCCACAGCCTAGGACAGGCAGCTTCTCTATCCCAAAGCCCAACTAGAGCAGCTACAGGCTTTGGAGATGCCTTTCACTGGTGCTTGTCAGCACTCACGCTGCTTTTTGTTGGCTGCAGTAACCAGTAAGGTGAACATAACAGCCTTTTAGTTCTTATCACAACCCTCCTGCCTTAAACCTCATGTGGCAATAGCCAGCTATGGGGTGGTTTGGTTCTAATCTGTCTTTCTCTCATCCCACCCTATCACCTGCCACATCTCATCCTCCCTCCCTGGGTCTGTGCTGATTTTGCCTGGCTAACACCTCAGGGCTGCTGTTTTTCCTGCCTTCATTTCATGGGTCTCTCTAACCATATGTCCAACTCCACTCCACTGGCTTTATGTCGTATCTTCACAAAGCTGCCAGACTCGTTTTGAAATCAACTAAGCTGCCCAAAAGCTCAGCAAGTCTGAATCTAGACCGCTTGCCTGCTAGCCTTATGCCAGCCTGGGCCACAACTGCAGCCCTGCCCTCGCACCCACGCTTTTGTCTGAATTTACAGTACTCGAGTCGTGTGTGTTTCCACTTGCAAAGAGATTTCTTGACAGCAGAATTACTACGAACATCTTCTAAGGCCCAATCAACATGGATGAACATGTGGCAGTCGCATTTTTTTGGTCTCCTAGTAGAAAGAACTGAGGAGAGAGGACATTTCTCAGCACAAAAAAAAGGTTACACTGAGGGAGTTTGGGGTGGGGTTGGTTTATTTTTCCTCCATTTTCTGAAGAACTTTAGGAAGAGGCACTGGCTGATGAAACGCCATCAGCTGACCAGGACAGCGTATCTTCTAGAACAGGAAGCATTTGATACAGCTTGCAGAGCTTGGCTTCCCAACACTGACTCGAAGGACAAGCTCTGTAAATTGATCACTAAATTCAGTGCAGCTGTTTCCCTTCAAAGCCAGCATCTTCCTCCCTTCTCCCCAGGAAATGAAAGCCATGCTACCAAAAAAAAAAAAAAAAAATTATCTGGTTTACAGGAGATTCTTCATCGCAAGCATCAGCTTCAAAGGACTGTCCAGGTAACTCACACGTGTGGGTATCATATGATCAGACACCTGAATATATAGCCCAAAACAAGAGAGTTTGAAATCCTAGCTGTTTGGAGTTAGGCAGCCAATGAAAGCCAGGTGTTTGGACACGAACAGGGCTTGCAAACACAGACATGACAATGAAATACTGCTGCACAGAGCCAAGAAGTGATTAACTCTGCAGTAACAAGTTCCATCTACTTCCACCGGCCAAGCGATAGGTAAGGCAAGACACAAATGAGCATCAGAGTGACATCTAATCAAGATGTAAAATCAAGCCAGCAAATTAACAAGCAAGGCAATTTTAAAGTGTTTCTTTAAAAGCACCTTAGGAAATATCACAACACCACATCCAAGTTTATCTTGCTGTCCGGAAGGCTTCAACACTTACTTTCGAAGGATGATGACAGCTCTTCTTTCCTTGATGTCCTGTGGTCGAATACAGTGTGTAATTTCATCGGCTGCATATCCACTGACAACAAAAACAAAAAGCCACTGTGAGAAAGATGACAGGCAGAAGCAGAAAGTGGTTGCCAGCCTCAACAACTCAGTTTGGCCAGTCATTTCCTAACTTCCACCAGGAATTCCTCCTCCAAACACCATTCCCCAGGCATACAGGAGCTAGTCTTATAGGAAGGAAGAAACTTCAGGAAAGAATGAGGACAGTCAGGGCTGGGTTTTTTTTTTTGGAATTGATTTTTTAGCATACACCAGAGGAAACTGCCACCTGCCACAACCTTGTGAAAAAAGACATGTAGAAAATGAATTTATGGAGTGTAAATTCAGCC
>VZSZ01008171.1:184439-202404 GCA_013398815.1 Ibidorhyncha struthersii
CGTCGCCCGCCTCACGGGCGACGGGCGGGTGGGGGGAGGGCGGGAGGGGGACATCCAGGCGGTCCCTGCCGAAAAGCTTGACCTGGGGACGGGGGAAGAGCCTGAATTTCCTATTGAGGGAGAGCTTGGAGGAGAGCGTCTCCCGCATACCACGGAGCGAGGAGGCGCTGAGGATGGAGAAGGGATACTCCCCCTCCTCCTCCTCCTCTTCCTCCCACTCCTCGGGCTCCTCGGCCTCGGCGATCTCCTCCAGGGCCAGGGCGTAGGGGTTGCAGGAGGACTGGGCATGCGGCGCCCACCCCCCTTCGCTGTACTGGATGCGATGCTCAGGGTATTCACTCCCTGGGTACCCTCCGGCGAGGGGCTCCCCAAAGTCCTCGTAGGGGTCCCTCCCGTAGCCAAAGGGCCCCACCGCCTCCTCGCCGTACTCTGGGTCGCTGCTGTAAGGGTCATAGAGGGCGAGGGGGGACCTGCCGCCAAATGGCCCCTCGTCCTCGAGCTCCGCATAGCCATAGGGGTGCCCTGGTTGGTCACCCTCCTCCCAAAACCCGCCGCAAAAGCCATACTCCTCCTCTGCCTCGTAGCCAGGGTAGTCGGCGTAGGGGGTTGGCACCGCATCCTCAAAGCCATACCCCGCTGGGTAGGCTGGGGTTTGGATGTAGCCTTCCTCCTCCTCTGCATAGCCATGCTGTGGGCCATAGGCTCCATTCTCCTCCTCGGTATAGCCACGCCAGGGGCCGTAGGCTCCGTCCTCCTCGGCATAGCCATGCTGCGGGCTGTAGGCTCCATCCTGCTCCTTGACATAGCCGTGCCGTGTGCCATAGTGTCCATCTTCCTTCTTGGCATAACCACGGCGGGAGCCATAGTTTCCATCTTCCTCCTTGGCATAGCCACGGCGGGGGCTGTAGGCTCCATCCTCCTCCTCGGCATAGCTGCGACGGTGGCTGTAGGCTCCATCCTCCTCCTTGGCCCACCCATAGCGTGGCACTGGCAACTCTGTGGGCGCGCGCTGAGAGCGCCGCCGGGACGGGCGCCGCACCATGCTGCCGTGCCTCTCCTGGCTGTGCCGTGCGGTGCCGGGGGCTGACAGCCCGCTGCCGCCAGGGATCCGCTTCATGTTGGCCCGGTGCCTGAGGATCTCATCTTCCGCAGGGAATGGCAGCTTCCTGGCACCGATACGGGACAGCCAGGCCGTGTCGGCTGTCCGGCTGCCCCCCACCAGCCGCCCGCGCCGGGAGAGCACCTTCCTGGCCAGCCAGCCCGTGGCGGCGGCTGCCTTGCTCAGCACCTGCGCCCGTGGCTTGAATTTCCTTTCCGGGCGCCGGCGGAAGAGGGACGCGCTGTCCTCTGCCACCTGCCCGCCCCGCTGCAGCAGCAGGAAGGACGGCTTCGCTGGCGGGGAGCTGCTGGCTGCCTCCTTCCTCTTCTTGCCCACGCGCTTGAAGCGGACCATCAGGTTGGAGGTGGACTTGAGCACCGCCTTGTTCTTCTTCTTCTTCTTCCTCTTGGTGCTGTGCTTCTGTAGCCCCCAGAAGAAGCGGGATGTGTTCTTGAACTGCCCCTTCTTGGGCCGCCGCAGCCCCAGCTTCTTGAAGCCTAGGAAGAGCTTGGAGGTGCTGCGGAGGCTCCGTTTCACGCGGGCCTTCGGCGCCACTGCTGCCTCCTCCTCCTCAGCCGGGCCAGGCTCCACGGATTCTTTGGGCTGGCGCTTGGCCTCCACACCCTTGGCCCCTTTCTTCTTCTTGGCATTGTCAGTTGCCAGCCCCATCACCAGCTTGGAGGTGCCCTTCAGGTTCTTCTTGGCTGGCGCAGCATCACTCTCGCCTTCCTCCTCCTCTGGCTCCAGCTGCACCTTCTTTCCCCGACCCGGCTTCTTTGCCACCACCCCCTTGAGCATCCCTTTCTTCTCCTTCCCCTTCCCCTTCTTGGGCTCCTCTGCAGCCTCCACCTCTACCTCCTCATCATCCTTATCCTTCTCCTTCTCCTTCTCCTCCTCCTCCTCCACCACTTCCGTCTCCTCGCTCTCCTCTGCCTTCAGCAGCTCTGTGTCCGAGGTCTCCTCCGACTCGTTGGGTGCATCCTTCTTGCCTTTCTTTCCATCCTTCCCTTTCCCTTTGCCCCCCTTCCCTTTGGCCTCCGCATCCTTTTTGGGCTCCCCCTTCTTGCCGACCATCCTGGCAGTGGTGGGTGCTCATGCTCCGGCCCCAGAGGGGCCCTGGGAGATGATGCCCCACGCCGGCACAAGGAAGCTCCCGACACACCGTCTGGCTCCTGAACCCGCAGCCTGCCCTAGGAGGGTATTTACCTGTACCTGGTTTCGGCAAGGCACGTGCCTGTGCGTGGCTCCCTTGGCCGCCGGTGGCCCCCTGCTTGGCATGGCGCTGGGGCGGCGGGACAGCAGCCCCTTGGCAGCCCAGTGGGAGCTGCCTCCTGCCTCCCGCGGCACCCCACGAGTTAGGCAGCACAGTGCTGGCAGCTCGGCTCCGGCTGTAACCCAACCGCTGGGGCTCGCAGTGGCATGAATAATGTAAGGGATGCGCCACTCCGGCCACAAGACTTTTCCGAAGGAGCAGGAAAGGGCCCCTGCGGTGGGTGCAGGGGAGCACCTGGACCACCCAGCAGAGAGCATCCCCCGGTGGGATGCTGCAGGGTCACCACCCCAAAACTGGACCCTGCCACCTCCCCACACCTCGGAGCACCCTGGGGAATCAGCCTCTTCCTCCAGCCGGCACAGAGGAGGATGCAGCACAGGGACCCGTTTGACTCTGCAAAGCCAAACAGCAACACCAAGAGAGAGGAGACAATTTTGCAGAGCCCAAGGCACGCGCCGCCCCGGCACTGGGAGCACAGCCAAGGGGAACGCTGCGGAGGAGGAACCCAACACCGGACCAAATCCCACAGCCCTGCTGGGAAGCAGAGAAGAGCCAGGAGCCCATGGGGGTACCCGCCATGCTGTGCCACACACGTTGCATGTGCATGCAGGGTGCTGTGCATGCCCACATGCAGCTGGCAAGGGGGTTTGCGTGTGCCACATGTGTGCCCCGTGGCAGCGGCGGAGGTGTTTGCACATGCACGTGCCCAGACACAGCATGACCGCATCAAATGTTAATGCCCGCGCTGGATCCCTGCGACTGCAGGTTCATGAAAGTTTAAGCAGCGGCGGTGGGAAACTTGCTGCCCTGCGCAATCTCCTGCCGATGGCAGCAGGAGCTGTGAGTGCAGGGGCAGCACCTGCTCCATCCCTTCACAGGGTGCATCTGGGGAGACCCAGAGGAGAAGCAGCATCAGCATCCAGCTGTGCAGCAGCTGGGGGAACTCAAGAACCAGGAGCAGTCGCTGGACTGAACCCACTGGCCCTCCCCAGGACCAGGAGAGCCCCATGGCTGGCACCCCACAGCTCTGTCTTCTCCCCAGCCCGGTCCCTCCCTGCCACGTTGGCAGTGGAGGGGGTATCAACTATGACCTGATGGCTTTGGCCTCCTCCCTGCATTAATTTCTGGCTCGGAGACACCCCGGTGGAGTCTGCACAGAGGGAGGTTGCCCCGGAGCTGCAGGGAGAGCAGAGGGACAGAGCAGGAGAGGAGGCACCCAGCAGGTACCAGGAGAGTGTCTATGGGATGACACAAACATGGGATCAGTGGGAAAGAGCGTCAGCAGAGCCCAACCCACGGGGAGCACTGCCTCTCAGGACCCCCGCCATGGCGCTGGCGTGGTCCACACACACATCTGCCGTTGCCACTGTGCCATACGGGGCCGACGGAGCCTGCCCTGCCCAGACCACCGCACCATCCCTCCTCCTGGTGCACAGAGCGACGCCTGGGCCCTACGATGTGGTGGGGAACCACCACGGACACAGCCCCTTCCTTGGCTGCTGACAGACAGCAAGGGGATGGCTGACAAGAAGCTGCTGCAGGTTTCCACCTCCATCCCGCTGCCCTCGGTGGTCCCTAACTCTGTCCCCGCCACCCTTGGCCGAGGGGGGCAGGGCAGAGGAGGGACCAGTGGTGCTGGCAGGGCTCCCTGTGCCATTGCCATGGCTGTGCCCGTGGTTCCTGCCCGTGACAAGGGCTCTCCAAGAGGAGACATGGAGGAAGGGAGAGCGAGGGAGAGTGGGCAGCCTGGCCTCAGCCCAGCTGGCTTCACCCCACGCAGGGGGCCGCCTTCCACAGTCCCAGCCCCCTACTGGACATCCCCCCACACACCTCCTCAGCTTCTTCATCCGTGGGCATAGTGTTCACTGCCCGCCTTTGGCACGGCAGAGATGGGGAAGGGGCATTTGTGCCCAGGCACAGCGGGATGGTGGCAGATGCTGGGGGACAGAGGAAGAACCCACAGCCATGAACCCCAGTCCATGGGGCACTGACGCGGCTCTTTTCAGGGTGTCTGGGCATGGCCGCATCCGGCAGTGGGACAGGGGAGGGACCCTGGGTACAAAACCCAGCAGCGAGGGACTCCCTGGGGTGGCAATGGGGAATTGGGACTCTGGGAGAAGATGCCCAGAGCATCCTCTGACCCCACCACCCCTGAACAGCTCCAGCCACGTGGCTGAGCCAGAGAAAGCCACCTCACCCTGGGGACACAGCCCAGGGCAGCCCCTGTCCCACCACCGCAGCCTGGGGACGTGCCAGGGCTGGGTACAGAAAGGGGAGGGAGGCTTTGGCCACCAAAGTTCTGCTTCACCTGCCGCAGCCCGGCACGACACGTGGCTGCCCAGGACTGTACCTTTGGAGCACCAGCACCGGTGGGGCAGAGATCCCAGGGCGGCAGCTCCGCCGTCTCCGGGCAGGTCTGCGGTCACCGGCTGGCCCCGGGTCTGCTTACAGCCTGTTTCCAGTTACAAGCAGGGCCCCGTGCCACGCCGGCCCCACTGCACCGTGCCACACCAGCCCCACCGCATCGTGCCACACTGGAGCTCCGCACCTCAGCTCGATGGAGCCAGTCCAACTGGCCGGGCACCTCCCGGCCAGGGCATCTCTCATCACATCTCCTTCCCCGTCATCAGTTCTATACTGTTGTGCATCCACTTTTAAACAGCCGTGCGGAGGTGGGGCAGCCCTGCCACAGCTCTCGCCGCTCCAGCCACGAGCCCCAGGGATGCCGGGATGACCCCAGGCTGGACCCTTCCAGCAATGGGTGATATGAGAGCAGTGCAGTCCCCCAAGCCCCCGAGGCACCAGGGGCGGCCTCTCCTTGCCATCCCGAGCACCCATCACACCCCTGAACTGGCTGCTGATTTCCACCCCCCCACCCCCCAGTTCTCTCCCCCAAACTGAGGACGGGGGAGCATCTCCCAAGGGATGCACACCACGTCCCTGCCTGCCGGCTGCTGCCTGACACCAAGAGCTGCCCATGAGGGAGGCGTTATCGGGAGGAGAGAGGCTGGAGCAGATGCTGGAAGCAGAGACCAGGTGGGTGCAAGGTGTCCTGGGTTTAGTGCTGGCGTGCACCCAGGAACGCCGGCTGGCGACCTCGGAGCCAGGTCACAGCCCAGTGCCATCGCCTCGGCCCCAGAGCCGAGCCCAGGAACCCCGCAGAGCTCGGCTGCAGGGCCAGGCAGCTTTCCTGGGGTAAACCAGCCCCATGGTAAAAGGAATTTAGGGAAGGGGTGGTAGGAGACATGGGGTAGAGGCTCCTGGGGAAGGAGGGGGTGTTTAGGGGAGGAAGCTCAGCTCCGGAGGGCAGCGGGAACGCTGGGACTGTGGGGAAGGTGGAAGGCAGAAGGTGAGATAAGTGGGGGCTAAAGGCAGCGAGCAGACAGGCAGGGACAACCAGAGATGAGAGGACGCCGTATGCCCTGACCCAGAGGAGCCGAGCCCCACACCACAGCATTTGCAGAATGACCAACATCGCACACAAAAGTCCCTCCCTGGTCCTGATTGCAGCCTCCATGACCCCAAGGGACATGCCACCCAGCTAGGGGACACACAGCCACTCACCTGGGGTAGCCTAGCTCGCCTGCATGGCACTGGGCCACCTCAGTGCTGCCTCGAGGCCCCCGGCTCTGCCGGCGTCGTGCTCTTGGCCTTGCTCTCCACCAGGGACCGTCACTCCCCCGGCAGCCGCAGGACCATATTTGCTGCACGGCAGCTGCAGGCTGCTGCTATCCAATGCATATTTGATGACTGCTATTATTCTCATCTCTACTCATGAGCAGAGGGATGGGAGCTAATCTTCCCTCTGCAGAGCTGGGGAGCGTCAGGGAGGGAGCGGCTGGAGGGGTGAGGGGCTGCCAGCTCTGGTCCTCGTCCCTTCCTCCCCCGGTGACATGGCTGGACAGTCCCGCAGCCCCCTCCCTCCCGGGACGTAGATCTGCACCACCTCTCAGTATCACAAACCCCAGATATGAACAGCCGGTAAATGGCCCTGATGCACTCCTGCCCCCAAGGAAAGTTTAGCAGAAGAAATCACAGGGACAGGGGGGTGGACACACACCCCCTCCCTCACACCCCTCTCCAAAGTAGAGCTGGGACCCACTGTCTGCCCAAGCTGGGCACAGAGAAGGGATCCGGACACCCATCACCCCGACAAATACTGGCCTGCCCTCCTCCTCGGGACAGACAGGGAATTTCCACCTGCCTTCACAAAGCATCTGGGATCAGCAAGGCAAAGAGCCCCAGAGCTCCATCCTCCCCTCCTCCAGCACTGGGTTCCTGCATCGCACCAAACTGGGGACCATTTTCCCACAGGGATGGAGCGTGCACGGCTCTCCCAAACCCAGGGGCAGCGAGAGCATCCCGCACTGCACCGCCTGAGCTGGGAAAAGCTCTGCTCCTTTCTCCTCCATGCAGACACGTCCCTGCCGTAATGCGGTGGGTATTTATTATGCTGATACCTCAGAAAGAGAGGGCTTAACTGCAAATTACAATCAATAGCCCCAATCCCCAAGGGGCAGGTTCATCATTTAGCAGGCGCAACCAGAGGAATTCAAAACTATTTGCCAGCCATAAATCCTCCTCGCCGCAGCCTCCCCAGCCAGCCCCGCACAATGCGCGATGCCTGGTTGGGGTGACCCTTGTCAGCATTTGAAACAATTAAGCTGTCACTGTGGATCGTGACTCTTATATACAGCCCTGAGCAGCGCTTTAAGATGTCAGCGTGATGGGCTGAGGGAAGCTGGCTGAGGCGAGCCCGCTGCAGTAACTGTCTCTCATTGAATTAAATGAATGTATTTGGAGTCAGAGTCTCTTTTTATTACTTTGCAAACGATTCCTGACTAAATTAAATTATAAAAGGAGCGTTCAGCCAATCAAACCTGCTTGATTGCCTGGAACAGGCATTTTAAACAGAGCACGCCTCGGGCCATGGCTGTTTCCAGGACTAGATGGAGGGCGGCTGATGGACTGTAGCGAAGCCGATCCACCCCGCTTCACACCTGGAGCGCCGCTCAGCAGCGATGCACGGCCGCGCTCCGCAATGCACGGCCCAGGGACAGGGCAGGATCGGTGCAGCCCTCTGGGAGCCGGGTAGGGTGCTAATGAAACCAGAGCCGGCTGAGAGAGCAGAGGAATGGCAGGGGGCTGCAGCGCAGGAGGACAGACCGCCAGCCAGCCTTGCTGAGGGGGGGTTCTCTGAGCATCATCCAGCCGAGCCCTCCCTCGTACAGCGGAGAAAACGCAGAGTGCGGCTCTTCGAGGGGGAAACCCACAGCTCCTACCTGCAACTGCTCCCCATCCTCCCACACAGAAGAAAGCATTTCTCCAAAAACACCCAGCAAGGAGGCTCTAAGCACATCTCCCTTCGTTAGCTTCCCCACGGAGCTAACGAGGGGTCTGGTGAACTCCATAAACCTCCGGAAGCTCTGGTACAATACTAATGCTGCAGTACGTTTCCCCCCCGACCTTAGGACCTTGCTTTCTCAGGATTCGGAGGGACCTTCAGGCAAACCCACTCCTGCACCGAACTGCAATGTATGCAGCTTATTACGTTAGCGCAGAACAATTAGGGAAGCCGTCTGGAAGAATGAACACTGCAATTAAACGCTTGCATTTTCAAGTACAGCTATAAACTTGCTTGCAAAAAAAGCTACTCCCACTAAGAAAAAAAAAAAGTTAGCTTCTTCTGGCTGAACTATTTTTACTTCATCCCCATTCCTAATTTAGTGATGTATCAGTTCATTTTGAACAGGATAAAATGCCCAATTTCCTACATGAAGAGTAAGGCTAATTAGACAGAGGGTTTTTTAATGATGGCACGCTAGACTAGTGAACTTGAAACCCGCGCACACTGAGAGGTAGGCACTAACCCACCAAGGACACACTTTAGCAGTTAATACTGTGCCTTTCAGCCTCAGGCAAGTGTCCCCGACTCCACACACTACCTGGCCTAAGGACAAAGCCCAGTCAGCAGTTCCGGCTGCCTGTTGGCGTGCCGGGGCTTGGCAGGCTCCTGGGTTTGGAGCGAAAAGTCAGAAACTCAGGGACGAAATGAAACCAAAAGAACTCTTTGTGCGGGCAGCTTTGCCTGTGCAACCTTCACAGGAAATTTAAAGGGCAAGTTAATGTGCTGGAACGGCATCCCACCCAATTCACACAGAGAAGTGCCTGCTTTCTCCAGCCAGCTCAGGCATAATGCGGCTAATTTGGAGCTCATTCTCCGCTAGCTGTCACCGCGGTCGGGATTTGCTCTGCACTCCAGCTGTGAACAAAGCCAAGGACAGGAAAGGGAACTTACAGAGTTCAAAGTCACCTTCTTAGCTTGGGTATAGTGTATAATATCTATTTATCTCCCATCACACGTCATCAAGTCCCCTCCAGCCTCAGAGCCCTCTTACAGCAGCTTCACAATCTATTCCCCTTTACAACCTCCCGCAACAGCATCCAGGATTCCTCAGGTGGCCGAAGGTAAAAAAGAGAGTTAGAAAACACACCAAACCGTCTACCCACTGCAGGCAGACACCTACCGTTCACATGAAATAGCAACTTTTATTTTCTCAAATAAAATAATCCTTCCATTTCTGCTCGATCAGTTTGTGAGGGGTGGGGAGGAGCACAAAGGAGAGGGAAGGAGCCCTGCTCAGACAAGTTTGCGATCAGACCTGTCCTCACAGTTAAGAATCCACATCAACCGAACCCTTTTTCAATGAAAGAAAAGAAAAGCTATTGGCAACTCTTGATCCCAGAAGGAAAGAGCTGTTCTCTATCAGGCACTCTGAATTGTTTAGCATCAGTATTCAATGAAAAAGCATGATTAGAAAAATCCCAGATTTCTGATGAAAAATATCCAGACAAGCAACAATGTTTAACAGGGCTGGGGTAAAACCCATGGCGTGGGATGGTACTTTGAGCTCAGAGAGCTGATACTGGAATTTAGGGGCATCACTGAGAAAGAAACAAATCCCCAGCAATACTCCTGGGGACTAACAAGCACGACAAGAGCAAAGGAGGAAACTCCCAAGACAGCTCCTCAGACCAGCGATATGCCAGAAGTGAATCTTTGCTGCAGACTATGGCTCTTTGATCGTACCCTGCTGCAGTTTGGCCATGTTAATCATTTGTTAACAAGGTTTCATTTCTCACCTCTCTCAGTACCAGTTGGACCAGGATGTCCTACAAACCCTACTGCAGAGCTAAGGAGAGGCACAGAGTGCCACGTTTTAATGTTAGTTGAGGTGGGACCGTTACAAATCCACCAGGGGTTGTCTCAGATGCAGAGACTGAAGCCTCCAATGGTGAAAGAGGCAGAGACAAAGTGTCCAACAAGCAGGGGAGGGAGGACTTTGTTTCTGTTTCGGATCAACGCTTAAATTAAGTGAATGGATAAGCAGCAAAGCATCAGCAATGTTCTCTCAGGCCCTGGCTTCCCGATCCCAAAGCATAGGGCCAGATTTGTTCACACAAACCCATAAACTTCCCACTGGTTAACCAAGCCACTGGCAGGTTAACACACGGATCCATGTGCAAACCCTACTAGGGGCAGGATACTGCTGTCTGTGGGAACTGTGTCCTAGAACTGGCTCCTTTTTTATTTTTAAGAAACATTACATCGCCTGAAATGCTGCAAGATGGAAACCCATCTTCCCCATCCCCACCTGCAAGTACAGTAGCCTCATTTTTGCCTTTCTCCAAGAGAAGAAGCTTCACAGAAGCTTTCTTGCTTTCTTGGCTGTAGAACACGTCTCCCTTTTTCTTTTTTTTTTCTTCTTTTCTTTTTTGTGTGTTTAGTTTTGCTTTTATGTGGTCAGTTCCAATTCTAGTGATTAAAGACAAGGCCAGGCACCAGCAAAGTGGGTTACTTCTTTACAATCTGAATGACATCTTCATGCTCCATCATATGGGTTAAGCCCACTCTTTGCGGGCTGTATTTTGTGCTTGTCCCCTTTAAAGCAAAAGGGAGAGAAGGGTTAGGAGAAGACCAGTCAGAGACACCCGATGACACGGATTTCACTTGCTGTTAAACACTTACCCACACCAAGGCATATTTGAACTGGCTGGCTAATGATCTGTGAATTCGATGGCACTGCAAGACAGACAGACAGCATGTGAGGCAGTGCAATGACACTACTTTGCAGACAACTTGCTCACTATCCAGGAACAAGAAGCAACTCAGGTCTATGTCAGAAATTACAATAGCGACTTTAGAAGCCAGTAAACAGCACTTGAAGGAATGCAGAACGGACACACAGGAATCGCCAGTCCACAGCAAACCCCTTTCCACTGCTTCCATGTGCTTTTTCACTGGACTGCATTAAGTAATTTATTTTTAACCTTTCATGGCAGCTAGGAAAGAAGCCTGAAGCAAATGGAATCAGTAAAGGTAACAAAAGGAGAAGCCCAGCTAAACACTGACATATTCTGAGCTTTACGAAGCACAAATCACAGCAGGCTCCAAGAGGAACCTGCCTTCTACAGACAAGGAAACGTAAAAGATGCAGAGAAATTACCACATGCTCCACAGAGGCCCCTTTCCGTAGAATAATGGCATCTGTAAAGTCTGGTCTCTCTGTGGAAAAGCAGGAGAGGGGGAAAAAAAAAAAAAAAAAGAGTACTGGATTTCCATCAAGTGTTTTCTAACATGCTGACATCATCTCACATTGCTTTGTGCTTACTACTCCCAAATTCCTCCTCCCGTTACACTTGCCCGCTCCCAGACAGAACAGGTATCCAGGTTCTTGAAAGCATCAAATCAGTTCATACTTGACTTAGGACAAACAAAACCACCCAAGCCAAAACACACCTGCCCAAATAAAACCAAACCACACTGCAGTTTTCTGTAAAATTCCCAAGATTTCATATCTTAACAAGCTCGTAGGAAGTTCCTTAATCTCCTCACACATCCACCCAAGTTCAGAGTCACAGCTGTTCACAAACAAACAGGAACAAGTTACAGACGTGCCTTCATCACTGGGAGAAGCTGCGAGCGAATTATAAAGCAAAAGGAGGATCAAAGGCACTCCCAAGCCTCAGAAGCCTGGCATGGGAAATCACCAAACCTCTCACAGTGGGAAGAGGAGACCTCTTCTGGGTAGTGATGGGCTGAAGAGTTCATCACAGAGAGTGTATAATAAGGAAGCAAGCCGCAAACTTGCAAACTTTGTTTCCTTACATCAACATGCAAAGCCTTATGAAAATTCAGCTCTTCTAGTGCAGAGAGAATAGGAAGGCTGTGGTAGGATATATACATGGTTGGAGCAGGTGGAACAGAAAGCATTTCCCAAGAGCTGAAAGCTGGTTAGGGAAAGCGTAATTACAGCATTTCGAGACACAAGAGACCACAGACAGCCGGGGATCCAAGCCCCGCTGGCAGCCTGTCTACCTTTGATGAGCAGTAGCCCTTTGTGCCTTGCAAAACTTCTGTTCAGCTAATGGTCACTTACGTCCTCGTTTCTTGGTGTAGATGCAGGTAAGGGCCAGGTATTCCCAGAGCTTCTCCAGCAAGTAGTCCAGGTTCAGTTTCATGCCACAGCTGCAAAACACCAGGAACATGTATGCGTTTACTGCTGTTGTGATTTAGACATCCAGAAGAACAAGGTGAAACGTCTTATTCAAGTGCTAGGGAACAAGGGGAAGAGTCTTTAACGAGGCCAGCAAAGGAAAAAACACACAGTGAAATAAATACGGCTTTCAAAAGGGCAAAGAGCTTTGAAGCAGCAAAGCCCCAGTCAGATATATCAGCACTTCTAAGGAAACAAGCTAGACTGGCTTACTCTGGCCTGCAGACAGTGCGGAGGAGCCAAGCACCCTGTCTCTCCAGGGGAAGGAAGCCTGGAAAAAGCTGCACAGCAGCTCTGCTTCTCACCCCGGCAGCTGCAGGCAGCCCTGTGAGAAGCCCCTTCTTGGGAGAAGCTGGAGAAAGGGGTATGAAATGAACCACCACACCATCTGGGCCGGTACATCAGGCAGCGTGACAGGCTCCTACCTGATTACAACACTGTGGGGTCTCCGAGCAAGACGATCCACTTCCTCCATAGATATCTGGTCAATCTTGTTATAAACCTAAGTCAAAGGAAAAACAACACACCCTTTAGGAAGTCAATTTAGCAACATTGCAAGGAAGTAAGACATGTACATGTAGGTACAACAAGGTAGTTCCAGCATCTGAAACAGAAACTCAGATCCTGTCAGCCAGAGGGCAGGCCAAGCCTCTTAGCAAAATAAACTGTCAAAATGCAGAAGGTTAAATGTAAATTTGAGCCTGTTAAAGTTCTCCCTTTGGGATGACTTGCAACACATTCTGCAGCATCTTGGATTTCACTATAGACTCAGTCACTATCAAATAGAGCCATTAAGTGACCTCTGGCACAAGGGACCAGCAGCAAAAACCCAAGCGCAGAGCTTGCAGCACAGGAACCGACGGCTCCGCATTGTAGGAGCAAACCCCGTGCCACCTGGACACGCAGCTCGTCCTGCTCCGCGGCAGCCAGCCACAAGAGGGCACAGGGAACATGCACAGAGCACAGCCGCACAAGTAAAGCTTATAAAAAGCTCCCTGTTGAGCTGTGCTTTCCACCTCTTAAACCTCAAATCATTACTGCTTTAGGAACCAGGAAGACCCAGCGTTTCCTTCAGCAAATAATGGAGCTGCCTGGTGCGGCAGAATGCAGGCTGTTTCTGAGATACTCACGTAGAGGCACGGCATGTAGACCCTGTTGCCTACAATCACATCAATGAACTCATCAGGGGAACAATCCTCTCTGAAGAGGACCTCAGCATTGAAGATTTCTGAGGTGAACATTGTCAAGGCCCAAATCCCAACACATCTACACATTGCTGTGAGCCAATGGGCTGAGCTTGCTTGTGAAAGCCTGTTCTCAACCCAGAAAGCACCAAAGACACAGCACAGCTGTCCCACAGCAGGTACCACTTGATTCATGAGTTGCTGATGGCTTAAGGGTCTCCCATTTTAGGAAAGGATACTATATTCATGGAGGATGAGCTGCACCAACTTCTCGGAGCACTGAGTCAATGTGACAGTTGAGTTGAAGGAGATACCTCCACCCTTCTTCGGCTGCAGGGAGGCAATAAGGCAACATAAGAACGGTCTGCAAAATCCACAACCCCCGCGCTTCAGTCTGTACAACATGAGGGACAGCACACAGTGAACTCAGCTTTGAGTATGCAGCCAGACACAAGCTGTGCTTGCAGCAGCCCAGGAAACCTCACCTTGAAGTAGATATTTGGTTTGCTTTTGTTCAGCCGGATTCCTACAGATTCCAGTTCTTTCTCCAGCAAGGCCCTGCAGGGACACTGCACATTAGTACCTGTGAGACTGAGCGCAGTCAGGTGACACACATACCTTTCCTTTTTGGCTATCATATTGACACAGCGTTGCCATAAGCTTTCACTACAATCTAAAAACCACAGCTAATGCAGGACAGAGTCTGGTGGAAATCTAGATTGATACCCCTGCTTCTTAACAGCCATCCTGTGGAACAATCCTTCAGATGAGAAGCCCAAGTGGAGATCCGTAGAGAGCTCTGCTCCCAGTTAGCTAGCGTACTTCCCGTGGAGCACAACCTCCACCTCACACTCAACAGCTTAAATACTGTTGGTTCATAACATACTGGTTCCCCAACAAGCACAGACACACAGGGAGCTGGCATGTTTTCTGGGCATGGGGAACCCCTGGACCAGGTGCACCACCCCACAGCTCCACGTGCCCAGAAGCACACACTTACCTCTGTACTTCACCCTTTGTAGCATCCAGCATCATAATAACAACATCTGCTGTCCTGGCCACAGCTATCACCTGCCGACCTCTGCCCTTCCCTGAGAAGAGAGGAGATGGCCATACATCAGCAAGAGAAACCATCTATGAGTTCTGCGACAGACAGGGACTCCTGCCCTGCACAGCTGCTTGGAAGCAAGGAAAAAGAACCTGCAGTGCTGTAGTGGCTATAGTCAGCTGCTGGGGGGACTCTGAGTGAGCGTATCTGGTCCATCCACACCGTCTTGTGTCCAGCCCAAGCCCTAACAAATACTCTTTGCTGCTGCTCCCTCACCACAGGTTACATGAACTAATGTTTGTGTGTAAAGCGATCTGAGTGGGGTGGAAATGACATCTCTGACAGCAGGACAGACAGCCCCAGACATGTGCAATGGCAGCAGCTTCAGGCAGCAGAGACAGCTTCCCCAGAACAGTGATGTGGGCCTATGGCACCTGTGCAGAGAGGTTACATACACTTTCTGGTGAAAGAGGAAAGAGACCTTATTAATCAGGCCATGATCCTCCAACACAGAAAAAAAAAACCCAAACCAACCCATTAAGAAGAAAAAGACCATTAGGAAGATTTCCAAAGTTTCCTAAGGCATCTTCTGACACAACCAGCCAATCTGGACAATGAAGCAGCAGAAGGACAAAGCCAACACCTCTTCCCAGAATCAGGAGTTATGCGAGGACTGGCAGGAACTCAGGAAATTAGTCAAAAGAGGTTACTGTTTAACTGCAATTTCCCCCCCTCCCCGCCTCTCTAGCATCTTTCTTTAGCTTTCTTCTGTACCAGAAAACAGATGAGCAAGATAACACGCAAGAAGGTGAGAAGTGACTGGCTTGCTTTGGTTCCCACCTCCAGAAAAGCATCTTTCTGCTACATATAGAACCTTACGTGGGCTCAGGGATAAGAATCGTGCCTCACATAAGATCAAGGACTCTAAAATTTGGAAAGACAACATGGGAACTATTGGCCCAGGAAACCTGCTAATGTTTGAGACACCCAGGTATGCTACTGAGGGCAAATCCCTACTTCACATGAACGCAGAGATCAGCCAACCTTGTGCTGCTCCTTCGATGATTCCAGGCAGATCCAGCAGCTGAATATTGGCTCCTTTATACTGAAAAGGAAACAGAAGGATGGAAAGCTGAAAGCCTTGTGCAGGGCACCCGAACTGCCTTGAAAGTCCCAAGCCCATGCTGGGGTCCAGAGCCTGCAGAGAGAGGAACTGAATGAAACCGACTGAGCAGGACAGCTTTGCACAAAGCTGAAGGCTCTGTTTTGTTGGGGGAACCTCCAGAGTGTTTCCTCTGAAGCTGTGTTCAACATTCAACACCACATACTGCGGTAAGTGAGGTCCTAATCTCCTGAAGCATCACATGATTGCAGTTTGACAAAGCACCAGGAAAACAGCACAGTACAAGGGTAGTGTTATCCTGAGTTGGTGAAATGGAAAAAAAAAAAACCCACAAACTTACCTTCTTGCTCTGACGAGGAAGCACTGTAACAAACAAGTGCCACCAGCTCTTACTGAGATGGATCGGAACTATTCAGATGTGTTGCAGGTCTTACAATGCCAGGAAATAACGGGAGACTTTCATTCATCAGATCTGCAGGGGCATTAGCTTTCAAGCTATTGTTGCAGTGAAGCCCGCAGTAATGGCTTTAACGAGTGACTGCAGCTCACGGCTGCATTTGGATGCGTTACAATATTTGTGTTCATTTTAACACCAATACGGTTACTTTCGTTATTTAACTCCGCTTTCAATTCTGACCCAAATTTTCTCATTACTCTTGGACACTTTTCAGTTTGATGCCCTTTATCATTTGCTTTACTGATGGATGCTTAGGCCACCACTAATAAAACTCCTCAAGGACAGGAGTAGTTGTATTTTCTTTCCAAATTGATCACAGTACAGATTGCCTCTTTTAAAGCTTCATTAAAAACAAATCTGTCAAGGTTTCCAGCCATCTGGTCAATGGCGCCAACAGCGGTTATAAAAAATTCAGTTGAGAATCGCATTGCTCTGGTCAGTCAAACAGCAGCGTATGAAACCCCACTCAGGCAGTCAGTCCTGAAGAATTATGTAGCCAAGGGAAGTGCTAAATCAGCACTGCAGGTTGCAGAAGACCTCATGCCACAAGTACTCACAACCTCCTAAAGTTTAAAGCAGAAGTCAGCAGAGACCTTTGGATATCACTGCTTCTTAGCGGTAGCACAAGTGCAATTGGTGTAAACAGAAACATTGACACGTCTGGGTTTCTTACCACTACTAAGCCAAAGGGAGGAAAATCCTACTTACTTCTATGACTCCTGGGATACACGTCAGGGTTGTGAACTCATAAGATGCAGCTTCGCTGGCAGTTGAGGTCATTAAACTCAAAAACGTAGACTGAAATGCAAGAGATCAGCATCGCTATAGTTACACAAAAAGAAGCACTGGTAAATCTTCAGCAAAACAAGCAACATCAAAGTGTTCCTCAGCTTTTAGAAGTCGTGTTGTGGCTGTTCCAGGCACAGGGACTGAAGCGGTGATGGGGCAGCCAGCACTTTTGCTGAACAAAGGTAAATCCTGTACTCTCACCTATATTCTCAGCAGGTCTTGCCCAGCCACAGCACAGGTTTCAGGCTGTTACCACAGGGCACCGCACACAAGATAAAGGAGTGTTTCCCCTAGCTCTAGCTTTCACCACTCAGCATATAGTAACTTTCAGTTAACTCATGGCAAACAGGTAAAAGACAAAGAGAAGATGGATATCTGCTTTATGGGCACTGCTAACCACAAACCTGGAAACACACATGCCACGTGGTTAATGTAGACACTCACTGACCTTACCCACAGAAGGAAAACCGATCAGTGCCACCCGGGCATCTCCAGATTTCATCACATCAAAACCTTCCCCTTTAGCGGCTGAGGATTTGGAGGGTTCTAGCAACTGAGCTCTGTATTTTGCAAGCTTTGCCTTCAGCAGGCCGAGGTGGTACTCAGTGGCTGGAATAACACAAGCACAACAACTCATTGACAGAAAGTTGCTGCTAATTCACTTCTAGAAATAAGAACCTTCCTAAAAAGAAACACTATGGATCTCAGTCAACATCTTAACCACTGCCACACACGTGAGCTACCCCCATAGGTGTTCTGTAACCTTTCGAAATACTGGCCATTGAGAGCAAACCTTCTGGTATCCTGCATAGAAAGTTGAGCCTGAGAGAAATAAGCAGCCAAGAAATTCCCAAGTAAAAGGAGCATGCCAGAGAGAGAGCAGGTGCGGGAACAGATGGGTGAAAGGAGCCAGTTGAGGGAGAGATCACAGGGGGAACGGCCACCCCTGGGCAAAGGCCCCTCCTTACACCCAGTGACATCCAGCACTGCATAAATGCAACATTTTTCCCCCCACCTGCTCTTCTCAGTTTTTAAAGACACATTTAACTTGGAGCTCACACATGCGAAAGTACTTTATTGACTTATTCTTGGCAAAACATTTGAATTTACACCTGATAAGGAAAATAAAGGAAAAGAGAAAAAAAAAAGGGAGTTGTTTCTGTAGGAAATCCCTTTGTAGCAGGGATGGGCCATAAACCCGAGAGCTTACAGGCTTTACTATTTTTCCTTTCTATGATTTACCACAGCCTAAAGCCCCCAGAAGCAGCAAGGTGCCGGGCACCCGCAGGCGCTCTGCTCCCCGCTCCCCTCTCTAAGTCAAGGCATTCAAACCCCAGGTCGAGGACAGCCCCCCGCAGCAGACAGCCCCGGGGGCCCGGCTCGGGAGGGAGCCGGGGGTGCTGCCGGGGCTCCGCACCCCCCCGGGCTCGAGCCT
>VZSZ01008171.1:213643-239441 GCA_013398815.1 Ibidorhyncha struthersii
GGCTGCCGCCGGTTGCTGTGGGGCCGCTCCCCCCCCGCCCGGCTTCCCCGAACGCTTCTTGCCGCTGCCGGGAGCGGCCCGGTGGGGCCGGGCGGGGGCCGGGCCTACGCCCCGCCGGCAGGTGAGGGAGCGCCGGGTCGCCCGGAGCCTCTCCAGCCCTCTTCGGGGAGGAGGGCCTTCCCTGGCTCGGCGGAGCTGGTCCCGCCTGGGGGATCCCCCCTCCGGTGACGCCCTTCAAGGTCACCCCGGACCAGGGGAGGACGGGCTCAGCGCCCTCGGGGCGGGGGGAGACACGGGAAACGATCAGCTCCCCCCACCGCGGCGGGGCAGGGAGCGGTGCCAGCGGAGCCCCGCCGGGTACGGCCGTCCCAGGGGCTTGTAGCATCTCCGGCAACGCGGCCCAGGTGCTGGGCCTCCCCCCGCACCCTCCTCCTGGCGTTAGTGGGGGTTCGGAGGGAGGATTTGCTGGTAGCACGGCCAAATCCTCACTGTACTGGTTTACTTTTGTGTTTTAGTGTTTCTTAGGGATTTTGGGGGTGATGGAACCTAGCCGGGAAGGTTCAGGCACGTTCTGGGCCACATATTCCCTCAACAGATTTTGCTGGAAATGTGTGGGTTTGAGAACAGTAAAATTAATTTCATTCTGTCTGAGGTGAGGCTGCAGAGTCGCGTTGACTCATCGTGGGGTGTTGGGAGCCCACTGGCATGACTCAGGACTCTTCTGGGGTACACACATGTTAATCTTTTCAGAACTGTGCCTCATCAGTGTGGTGGTTTTTGAGGCCCTGAAGCTTGCCGGTCACTGAGCCTGAGTAAATCCTGTTCCGTTTCCCCAGTGGGAATGTGCTTTTTTTAGCCTAGAATAACAGACCTGCAGCCTGGCCTGTTCAATTCCCTCTTCATGAGGTAGATTTATGGGTTTGGGATTTACGATCTGGTTGCTGTCATCAGGGGAACGGCTTGGAGATTCTTCCTGCCTTGTGTGAGAGATACAAGCTTTCGCAACACGTAATCTGGCTCTCAGGTGTTGGGAGTGCATGAAACAGTGCTGGTAGGAAAGGAGACCGCTCTTAAAGCGGGAGACCTGCAGTTCCCTCAGGCTCACCTTGCTGGTGGAGCTGGCATACTCCCGAGCTGGAGCGGGATGTGCAGGCTGGAGGCGGCTACAGGAGGTGGTTCCTCCACTGTTGACTCAGTGTCACGCTGCAGTGTGTGCGAAGTGTCCCCAACACCATCCAGCTGTTAGCGCGTGTACCTGCAATAAACCTGCCCCTGTGGGCGGTCGTGGTGGAGGGAACAGCGTCCTTGCCCCTGCGTGCTCTGAGCCTGCCGGCAGCTGTGGTTCTTCCAGGGGGTGCTTTGGCTGCAGGTCAAAGCAGAGAATGAGGGAGATGCACTGAGGGAGAGCGTGTGGGCTGGTACCGGGTGGGTTTGTCATCATCGGGCGTGGAAAGAGAGGTTGCTGTGGCCTGCCCTGCCTCTAACCCAGATCTGCTGGGTTTCTTGTTGCTCTGAGACAGAACACAGAGAGAGTTAGCCAGGGTGGTTCAGAGATTAATTTGCCAAACATGATTGCAGTAGGAGAACTTTGAATGATTGAGCCCAGAGTGTGGAACTCTGGAAGGAGTGCTGGGGCAGGTCTGCTTTGGAAACCGCCTCTCCCAGACTCTGTAGAAACTCGGTGTCGGCCAGTTTGATGGGAGCTGAGAGTGCAACCTGGCAGAAGTGAAACTGGTCCCATTCACCTGCTGGTTGTGTACAGCAGCACTGTGGTTTTAACCAATTTCATGGTGCTTCCCCAGTCGAGCGGAGCTCACTGAAACGGCGTAGTGCTTGAAAGCTGTGGATGAATGGGCTGGATTTTTTGTGGCCAAGCCACCTCAACAGCACCAAGGGCTCCGTCTGTTCTGGGCTGTGATGGGGAGCAGGGGAAGGGACTGAACCTCCTCTAACTGTTCTCTGAATGGCTCTGTTTTTGTCCCCAGAGAGGAAGCGGTTTTACCAGAATGTGAGCATCTCCCAAGGAGAAGGTGAGTACAGCTGCAGGGACAGGACGGAGGGGCTGGCCCCTGGGAGGGGCATTATCAGCCAATGCTGCTTCAGCGACAGCGTGGCACTCCCGCAACGCAGGCTGTGCGGGTTGGGTATTTGTCACCAGCCTGCTTGCCCTTTCCTCATCTGTAGCAAAGCTGCGTGGTGGGAAACAGCTTCCAAGACTGTTTTGGGGAAAAGTATGTCAAAGTGATGGTGGGAAACTTGAGTATCCCTGGTCCCGTGCTCCCATCAGTTCCAGCTCTGAATCTGCTCCTGCTGTGGGGTTGTCTGTTGTTCCTTAGTGCCTGCTCCTCTTTGATTCCCCAGGATTTATACTCTGATTCCCCAGGAGGCTTTGAAATAAACCTGGACCACCGAAAGCTGAAAACGCCCCAGGCCAAGCTCTTCACTGTCCCCAGTGAGGCCCTGGCCATTGCAGTGGCAACAGAGTGGGACTCCCAGAAAGACACCATCAAGTTCTACACTATGCACCTGGTGAGCATGGCGGGCTGGGATGCTGAGACCTCGGCAGGGCAGAATGCGGCATGCTGGGAGCAGTCAGGTCAAGGAAGTCAGGATTAAAGACAGGGAGTCAAAATACTGGGGGCTAAATAAAGGTTTGCCATGCCACTGCCACCGGGCAAGGGCTTTGCCAGCTGGCAGAATGGATTCCAAAGCAAGGGTTGAGAACTGCCTTGGGGTGTAAGCTTTGTGCCAGGGTGTGTGAGACAGAGGCACCTTCTGAGAATGCTTCTTTCTGTCCTGCCTCCCCCAGCTCTCCTGAGTACTTGCAGTAGAATTGGCATGGCTTGGTCTAAAACTGGGGTGACTGTGTAGACAGGGGAATGGTCTCCAAATGCAGAACATGGAGAGAGCAGGTTTCCTAATGCCCATGGAATAGGGGACAAGAGATTGGGACTTTGGCTGGGCACTGGAGGGAACCTTGTGGTTGTGAGGGCACTTAGATAATGGCTGGAGGGGAGTCTGTGTCACTGGGGGACTTGAGAAGGAGCTGGACAGTGTTATTTGGGATAGCAAGGGACAGGAGAAAATAGGATGAGCTCTGGAGCAGTCTGTGAGCCCTCTCCCCCGGTGCTTGATGGGCCTGCTCTTGAGGCTTCTGAAACCAGTTAGAAGATTCCTATTACGTGAGCCGTGTTCTGCCCCTGCACCCCTTTTAGCTGCACTCCTCAGTTCTGTCTGCCATGAATTCCTCTACTTCTTGGCTTTGTACAATGGAAGCTTCTGCTTCCCCAAGCCTTGAATAACAATGGTTATAATAATGACTGTCTTTATCCCGCAGACCACACTGTGCAACACAGCGCTGGACAATCCCACACAGCGAAACAAAATGCAGCTGATCCGTGCGGCTGTGAAGTTCCTGGAGACTGACACCATCTGGTACGAGATGGGGACCCACTGGCACAGAGGCAAGGTTCTCTTGTCGCAGGGTGGATTTTGGAAAGGTGGTTGGACGAAGTGAGGGAAAATGTGTACCGTAACCCAGTCACAGCAGGGCTCTGATCTGTCCTGGGTTTAGCCCAAGGGTTTGAATTAGTTTAGGCCAGTTCTACATCTGCAAACCTACTGGAAGTCTGTGCACTCAAAGGTCATAGGTATGAGGGAGAATGTGGATCTCGTCCTCTGTCGAACTTTGCTTTGGACATGCCCATGCTGGGCAAGGGCAGGAGCAGCAGGAAATCAAGATGTCTTTGGGGAAAAGAAAACACCTTTGAAAGGCTTGGGGGAATCTGTCAGCCCAGTCCCTGGTACTCCTGTGCCAGTACAGGCAGCTCAGATTATTTGTACCAGTAGCAAAATGCTCTTCGTTCCCTGTGGGCTGCAGGATCAAGCCTGTTCATGCCCAAGCTCTGGACTCACAGTCCCAGCCTCTGAGGTGTGCTGGCAGCTGTTCAGCTCCTGTGGGGACAGGGGAACAGGACTCCCCCCATCTGCCTCTGTGGCTTTGGTCAGGCTGGCAGTGGGGAGTCCCAGGCTGAGCCACTGGGCAAGGTGAGGCAGGAGGAGTGGCCTCATATAAAGAATTGCCATGGGATATGTCCCCTGCTCTAACTGCTTAACCTCACTGCATCCCATGGCTGGCTTGGGGCTACCTGCAATTTTCTGTTGGCTGGTTTGCTGCTCTGTTTTGTAGTAAGATAGAATTGTTTTCCCTAGAACAACAAAAAGCTCTGAATTTGGGGAGGAGTGAGAGGATTGTTCCCAGTCACTGCTGCCATTGCCTGGGTGGACAGCAGGCCCTTGCTCCCTTTGCTGTGGTTTAGGGGAGAAAGGTTCCTTCCCAGAGGCATACCCCAGCTTGGCAGGGAGCAGTCTGGCAGCCTGGGAGTGAACATCAAGTGTGATTTTGTTCTGCAATGTCCCAGCTATCGTGTGGAGGAGCCAGCTGCCTTGGTAGAGCTGCAGAAGAAGGAATGGGATCCTGTTGTCGCCTGGGCTGAGAAAAGGTAAGAGGTCAAAGATGTTTCTGTCTGCTTATGCCCTGTCCCGCTGAGGCCAGGAGCTCTAGTGCTTGTGACTGTAAGAGCTGCAAGGTTCACGAGCCTTGTGCTTTTCTAAGGGGCTGGATGATCATTTCAGGTACAATGTGGCGATTGGCTCCTCAACCAGCATCCTGGGGCCAAACATCCCAGCCAGCACCAAGGAGACCTTCATCAGCCATCTGGCGTCCTACAACATGTGGGCCCTGCAAGGTGAGAGAGGCTGTGCCAGGGTGCTCTCGGCTCAGGCTGCGCCTGCGGATAAGGCGGTTCCTCTCCACAGGGGAAAAAAGTGACTGTAGTGTTTTTCTTCTCCTGCTGATATGCTGAGGTAATCAGAGTGTTGAGGTTTATATTTTAAAACTCAAAGCCAGTCCCTTAGCTGTATTTGTTATGGTAGGGACTCTCCCCTTAGTGCCACTGGTGTTCAGGGTCTGACTTTTGCTGGCCTGCAAGCTGTCTGCTGTACCATAGCACAAATAACTTCTTTAATGCCAAACTTTCTAGTTATGTAGTCCCCAGCTTTGTTACCAGGAAAAGAAATGGAGTTCACTACTCCAAGTGTCCATGGCTCTGTGCACTGTCCTCACTCTTTCATCCATATAGCCCACTTGATCTTACCTGATAGTGCTGAATGACACCTAAAGATAAAGAAATTAAGTAATGTTTGTTTTGCTCAAATCCTCAAATGCAAGACTTGAATGAGCAGCAGACAGTGAAACCCACAGAAGACGCTAGCTGAGGAGCTAAGGAAAGGTATTAGGGACAGGATCCCTGATACAGGACTTGCAAAGCCTTCCCATTACCCCTGTAAAGATATTCTTTGATGAATCATTTCTTCATAGTTTGTAATGTGGGTAGGCAGGGTGGAAGGGAAAGGCACTTGCCTCTCCTGGGGAAGGGGAGCCGCTGGCCAGCTAGTCGACTTTATACCTGAAATTCAAGGTCTGGTAGCACAGGACGGGTCTGACTTCAGTTCTTTCCTTAGACCCTGTCCATGTGCAGGCACCTCCATTTCCTGTCACCTTGAGCTGGACTGTGAGTGCTCAGCAGCTCAGAGTTTTGAGCCTTTCTTTACTTTTCCTCCTGGCTTTGCGTGTCTGCAGGATTTGCTCTGGTCCCTCAGCCATCAGGCATTTGCTCTCCTCCCCTGAAGAGGGGTGTCTTGCAAGCCAGTAGCTGGTGGTGTGGCAGGAAAGAGCTCTGCTGTTTTTATCAGCCAAGCCCAGCAGCTGTCTCTCTTACCGAGACAGTTCTCCCAGGGCACAGCACACCATGCACATTTGCACAGTGTTTTTCTATGCGTGGTTATAGATGCAGACAGCTCTTTCATCACCAACAGTATACGAGTCCCTCTCATCCTGGATTTTCAGCTGAGCTCCAGAATACTTGGGCCCGGATGGGTAACCTTTCCCTTTGCACAGGGCAGGTTTGTGGCAGAATAATAGGAGGCAGTTTCAAAGGCACTTCATCGCTGCGGCGACAGTGGCCAGAACAGTGCTTTGTGTCTGCTGGTAACTGCAGATCTGACGCTTAAGTGCCCAGATGCAAGTGGGAGGTATTGCTGTCCCTGAGGAGGTACCACGCCTTGACTGTCTTCAGAGCATATGAAGATGCTGCTGTAATGCTGTGGAAAACAGCCATGAATCTTGTTTGTTTTGGGTTATTCTCTTCCAGGTATAGAATATGTAATCACCCAGCTGAAATCTCTGATTCTGTCCATGGGTCTGATTGACAGGCACATTACAGTAGAGAAAGCCGTGCTTCTCTCTCGCCTGGAGGAAGAATACCAGGTAAATGATGTTACAGAACAGCCCTATAATTCAAACAGTAATAATCTCAGCACGACAAATGCATCTCCCACCACAAATAACTGGGAAGGGAAGTGCCCGCTACTGCAGGAGAGGTTCCACTCCACCAGTCTCCCCATTTGAGAGAGTCTGGAGTGCGCTGCTGTAGAGCAACATCTTGGGTGCAGCAGCCCAGAGTGCTCCCGGGGCTGCTGGTTTCTTTTTGCAGAACGCAGATGGCTGCTTTTCTCCCTCTCTAATCTGAAGCGCAAGGTTGTGCCTGGCTTCTCTTGCTGTGGGTTATCCAGCCTAGAGGCCTTGGTAGACACCAAGCTAATAACTTGCTTGCTGGAAACTGGCCTGGCGTGAGGCTCTCCCTGACCCAAAAGTGGCTGAAGTTGATGGGAATGTTTTCATCCTTCCTTTAAGGGGCTTTACCACAGACGCCAGTACAGATGAACCATGTCCTTCCACTGTACTCATCAGAGATCTCCCTACCCCCGTAGTTAGTGATTGGCACAGCTCCTGGAGGGTTACCTGTGTTTCATGAACATGAAAAGGGAGGCTGAGAGTTGCTGAGCAGCTGTGTGTATAATCCCGTTCTGAACTGACTCGCGTTCCTCCTCTCCTTCAGATTCAGCGGTGGGGCAGTGTGGAGTGGGCCCATGACTATGATCTGTGTGAGCTGCGTGCTCGAGCAGCAGCTGGGACTCTCTTTGTTCACCTCTGCTCGGAGAGCTCGACTGTAAAACACAAGCTGTTGCAGGACTGAGGCTGCTGGGCTGGGCGCAGAGGAAAATTACCCAGCTGTGAATCGCTGGTGTCACCCAGTGGATGGTAACCACCCTCCTGCCTCCCCACCTGCCCTGGGATCAGCCTCATGCAGAGGAGCTGTGACTTTGTGGGCAATTCCTCGCTTGGACTGCCTGCCACAGTGCAGCGCCAGCAGTTTTGAGCCCACAAGGAGGAAAGGTCAAGGTGAGCTTCCTCTGCATCCCCAAGACAGCAGCTCTGTCCATTACCAGTGTCTGTAACTCATCAGAGGAGCTCCCACAAAAGAAACAGCTTCCTGGGCAGGGCGCGGCACAGACATACCCAGCATATGCCACATGTCTTCATAGCTGCCAGCTCCTGACACACACTTGTTATGGAAATCTGAAAACAGACTCCATTGCATCTGTTCTTCATCCCTCAGTGTGCCTGTATGTAACACCAGGGTCTTTCTGTTTGATTAAAGGCACGCCCCTGCTAGATACTGAAAGGCAATGCTGCTGACTATTTCTTTGTTTTAATCACCAAACTGTGGTGTAGGTCCTGAGCTGCCAGGCTCCAGGCAAGTGCTGGGATGGCTGCAGGGAGAAAAAAAACACGGAGCAGAGCTGAGCAGACATTAACTACCAAACAGATCTACTCCCTCTGCATCTCTGTGTGAGGCTGTCCATGCTAGGTTCCCTGTCCTTGCAGCCAAGGAGTAGCAGGGAACTGACTGTGCAGCCCTGGAGCAAGAGGGGGGAACCTGGGCTCCTGCCATCTTCAAAAGCACAGGGTACTACAAGCTAAATCTGTGTATGACAGGCAGCACCAGCCACAGGGCTTTCGGAGAGACCCAGTCTCTCCCCAGAGTGCATATGCAGCCACCCTCTCATTTAACCTTCCCACCTTTCTCCTTGCTGCTTGCCTCGAGCAGTACCGCCCCGGCCAGCATCATTCCTCAGAAGCTGCCCACAAGTGAGCGTAGCAGCTGCTGTCACTGAGCAAGGAGAGGAATTAATGACTCCTTGCTTGGCTGTTGCGAGCGGCGGTGTGTGAGCTCCTCTGGAACCATTGATTTCCCTTCCTGCTAGCTCGGGGCTGCTCTGTTCACGCTGCAGAAAGCTGCCTTTGCGAGAGGCGATGAGAAGACAAGGCTCCCAGGCACGCAGAGCCCCCGCCAGCCTGCTGCTTGCTGAGCTGGAAACCCGCTGTTATCTTGGGGGTGGTTTGATGGAGAGCAGTCCTCTCCCAGGCTGCTGCCACATGCCTGTGGCTCACAGGTTCCTACCACTGTGCTTGCAGGTACTAAAGCTTTCAGGCATGATATGCTACAATGGTTTGGTTCAATCGGCTCACAGCTGATCCATAACCCCTTGTGACCAGGTCTCAGCACTGCCTGCACGGGCTTCATGCCAACGTGATGGAAGAGACAGAGCTTAATATGCTTTTCCAGAGTCAATAAGTATCTTTTATTTGCAGTTTATGGTGGGATGGAAGAAGTATGCCTTTGGCCTGAAATGTCCCAGGCAGCTCAGGTGTAGAGAGGGAGCCATCCCTGCTGGGTGTGCTGTCACTGGGGGCTGTCCTGTGTGCCCCCAGCTAAGGCAGCTGCCCAGCCTGTGGCAGACCTACTCCATCAGCTCCAGGATCTCTATGTTATCCAGCTCCTCCTGGAGATTGTCGATGTACTGAACGATCTCTCTGATACGGTCGCGATTTCTGTCAATCTCATTTTGGACAGCCTGAACAGATTGAAACCAAGCAGTGAACCTGCAGACTTGTCAGGATCCCCTGCTGTAGCACAGAAGGCTCCGGCAAAGGTTAGGGAACATCATTCCTAGCAGTGTCCCCACCGCTTGGGCCAGACCTGTCTGTGCCCCATTCCCCTGAGCATGAGGGTCTCTTACCTTCTCCGTCACGGAGGTCTGCCAGCGGTAGGTGTTGCTGAGGATGTCGCTCTCTCGCTTATCAATCTTCAGCAGGCGGATGCCATGGGACGCGTTGACTGCGTTGACAATGGTGTTTTTGTCCACGAGAAGCTAGGAGGTAACGTGACTGGATGAGGGGAGGGGGGGCGGGCATGCAGTGAAAGCAGCAGAGCTCGGAATAGCAGCGCAGTAACTGCAGTGCTTGGGGAAAGAAAATCAGCACTCTGTTTCAGGCTGACAAAGCCCTAGTCATCAGAATGAATCCAGTGCTTTACCCTTCACAAGGATGCGCCTGGGAGAATTATTCCTAGTACAGGTGGGGAAACTGAGGCAGCACCCTTGGCCTCATCTGCCAGAGCGGGGAGCAAATGCCTGCTGCTGAGTGCTCTGCTGCAGGCAGGCTGCCTCGCAGCACATGGCAGGCCCCTGTGGGCAGCTGGTGTTGAAGCAAGACTGCATATGCTCCAGCACGCCTGGCCCAGCAGGTGCGGGAAGTGGAAAATCGCTCCTGGAAGGGTCTCTTGCACTGGTGTCATTGGCTGTAAATCTTCATTTTTGGAGAGTCCCAGCTTCTAATCGAAAGCAGTGACTTCCCCCATGGCTCTAAATAGAGGGTGGCTTCGCTAAAACCATAATGACTCTCCTCCTCCAGCCAAGTGCAGCTGTTGAACAAATGAAGATTGCTTCTCCATGGAAATGGATGGCAGCGAGGCAAAATGGGTGCACAGCAACGGTGCATAACTGCAGCCATCTGTACAGGCCATAAAGCAGGGAGCTCCCCCGGGGAGGCTGAGGGGTCTGGTTTGTGTCTGTTAGCTCTTGATTACCTGGAGTAACAGGGGGGCTGGGATAATCTGGACAGAGCAAAACCACAGCAAATGCAAACCTTGAGTCATTTAGCCACTAAATGAAGGAATAACGGAGGCAAAAAGGTCAGCGGCATTGCTGACTGGAGCACTGCAATGCTCTTTGTGCTTTCTGAAAGGCTCCTGGGATCTTTGATATCACAGCAAGACTGAGGGCTCAGTGGAAAGCTCCGTTTGAAATGTCATGTCCTGCCTCCAGATCAGCTCATGGGGTGGGGAACTCCAGAAGGGCTTTTGAAATCACTGAGGCAAACAGAGCCCCAGTGCAAGAAAGTCAGAGCGGTGTTCGGATTCTCCTGGGGGAACAGGGAGAATCTGAACAAAACCAGCTGGGAGTGCAGCAAAGATGCTGCCTAAGTGCCTGCTGGGTTGAGGCTGCCTGGAAATCAGCCAGAGAAGTGAGTTGTGCTGGAGGAAGGAGAGAGACTGGCTCAGCACCTCTCCTGGGCTGCTGCCACCAGCTCTGGCGGTGCCCAGGGAAACCCGCAGTGCAGTTATCCTCTGTCCTAGTCAGCGGAGATGTCCGGCAGCACTGCAGTTCAGCCAAGCGGCTGGAGCCTCTTAGGGGGAGGTTACGCTCCAGTTTAGCCATTGCTTTAGCTGTACTAAGCCTCCTGGAAACCCTGCCCCTTCTGAGGAGAGGCTGTGGCCTCCTCTTCTTGCTGACGCCCTAGCAGAGATGAATTTTTTTGGTGCCCTCACCATTTGAACATCAGCTGGCAAATCCTCATGAAGTTCATTCTTGACTGATTTCTCCAGTGTGGTGATGGCGATTTCTAGCAGCTTTTCATGGTGATGGCTTTCCAGGTCCCGGCACTGGCTCATCGTAAAAAAGATGGTTAAGGAAAAGGCTGACCACACCACTCACTTTTAGAGATTAAATGACCTCTTGTTACCAGAGAGTGAGTGTTCACACAGTGGGCCTCCACAGGAAAGAGCCTGGCTGCTGCCAGAAGCTACTGTGATATCAGCATATACGCTTTCTGCTCTTAATTGCAGCTCATAGACATCAGGTCTCATCCTCACTACCACGTATTATGTAGAACAGAGAGTGGGCCTAGGTTTGCAAAGGAAATAGAAGGAGCCCTACCAGAATATAAGCTAAGCTCTGGATATGATGCAATTATTTGTACCAGGCCAACAGATTTCTATATTTAAAGTAGCATAACCTGTCACTGAAGCACTTTGTTATCTCACTTTGTTCCAGAAGACATCATCAGCACAAACCCAAACACAAAACATTAAACTTCAACAAGAATTGTAGATATTTCGTTGGCTGCTATGGCAATAATGTACATAGAAAACAGTCTAACCAGATCTTCCCAGGGGTTTTGTCATGGCTGTGCGGAGAAGAAAGGAAGACTCCCAAGGAGGAGAAAGCTCCTTAAGTCCTACAGAGTCTGCACAGAAAGAAGACAGACACCTTAAACAACCATTCCTGCAAAGCTGGGAAAAGAACTTTTCTGTTGATTGAAAAACAAAATTTAAAAAAAATCAATTTCTATACTGATGGCTCATTTCTGGATTTAGAAGTGAGATATATGTACATCACTGGGAGGTCCAGGCCAACATGGTGTCAAAGGATATATCCCTTTAACATTTTCAATGAATGATGATGCTATGACAGCAATGTTTCCCTTAAAGTCCTTTATTAGTTCCTTAACAGAGGGGAAAAAGAGGAAATATTACAATGAAAACTTGCATAAACATAAAAGGGAGTCAGAGAGTCTAGGAAGCATCTACAACTGATTATAATTTGGACTCACTGCTGTTATTAGCACAGTCAGAAACTGCACTGCCTTAAGCATTTAAAGTGTTTTGAAAGTGCTGCAAGATTTTCTTTCCTCATTCAGGGACAGAAAATCATAATTGCTTTACTGGAGGGAAGCTGACCAAATGATACCTTTACCCAGTGTCTGGAGCAAGCCAGCTGATCCTTTTTTACTCTCACCTAAGTAATGCATGGAGATTGCTGTATTCCCATATACTGCCATGCTGCAGTCTCCTTGTATGTATGAAGAGCCTCTTGTTGGAAGCATAACCAATGCCTGGGCTTACTGCAGCTTTTGTTTTAGTCCTCAGAAACTAAAATTGCTGCTGCCTATTCCCTCTCTCAAAAATGGCTGATGGAGAATCTGTGAAGTGTTGCATTTAAATGTCCTGATACAACAGTTCAAGTACAGCCACCTGAATCCTGCAAATCCAGAAGGGCAGGCAGGGAGGGATGTTTCTGTTCATTCTGTCAGTGACTGCAGATACATGAGGACCCATTCAGAACACACCAAAAGGCACAATCCTGATGCAGTGAGGAATCCATTTTCAGCTGCTGCTTTCTGTCACACACATCCACAAAAGTAAACTACTGCATCTGCTTGCACACAGGCCCCAGCTTCTATCTGCTAATTTTTAAACAGCTTACTTTTTTCTTTCTTTTTTTTTTTTTTTTTTTTTTTTTTTTAATGAAGATGCACATTAGCAGCCCTGCCCTAGTTTTTGAGGAAAAGTCTGGGGAGAAAAAGGCAGCAATTATGCAAGCAAATGCAGTAAGCTGAGCAGGAATGTGTGTAATCTTATTCATAGCAAAGATCAGCTTCAAAGAATCACATCTCTAGAATCCCAAATGCACACCCCATGCTAGGCAGCGACTTCTGTACGCAGACCTATAAAACGACTGAATGACCTCAACTCCTTCTCTCTGAAGTCTAGGAAATCAGCTTGGATAGATGCGAAGGACATGCTGCGCTCTGCTCTGAGGAACAGAAATCTGTTGCAATGTATCAATGCCCAGGGCCTGATCCCACCCAGATCAACACTGAGCAGAAAAGACTAAGGTGGAGACAAAACGTTAGCCTCAGTGGAAGACCTATGCCCCTCTCTTTGTGCAATGGGCTACTAAACAGAGGGGTGCAGCAACAGAAAAGTGACACCCCCTCCACTTTCTGGATGTGAGGTCCCACAGGTATGTGCTTGACCCTTACCTCCAGCTGGTCAGCTATCAGCATTTCCAAGGTCATGAGTGCTTCTGACAGCTGAAGTATGTCCTCCTTGTACTCGGCTCGTTTAGACTCAGCAATATCATAACTACTGGCATTATGAATCTCATCCAGCCTCTAAACACAGAGATACATAAATTACTTATAGTTTGTGTTCAGCACTCCATTGCAATTTAATTAACTTGTTACATATGTGAGAAAAGTTCCTGCTGCTGATTAGCTGAAATGAAATGTGATGATTCAGGAAGTCTCCAGATTTACATACTGGGTAGTCAACAGTGCTGAGGTATGCTACAGCGCTAACGATCCAGGGACAATGCAGTGAAATCGGTGAAAACGCTTCCTCATCCTCCAGTCAGCAGAAGACTTTGCCCCCTTCTATGCTTCCAACTTTGGTTCCCCTTCTCACACATTTCAAGCTAATAAAAAAAAATTAGATTCTTGACATTGCTGGCCATGAAGAAGAGATTAACAATTACTTCGTAGAAAGAAATGCATGCCTAAATCCTGATCCCCTGCATGCCAAGGAGAATCTTGATTGACTTCAGTAGGGTCAGGATTTAGTATTCTGAATATGGAATACCTATCATTGCCTGCCTTCCTCTTACAACAAGGATTTATTGCCCTTCAGAATTAAATATTGACGTCAGTTTGGTATCAGACAAGATTTATGATTTCTTGGATCAAAAAAAACCCTCTTGTACTGAGCAATGTATTATTTTCAAGCCTGTTCAAAATAAGTTAACAATCAAACGATAATAGGAGGAAAAATATTATACGTGTTTTAAGATGTCTAATCCACTTCTCTTCAGAGAGAATGGAACAGGCTAAAATAGAGAATTCTGATGAAAATCATTGCCAAGACTTGTGGCTGAAAATGGACCAGATTACTCAAACTTTACAGTGTTAAAAGGGGAGGATGGGGGAGCAAGGTATCTTCTCTTTGAATGTAAACAAGCTCAAAAATCTTCCCAGCCATTAAAGCTGCACCTCTGGGAGCAATAACTTCAAAGTTCGAGGCCTTTTATGCTTCTTTGCTCCTTAACCAACTTCCGAGAGCAGAGTTATTTTACAGGTTACCCAAGCTTACACGAAAGGATTACAGCGAGACAAACAGCCCCTAAGAATGGCTCACAGATTTCAGACTGCTGGGACCTCTGCACCTCTTGAACTCCTCTGGCAATTTTAAATGAATGGGGAAATGTTGTTAAAACACAGTGTTCAGTTTTGACACCAATTCCTCCAGTATTTATATGAAAACTGTGTCCTGTTCTTGCAGCTCAATGCGTAGCTGCGCCTGCAGGTCATCGGACAAAGATGAAGGGCCAAAATCTGGCCTCACCCATGTTTCCTTGGGTTTTTTTGTTTGGTTTTGTGGGTTTTTTTGTGTTGTTTTTTTTAAAAACAATGGAAGATGCATTGGGAATTCAAGTGCAAGTTAACTGAATATATGTATCAATCTTTATATGTTGCCTTCTGGTAAGGCTGCAAAGTCGTGTCCCGAACAAAGCTGATGGAGTCAGTTTGCCAGCATGAGTCAGCAAGGTTCAAGGACCTGGGCGCAGAGTGACTCAGCAGACTGCCAGCGTGTGACAAGGCACCTAAATAAAAGTGACCTGGTTTTCAAAGGGAGCCAGCGCTCGTGACTCTGCCTGGTGTCAGTTGTCAGGGACTTGCTCTGCTCAGCTGACAGTGTTACCAGGCTTTAGCCCCCCCCTTATTTTTTCTGTGGAAACAAAATAATGATCCATCTATTATACATGGTTAGAAAGGGATCCAGCTAGAAGCTACGCCCTTAGCAGCCACAGTGGGTGGCCGTAGTTGAGCAGGATGAAAAAAGATCGTTTCTGCTTTAAAAAGACTAGAAATACATTACAATAACTTTCTCTAATTTTTTTGTTAAAAGTTCTTTGAGCTGTTGACAAAATGAACTGAAGCAGAAAATTACTTGAAAACAGAGTGAATACACTGCCATCTCCTTCCTTTTCTTCCCCATTTTTCAATGAAGGAAGAGCTATTGGAGGCCTCAAACAGAAGTCTGATAAGTCTATATATGTGTATTTTAAATCAACTTCATAAAAAAATATTTAAACTAAAAGGAAGGTTGAACATTTCCATTTTCTTAAAGACTGGTAACCTTTCTGGATGACAAAAAAAAAGTAAAAAACACCCACCATTTTTAGCCACTTTTTTTCTGTAAAGCCTTGAAAGACCTTTATCTTTGTGGACAGTAAGATAACACCATGACATGTTAATTTTGTCCTATGCTGAATTTCCAGTATAGATAAAGGCTGTCAGTGTTAGCTGGTTGTGGTTTGCCCAAAGGGTTGAAATTTCAATCCCCAAATTCTTTTCCTACATAAAGTACTAAAAAACTTTTAATGTTATGTTAGTTAACAACATTATATTAGCTAACACAATTTTTCTTGGTATAGATTTATACTATAAGAAACATGTAAAGATAGATCAGTGACTGAGCACTGGAAGGCGTTGCCCAGAGAGGCTGTGGAGTCTCCATCCTTGGAGATATTCAAAGGCCGTCTGGACATGGTCCCAGGCAGCCTGCTGCAGGTGGCCCTGCTTGAGCAGGGGGGGTGGACCAGGTGACTTCCAGAGGTCTGTTCCAACCTCAGCCACTCTGTGATTCTGCCATTAGGGAACAAGTACTGATTCCTATTACAGCACTGTAAATGCAGAATAATTTTCTTAATTTTAATGGAGTTACCCTCCTTCTCAGTGAAATTAAAAGGTGTCATACGATGTAGAGAAATCATGTATCAAACAAACAAAAGTATAACAACGTTACCCTTTTGTTCCGATTTTCAAAGTCTAGGATTATTTTCCTGCCTTCTTGCTGGTTGGCTGTTAACGCTTCATGAAGGCTTTCGCAGAATTCAGAGACTTCAGCTTCTCGTTTTTCATACTCTTTCAGACCATAGTTAAACAGGTTCTTACAAACTGAGACAAATTCATTCCTGTACGTGACACCAGAGTCAAGGTATTTCGCTTGTTCAATGGAGTAACATGCTATGTTCCTTCTACTTCTGCAAATTTGAGCAACAAGAGTTACAAGCTACTGTGATGTAAACTCCGCGGTTCCTGCTGGGAGCAGGCTGCCAAGTATTCTGTCTGCAGCAGGACTGGGTCATCCAGTCACATTTTATGCATAGGATTTTGCTACCTTAAGGGTATGGCGAAAGCTGTGGCAACTTGAGGGGGAAAAAGGCCTTGAGGAAAAAAAGGAAATACATATACTTCTCTGACTCTTCTGACATGGCAGTGGAATGAAGCATACAATCCTATCTGTCTTCACAAGTGTGAATACGGTGTCTGCGTAGTTAATAAATACAGCTCTGGAGCCTACAGCCAGAGCACAGAATAAACTACTGACTTGGTAGCATCACAAAAATAACGTCAATTTTTCTTCTGCTATTATCTTGGCAATGGAATTGTTTCTAGAGTCTATTGTAGTTAAGCCGTGATGCATTTTCCCCCAACAGTGTAATGCAATTTTAAGGAAGGTCAAGTTACTGGCCTTGACAATGCTCTATTAATCTGAATGAGAAAAGAAAAAAGAAAAAAAAAAAGTGTCTGCTTTCTGATCCCCTGTGTAGGAGCAATGATCAGAAAAAAGTGCTGGCCTGAAAACTTCACGTTGCCAGCTCTGGCAGGTTGTGAGATATGCGACTCATATCATTCTGATTAGTCTGTTCCTATCTCCTACCACTTCAATTTCAACATGATTTTAGCAACTGCGCTCTTACAATCTAACTGACAGAGATTTATCTTATAGCTCATTTTAAACTTTAAGTGGATTCCAGACTTAAAGAAAGTACAAAGCCTTGATTCTTGAAGGGTCAGAAAAAAAGGCTACCAAAATTGTGTTTGATTCAAGTGAAGGAAAAGGAATATGGTAATTACAATGGTGAGAATTTAAAATGCTGGAATCTCATGACCTGTTGGTGATAGAATTGAGTGCTTTTACAAATGGGATGCTTCAAGCTGGGTTGGCCAGCTTGCCAGTAATATAAACCATTTGTTTGTAGCCCTTATATTTCACAAGATATCAAGCCTTAAAGCTGTCAGTGGTCTCACGGTCTTGCAGTGTTTTTTTTGGTACCATTCCAAAATTGAACACAGACTGTCTCAGATCTTAGATCAATGTAGCTTTCAGCCCTGGACAAAAGCAACAGATGAAGAGTCCCTGTGGATGTACCTCCTTCTTAACTTAAGGCATTACGTTTTAGCTGTAGGTATTCTAAACCCAGGAAGGATATGACTGCTTCAGGTCACCTACTCCAGGGAGGTAAGCCAGTTTGGCAGCTTCTGTATCCTCTGTATACATACTGTCAAACAGGAATGATCCATTCAGGTACTCAACAAAGGCAGTCTTTGAAGAGAATCAGAACAATGTAAGTAAAATAGAGTGCCAACCTGCTGCCAGTCCTCGGGATGTGTCTCTCCTATAAGCACTTTACCAACAGAGAAACACTGGTGCAGACAGTGAAACCGACACAATAGATATACCAACCAAGGCATGAAAGCACCCTGCAACTGGAGTGAAAACCATCCGGGTTCATATGTGGCTTTGCTGCTAGAACTCTCTAGCCTAAGGATAGAAAACACTATTCAATCTTATATAAAACATTATCACATACAACCACATACTGTAAGGCTATTAAGCATTTCACATAAGGAGTCACGGGACTTTTGGGAGGGACGGAGGGAAGAGCTGCAGGTGTCCTCCCTGTCACTTAACCCCCTCCTGCTCTTCAGCCAGTCTGATCTTCTAGAAGTCTGGAATACAGAGCCAGACCATAACTGAAAGCACCATTTTGCCTGGTCTTGTTTTCAGTCTGTTCACAGGACTACTGTGATCTCTGAAAGCCCTGAAGAATTTAACCATAAAACTAATGAAAAGCATTAACTTAGTGTGAAGGAGAAAAAAAGTGACCACACCATGAAAATGCCAACAGTTCCCTCAGACCTGTAATTTTCTTAATCTCACGTCAAGCTGATAAGATCCTCGGGTATGATTTACTATTTAGCTTTGCAGGGTCTATATCTGTAGTTTCATTGTTCAGCCAAAAGAATTATGTTCCCCCACGTCACGTGTATTCCACAACAGTTCCTGTTTTCATTCAAAAGACGAGATTCAGAGATCACAGATTAATCCTAGCCTTAGTTTTAGCACAGTCAATGTTAACCTCTCATTAAATCTTCAAGCAGGTAACAGAGAAGTCAATATCCGTTGCCCTTCTTTCCCTGACACAATATACAACCAGCCAAAGAAAACATACCTTGTGGTACTCCAGCTCCTTCTGCTTTGCCTGTTTTTCCTCCAGCTGAGCCAGGGCCCGAGCCTCCTCACGTTCCAACGGCTCAGTAAGATCTTGATACTTTAAAACTGCAACTTCTCGCTGAGAAATACAGAGAAATAAAATATTTTATTAGATTATCCAGCATTGCTCAACAAATCCGGGCATAAGCATTCAATCTTTCTAGAACACGCACCTAAGTGACATCTGCATGTCCATTTCTTGTGGGCTTTTTATTAAATTACCTATGAGGTTTCCAATCCATTCCTCATTCCATTTTTTGCTGGCTTATTACTTTGCCTCTGCATTCATTGCATCTGAGCTGATTCAGTCCCAGGAAACTTCTCTCCCCATTTCCTCATCTTTAGGTGTTTTGGTTTTTGGCTTGTTTTTTCTTTTTTAGCAGGAGGGCCCATTTTGAATTCTAGAATTTGAGCTTTGATTTGATCAGCTAGTGAGTTTAATGCATTTACTAGGAAGGAAAAGGCTCTTTGGAGGAGTGGATGGCAAGGTAGTAGCTGGGGCAAGAACCTAATTAGCTTGAAACTGAAGTTTGACAAATTTAAGTATGTGACTATGACATACTGTCTGTATGAGCAGGGACTGGACTCAATGATCTGGAAAGCCCTTCCAGTCCTATGGTAAGAGTAATGTATATTCCAAGTACAGCTCCTGCTCTGCACCAAGCAAATTTACAATTAATCATGTTCTTTGGTTACTTAAAAAAAACCCAAACCAAACCAACAGAAAAACGCCTTCTTTGTTCCTTTGAGCCCTGTGGGCAAAAAGCAGTCCCACGGGTTACCAGTGCAGATGCACTGTCTTGTTCTCAGAAATCAGGAACGGGAAGTGCATTCGATGGCAGCTGCTTGCCTAGATAGCCTGTCAGTCCACTACTGAAACAAACTGCTCAGCGAGCAGCAGGACCACCAAGCATCCTTTCCCCTGGTTCCATGTCTCAAGACTGATTTCCTCCGAGATTTTCTGATCTCTAAGAATGCTTGCACTCACTCTGTAGCCTGTCTGTGGAAACATTAACCAGGCCCCTCTCCCACACACAGCTGCTGATTTTCACAAAATTCGTGAAGGCGTCATGCCTCTGACACCTCTGCCTCTCTGTCATATTTGATAGAATTTGGCCTACAGGTTCACAGCTGTTAGGTAGAGGCAGAATAAAGACTGTGTGTTTCTGTAAGCCTAATTTCTGCAGGGAACCTGCCCTGAATGCTAGAATATTGCTGGCATACCAACAAAGCAAATGCTCTTGTATGATGTTGTTGCCTAATTTCACAAGCAGGGAATGCAGAAATGCTTACCGTGGTGTCACCCACGAGCTTGAAGTCCAAGTACACCAGGTCTGGAAGATGAGCAACAACAAATAGCATATACTGCTCATCATCGCAGAGAGGGTTCCCCGTGAGATTCAGTGTGCGTAAGTTTTTAAACCTCCTGAGATAGATCACCTGTGCCAAAAGGAAAGAGATGCTGCACTTCCCAGTGCTAGGGAAACACACAGCCTTGAAATTCATTGCTCTTACTACAATTATGTTGCAATACCTACCCTGCTCTGCTGCTAAACACGGATCACAGAACCACACAGAATCACAGAATGGTCAGGGTTGGAAGGGACCTCTGGAGATCATCTAGTCCAACCCCCCCGCCAGAGCAGGGTCACCTACAACAGGTTGCACAGGACGGTGTCCAGGCAGGTTTTGAATGTCTCCAGTGTGGGAGACTCCACAACCTCTCTGGGCAGCCTGTGCCAGTGCTCTGCCACCCTTAAAGTAAAGAAGTTCCTCCTCATGTTTAGGTGGAACTTCCTATGTTCAAGTTTGTGCCAGTTACCTCTTGTTCTGTCACTGGGCACCACTGAAAAAGGACTGTTCCCATCTACCTGGCACCCTCGCTTTGAGTATTTATAAGTATTAATAAGATTATGAGTTTCTAATGGTTTCAGGAAAGGCAATGCTTAAATTCACATTGGGAATATATAAACGGTGGGTGTAGACAGAAGGCCTTTAGCTGGGGTGGAGAAATCAGGGGCTTTAGATTGGCAGGCTACCCTCAGAACCCCAAATAAATCCTAGTCTCCACTCCCTCCTTTTCTCATATGTAGCTACTTAATCCTTTTCCAGCTTTCATGGGAACCAATAGGGATTTTGCCATGGCTGATAGCAGTAACAGAGCCAGGCTCTCATGAGTCAATAATCTAAAAGAGAAATAGCTGTAGTAAGCACTTAACACTAGGACAGCTTACCAAACCCAGAACTTAGACTGTGGAGGAACTGAAATCCTAAGGAGAATTTTCCCCTCTAAGGTGGGGCTTGGACACAGTGGCAAACGTCATTTTTAGAATATTTGATCCTTTGATAGGGAACATTTGCAAAGACAGGGAGCACTCACATCTTCCAGAGTGGTCAGGTTATTCTTTCCTATGGAGAAAATCTGCAGCTCTTGCAATGTGTCCATGTGCTCAATTTTAGATATTCTGTTATTGTAGAGACTTAGGTCCTGCAGTTTGACAAGGGTATCCAGGCCCTCAATTACTTCAATATTGTTGAAGGACAAGTCTGGGGAAGAGTTCAGAAACCAAAAGTTTTACAAGCAAAAGTTAAACTATGTCTAGCAGAACGCCCTGATTCAGACCTTGCATTTAGCTTGGTTCTTGATTTAGGAGTTTATATACAGTATTTTCCTCAGGGGTGTTCAGTGTCCCACAGGAAAGGCTCAGCATTAAATCACCATTCTCTGGGCCAGGAAGCGATACACACATCTCCTCCTTGCAACAAGAGGAACAGTTGAAGGCATTCCATGCGGAGTCCACATACACAACCTGAAAGCTATTTCTACCTTATGGAGAAACAAAAAATACAAGAAATACCCCAAAAGGAGGGTACTTCTGTGACAAATTTGACACTCTCTGCCTTCTTTCTTGCAGACTCTTGCCTGCCATACTAATGCCTACTGTCATGGTCATTCCCATAAGGCCAACACATGCCAGTTCCATGCTGACAATTGCCCTGTTGTCAATGGAGGTACACAAAGGCATATACTCACTTAAACTATTTAACTTGTTGATATTTCCTCTTATCCTGCCAGAACATCTATCCTAACACCTACATTCATCATGACTAAGGGCAGTATTTACCCTCAGGACAGTACCAAGTGATTCAGGAGTCCAAAGATGGTTGATGAGGTTACCAGCCATCTGCATCACCCCAAACCCTGGACGGCTAACAGACTCATGCAACAGCTGCTGAACCACTGCGGCCTTTGGGTGAATGAAACCTATGAATGTGCTTCAAAACACTTTGCTTACATTGTGGTGATCAGCTGTTGATTCACAAGTACATTAGTCATCTGTGCAATAGAACAGTGCAGACAACTGGGCGGAAGAACCCATTAGACATTTCAAGACGTGCTTATGAGCCGAAGTCCTGCATACTATTTTCAAAGACAGATGAGGATATATTTACGCTGCCAGCCAGCTGGCTGCAGTTCCCAGAGAATGCTCTAAGCTATGCATCTGTAGCAGCAAGCTCACTGATCTGCCCAGTATCAAAACCTGCACCACTGTGTGATGCTGCTATCAGCATCCTGAGTTTTTAGTTGAAAATAGTCACATAAGACTACAAGGATGGGCACTTCTTGGGACAACAATGACAACAAGTCCTTAAGCATATAGAGGTAAAGATTGTGGATTCTAGGCTCTGAAATGCCTGCATTAGCTTTGAAAACAGAATACATCTTCAAAATCACAGAGGTGTTTCCACAAATATTTCTGAAAGTCACCTCCAAATACAAGTACAAACCCTGGAAACAACCTTGAAATCTCAGCTTCCTGTTGCTGCCACACCAAATGTATTAAAACCAGTTTTTAAACATTTGAAGGATTGTTTTGCAGCTCTGATACTCAGGCATTTTGACATTTGACAGTCAAATGAGGAAACACACAGACAGCTGACACCCTTCCCTGGGAAAGCTCCTATCAGTCGTGTTTGAGAAGGAATGTGACATCCTGGCTTTATCACAGATTGCTTTGCACCTGTGAAAGCATCCAGCCTCATATGCCTGTATCTTACCAAGCCATACAAGGTGAACCAGACTCTCTAGAGCTTCTATCTTCTCAATGATGTTGTTGTCCAGCTGCAGTTTAGTCAGATTCTCAAACTGCCACAGATTATCAATCTGCAGAATATCTAACGCCACAGGAAAAAAATAAAAGAAAATTGCTTTTCATGTGAGACAGCTTTCAGTTTAGCAGACACGCTATTTTGCACAAAGAAAACACATCCCGTCTTACCTCTAAAATGATTTTCAGCAGATTATGATAGCATGTGATGACTGCTTGAGAGAGCTGAGAGGTCCACTGGCTGGACAAGATTTCAATGAAACAGCCCAGTTAACCTCAGTGTCCTGCACAAGCGCACACTGCTCATCAGCGATGCCAACGAATCACTGAGGGGATGCTGACTACGGCCCTGCAGTCAAGAGTGGCTTTATGAATCCACTGCTAGGAGGCCTTGACCTTCATTTTCCTTTCCACCTCCAAGAGGGACATTTGGGATGAGACTCCGCTTTTCTCTGCATTTGCAGGCTATTGGTGGCCAGCTAATGATTTTGTAAATTACTCTCCTGCTCCTGGGATTCTCATCACAGGAGAGCAAGTTGGGGTCTACTCTTTCTGTGAAGGCTGCAGTTTAGAACTAATCAATAGCTCTGCATTTAGCTTTCTCCAAAAAACAGAATCAGAAGAGCAGCCTGTTTGGCATTACAGCAAAACGTTAGGACCAAGGCAACAAAAAATACAGAACAGTCACACTCCCAATTCTCTTTTGCCTCCCGACGGCTTCCCAGAAGATTTCGTTAGCTGCTATGCTGCTATTACTGTTTAGCGAGTGCAGTGTAAAGCAAGGAATTGAATGCACAAAATATTCACACAGTTCTGTATTTTGTATTTGCAAACAAATACATGCAGGCTCAGGTAACAGGGAGTCTGTTCTAAGGAGCTCAACCAATACATGCATTATTTTACTGGAGCACGCAAGGAATAATCAAAAGCAGATTTTTGCCCATGAAATTATATACCCCCAAAATAGTCAAATATTGAGCCAAATGTCCTTCCTTTTTATTTTTTGAGTGCAACTTTATAGCTGGTTTGACAGTAAGAGGCAAGCTGCGATAATGCTACAGATGACCAGAGGAAGCCACTGAATTGGACTGTAATCACCACAATCTACCAAATAGCTCTCACATAATTGCCAGCGATGGAGGAGCCTGCCCAGGGTTTGATTTGTCCACGTACAGAAGGGCCCAGTAGGCCTGTGGCCTGTAGGTGTCACCACAATATAAATGTTAAATAAGAATAGCAGTGACAATAATAGCATAAAGTTAAGCAGCTTTAAAGTTGCCCACCAGCAAAAGTACCCAGCTCTCTCTAGTGAAACTGCTTCATACAGGTATGAGTAAAAATGTAAGTCCAGACGTTACTTTTCACATAACAAATCTAAGCTAATCATGATTGTTCGCCAGTTAGCCTCATGATTAATTCTATTATCCTCTAACAAAAGAATAAGAAAAAAGTATACATCCTGATACTCACTTCTAAAACTGAGCTGTAGCTCCGTCACGTCTTTAAAGTTAATAACTTCGCTTTTGGCAAGCTTTCCTATGTCCTCTGGACACTGCTCTTCAATGGCTTTCTGAACCATTTCATCATCAATAACGTTTGGCTCAATACTATCGTATAACTGACTCATTTTTAGACGGTATCAGCCTTAAAGGACAGAAAAGAAAAAGAAATTAAATCACTGCCTGCTACTATTTCCAACATTCATTGAACAGGCACGACAATTCCAAGGAATTAAGAGCACAGCTGAACATTAAGAAGATCTAATACCTCACAGCTGATATCAAAGACAGACAACTTTTATCACAAAGTCACTGACGCGACTCTAAGCATAGCCTTATAGCTCAAGCACTGTAAACTGGCCAAGCACTATCACATGCAAACTTCACACCATATTTGAGTGTTTTCCATGAAGAATGCCAGATTTTGGCCAGATAAACAGACCAGGAAAGGAGCCTCTGTGTGGCATCTATGAACAGCAATTATCACTGCATTGCAGTCACCCGTTGCTGAAACCCCTTTTCATGAAGAGGGCATATTCAAGGCTCTGTGCACCATTTAATCTAGTTTTAAAAGGTAAGTTTCTCATTATAGGCAATTTTAATTTCTCGAGTAAGAGGTATGCATTTATAGCACAGAAAAATTAACCACAGCAGTTCACTAAATTTTAAACACCAACATCATAATTAAAGTGAAAACAAATTTAAGGAAGGAGGAAAACTTATAAACAATAACGGTGATATTCCAAGGAAGGCACTTGATGCAGATCCATAGTAAAGGCTCTCTAGTCCAGTCAATATATAGCATTGCACACAAACACCTTTGCTTTGGAAAACAGACAATTTTGTCAGTCAAAACTTTGGTCCTGGCTTTGTCATTTAAATATCCCTAATGTTGCCCTGGAGGCAATGAGACTACTTATCTTTCTAGAACTGTGCACTGTTAATGAATCAGTATGAAGGACTTGAATCTTCAAACTTTTGCTTTCATAAGATAGTGGAAGAAGTTCTGGTCATTTTTTGCATAGGAGGACAAGAACAATAAACGTCTGGATTTAGAAAGTTCTCTCCTCATCGTGGCTTTTCATTAACAAACCAAACCTCTCTTTGACTGTGCTCAATACAGATTGAGGAGTAGTAGGTTCTGGGTTTATTCGTCCTTGACCTGCTAGATTGTATTTGTCCATCATCTCTTTAGCCAATGTTGGTTCCATAGAGCGAATCACACCACAAGGTGAGCATCTCTCTGCACCCAGTGAGAACAACGTGGGTGTCAGTGTGAGCAGTGGGTCTGTCACCCAGAGAAGATGCTGCCCACAGTCAGCCGGAGCCCAGGCCCTGTCCTCGACCCCCACAGACCCAGCAGGGCCCGGGACAGGAACCCTGACTCTGCCTGCCAGGGTGCCTCCGACCCAGGTGGGCTGCCGCCTTCCTCCCCGAGACCCACCCAGGCCCAAACCCCAGCCTCCCGACCCCTCAGGCCTCGGGTCGCCAAGGCGCCAGGCCCGCTCCGCGCCCCCGGTACCGGGCCCGGCCCCCACCTGCGCCTCGGGCCCGGCACCCGGCCCTGCTGCTAAGGAAGCCCAGGCGCGTTGCTAGGGCAGACCACGTGACAGGCTCAGCAGCCAATGGTCAGGGAGTGGGTGGGAAAGCTGGCTGCTAATCAGAGCGCAAGAAATCCGTGTCAGCCAATCAGCGCCGGCACAGTGCCCTCAGGGTGGGAGGAGGCTCGCATGATTGATGTTTCTGTTGCCCAGTAGCATTAGAGAATGGTTAGGCCGTTGCCCAATGGAGAATGTCGGTAGCTGTGTCACTGCTGTCCATCAACCGGAGGGCGTGGAAAGGGCGTGGACTACCGGGGGCGGGCCCCTCGCTTGACAGTGATGGGCACGCTCTTTAACCTATGACTCCACGGGGAGTCCAGCCACAGTCCAATCGAGTGTAGGGAGGCGGGCCAACGCTTGGCAGAGCGAGCTGCAATTGGTGT
>VZSZ01008171.1:239827-302314 GCA_013398815.1 Ibidorhyncha struthersii
GTGTGCGGGGGGCGTTGGTGGGGGTCTCTGGGGGTGAGTGTGGATCGTGGAAGGCTCTGTGGGCAGCAGAGGGCTGTGGGGGTAGTGGTGGCCTCAGGCAGGCTGTTTGCCTTGGGGAAGGAGTGACTGCACTTCGAGGTGGTTGATGGATGAAGGAAAGTTGTTGCATCCCCCAGCTCCTTTTGCTACATGTGCGCACCTTGTTACAGAGGAGCCCTGTCGTTCAGCTACCTTTTTCCCAAAGTGTTGAAACCTCCCTGGACTGTGCATATGCAAGGAGGGTCACATGGTTTAGAGATATAAGTACGTGCTCCGTTTTCAGCCCGGAGCTTGAATTGTGGTTTTGCTAATGCTTTGGTGACATTAGACAGGTTATTTTGAGCATGCTTGCACTGTGCGGCTAGCCAAGGCCTGTCTGGGTTGCTGTGTCTACTCTCTCCTTCCCACAGAAGCGTTCACTCTCAAGTGTGGCAAGTCTGGTTTCGGTCTGGGTTGCCGTGGCCAGGGCCATAGGAGAAAGCCTGGGTGCTGCTTCTGCAGAGTTTGATAACTTGCCCACGGTTGGGTGGGCTGTCATTGCCTTCCGCTTTCTTTGCTTAGGCCCTGAAGAAGTACAAGATCTCTCACATTGCAGTGGGAAAGAACAACAGACTGGCTCAGGTTCCTGCAGTGCGGGGAACGTGGCGTACAGTCCTAGAAGCCAAGGCGATGTTCAGTTGAATGCACTTGCTCTAGCATCCCTCTCCAGTGAAACCATGTTCTTAGTTTCCTTGATTTGATTCATAAGCAGCAGTAATTCTAATGCCTTATTTAGGGGTTATATATAGTATAATGTATAGCCATGTGTAGTCTAGTCTACAGCTATTCTACATTAATTTATGGGATGATGGAAGACTTGTGTCCTTGGAAATTGAAGTGGAAAATTTTTGCAGAGTACCTGGTTGTGGCCTCAAACCCCAGAAGTTTTTTTATAGTAGTCTCCTCACCCACACGTGCGGAGACACCCCCTTGTAGAGGTAAAAGGCCTTTAAATGGGTAGGTCTCGCACTGTGGTTTGAAGATGGCTGGACTCTTGCTTTGTCAGACTATATGGAGCATATGTATTGCTTGCTGTTTTTCTTTAGCCATCTGGGGTGTTTATTTCTTCTGCTTAGGGAGAGAAGTGCCGAGAGTTGGAGGATAATAACGAGAACAGTGAAAGTTAAACATGATTTTAAAGTGAATTTTCTTTGTTGTGTTTGGCCATCCGACCACATCTGCCAGGACAGCCGGCTGCTTTGCTGCTTGGACAAGCGTTCTCCAATGAACGTTGTTAAGGGAAGGCAATAATTTCTCATCTATTTATTGTCGGTTTCTTTTAGCATCAGTAAGTGGTTTAAAGGGGTTTCCTTAAGAATTGTTGGGTGGGGTTAGAAGTAAAATCTGCTTTTCTAGCCTTCTGCTGTTCTAACTCTGGAGTGCAAAGATTTTCATAGCTCTTACACCCCCTTATTCTCTTTGAATGAGCAGTCGCTGCCAACTTAGAGGCTTCGAACACAACGCTCTGAAGGAGCTGCTTTCATCGGATAAGGTTAGGTGTGTGTGAGGGGCTTGTAATGCAACTTCCCTTAATGCAAAATTCAGCTGCACTTTTAAGATTTTTTTTTTTTCGTTCCCAGGGGGAAGAGATAGCTGCAGATTTTATTTTGGAAGAAAAATTTTTCTGCTTCTCCTGTCACTGCCAGTTATCCCTTTCTGAGACAACAGTAAAACAAAAGCATGCCTTGTTCTCAGACGGTGCTATTTGCCCAGTGTTTCCACAGTTTTTTTTTCAATGAGCTTGTGGAATATAATTTTCACTTATGTTTCTCTTCATTCTTTAAAAGAAACTGAATGATTTTGTATTTCTGCTTAAACATATTGTGTTGAACACAGTTGTGATGTTTTCAAGCAAGGCCTAACACTCACCATAAGGGAGAAGTGGAGAAAATTATGTAGGTCCATCAGCACACCAAGAATGCATGTTCTCTGCCAGGAGGTAGCAGTGGTTCACATGAAGATTTAATTAGGGTGAGACAATGTCTTCAGATAAATGCCAGGTCTGAAAGAACAAAGGTGTCAGAGAAGGTTTGGGGAGAGCTGAGAGTGGTAGTACAAGGGATTTTCTCTTTTCTTCTTCTCTTTATCTGGATAATGTCTGAAGCTAGACAGGCTTTTTATGTTAACTCTTTTGCTTAATGTGGGAAAGTAATGCTAGGATGAGCTCAGAGGATTTGTAATGGAGATGGATAGAGTCTCCTGCATCCGAAGTGCCAGTTTAAATGGCAGCCAGGTTCCTCATCGCTGAAAGCTACCTGTTTTTTTGACTGGCTTATATGGTAGCCTCTATTTAGTTTCCAGCAGTAGCATACCAAAAACTGTATAAGCCATCACCATGGCCTCTAATTATAAGCCTCACTTAATTTTTCTTAAATACTTTGATTGACACATAGACACTGAACTGTCCTTACGTCTCTAGCAATGTCCTCTCCTGAGTAGAAGGGGTGGTTTGTGACAGGGCTGTTGTATGGAAGGCAGTCAGCTGCTGTGGTGTGCTGAGGAGATTCCTGAAATTAGAATCCCTTTTGCCCAATCCATATTGCTTTTCACCTAGAGGCTGCAGTGAAGGGAGGTGGGCAATAGCATCACTTTACATGTAAGCTAAAAATCTCATCTGGGACTGTGTAGCAGAATCCATTACTTCCCAAAGGCTTTGTGAGCAAACGATGCTTTTCAGCATCCCACAGGACTTAGAAGAAGTCTTCATGGTCCCTTCACAGTGTTGCTTTTCTTGGAGGTCAGTGCTTCGTAGAAAGCCTCCTCAGGAAGGTCCCTGAGCAGGGGCTGTGTGTTGCGCCTGGTGTGCTTCTGGTGTTTTTAAATGGTGCTTGGCGCCTGGCGAATCCAGCAGCTGTCAGTGATGCTGGATGAGGAGCCCGGGGGGGCACTGGAGCTCGCAGTGACAGCTTGTGCTGCACAGCTCTGGCCAGCGGAAGGGTGGTTGTGCCACCAGCCCTGGAGAAGGTCTTGTGAAAGCTTGAGGGATGGAAAGCTGAAGAGTCTGGAGGGTGGAATTGGGTGCCGTGGGTTTCGCAGGCTGCTGGGTATGTTGGGGCTGACAAGATCCTTTGTGGCATTGGGTGTTGGCCTGGTTCTTACAACTGAACTGTTTATTTTTTCCTGTTCATACTGTAAATACAATAGATTAGATCCTTAGAGGAGGACTATTTTGAAGAATACTCCTGATCACTGAGAAGTACAGAAAGATGTGTAGTAACACGGCAAAGACAGACTGCTTGCTATGGGGAGAGGGGCTGACCTGGGGAAAAAGCTGCAATTTACAGTAGCAGGAATTTGCCTTGAGATTCAACATCCTGCCATAAATTGTGGTTTTATCTTTCTTTGTTCAAGGGAGCCATCTTTAAAGTGTCACCACTCTATTCAAGGTTATTAGAACAAATACCCTTACTGTAGGTTAGCAAAAACATCTTAGATGATTAAAGCTGATTGAATTACAAGAATGTGGAGTACTGGTGACTGCTTTTTGCTCATTCTGCTTATTTGATATAGGCCATATGGCTTACACATGAGAACACAGTAAAACCAGTTAACGTTTTGTAGGGTTTTTTTTTTCACTCTGGAGACTTTGCAGAGGCTTCAGGAGAGTGTTTATTTGTTTGAATCCAAACCAAATCTTGTTGTCCCCGTGTTCCCCCACACCACTCCCCCCGGCTCCTTCAGGTGGGAAGGGCTGAGTTGGGGCAGTGATGTGTGAAATGGGCTCCTCATGGGGTGATGGACAGGAGTGTCGAGGTCCGTTTTGGTAAGGGCTCTGGTCAGGGCTATGTGTACTGCTGAAGTCAGCTGTTCTTGCCACAGCCTGAAGTCTGCTTGACTCAGAGCCAAAGACCTCTGGGGAGAGAGGTCCAGCACCTGAGCTAAACACACAGAGACCTGAAAGTTAATTTTTAACAATACAGTAGAAATTAAGGTGTCCTGTATAACTGGGGGTGTGGGTGTTGATCAAACGATGCTGGTTTACATCCCTGGTCCCTGTTGATGAAGGGAGGTTTGAATGAGGGGTGCCGGTCTGGGCACTTGCCTTGGAGTCTGTTTTCAGAGGAGGCACAGCGCAGTGATTTAACACACAGTATTGTTTAAGGAGGCTACAAAAACAGGGTTTCAGCAAAAGATACAGAGGCACTTTATTGAAGCAACAGGGAGGCAGACAGCTTTTCAATTGATTTTTATCAAAGCACTTGCAGTTTCCATTCAAGGCTGTTAAATTGATAATAAATATGGTGGACAGAGTCTCTTTCCAGAGCTGCTGTTTTGTTCCCCCCTCTTTTTTTCCTTTCCATAAAGAAGCACTTAAGACCTTTCTTCAGGTTTCTTATATCTTAAGATTTTTATGAGTCTTAGAAAAAAAAATAGTTCCTAAATAAATGAGTTGATGGCTACATGAGAGAATAGAGATGTGTTACGGTGAGCAGCCCATGGTAATCCTGCAGGAGGAATTAACCCACGCTTTCTTGTCCACATACACAATTTGCCTAAGTTCCCTTCAGAGTGAACTTACTACTTTGCTGTGCTGTATGGGAAAAAAAATTTTAAAGACAAGCCTTTTTCCAATGCCAGAAGTCAGTGCTTAAAGTGCATACCGTAACCTTAGGATCTGGTACCAATAAAATTACGTGTTTGCAGCATGCCGTTGGGGTCTGAATCATCTCTCTTTTCATTCACTGCATTATAATAAAATAAAATGTGCATTGCGCTTACCCGTAACCACTGAAGTATTGTGCACTGTTCTAAGGGAAGCTTTTCTCAGTACAAGATAGCAATAACTTTTCTTGCTATCAGATGCCTACAGCATATGCTGTATCAAAAAAATTAATTTTGTCTTTGCCTGCAATGAAGAGGGCACAAGAAGTACTCTCCTCAGAATTTAAGTACTTCTATAGGTACTCCTGTAGCTGGTCAGTTGTTAAAAACCCAGCCCCCACCTGTTCATAAAGAATTGTGCTAGTCATGCAAAAGAGAGTCTGATAAAGTGCTTTTAGTTTTATAAGATTATTTGGATCTGCTTTCACTTCATGACAATGGATTATGTTGTAAGGAAAATCTCCATGAAATATAAAAATGGATATCCTTGCTTTTAAAGGAGCAAATAAAAACTGAGTCATGAATCTGGCAACTTGGAGAAACTACATACATGTGTGAAGCTGGATAATTAGTATAATACTATTTAATACTAGGTTTCTAAGACTGGATTTATTTTATAGGCACAAAAGCAGATTGTAGTTCATGAAGGTATTATAGCATGTATTTTTGAGTAATGCAGTTTTATCTCTTCCAGCACAGTACGCTTAAATGTATATTCCATATGCTTCTAATATAAATCTATATGTGAGAGGTTGCAGTGTGAGGACAGCTCGTTCCCAGTTTGATACTGCTCTGTTCATGTACTCAGCAGATTTTCTAAACTGCATGTTTAAAATATGCTTAACTAAAAACAAAATTAGAAAATCCCAACAGACCCTTCCAACTGTTTTCATATTTCATCCAAAACAATTTTCACCAAAAAATGAAGTATTGTATGTTTTCCTTAGTTGAATTAAAAACAGTAGTCAGACTTTCCTTTGATTTCATAAACTACCTTGGATTTTTAATTAAGCACTCTTTGAAGGTGATCAAGGCATCTGGTAGCGTCCTCGGTGATAATGGTCAGTGGAGGAACCACAGCAGTTATTGCAGAAATTTCGGTGAGACTGTCCTTCGTGGGGAAGGACACTGCATAGTACCTGCAGGGCTGGTGCTCCTCAGGGTTGGCCTAGCAATGTCTTTCCTTGTCTGATAGTTCGTATTTTGCATTGGGTAAATAATTTCACACTTTGTGTTTTGGTTTAAAAATCTGTGCAATGTATAAGTGATAAAAAGCATAAATGTTTGGAGAACACAGGTGAGAAAGAAGCATTGTAGGAGCCCTGAGAAGTTAGAAAGTGACCCGAAAGGGCAGCCTGAGTAACACGGTTCTTCCCCCATATGATGAGTCTGCACAGATCACCCAGAACTAGTTTTCAGTTTTCTCATTTGCATCCACCTGGGGAATTACTAGGTTACCACATAAAAGAAACTTGTTGCTGAGTATAAAAATCCTATCTAGAATAGATAGGCCTTATCTTCAGTATTTGCTTAGTCAGTCTGCTGACAGTTCACCATTGTTTGGCTCATTTGTTTCAGTTATCGTCAGTGGGAAAGGGCTCTTTTAAAACTGATGATTCTTGAGCACAAAAGATGCTGGTCTAAAGGCTTTGCTACAGCCTGGTCTCTCTTCCCTTAGGAGCAGGTCCTTTGCTACAGGTAAACGTGTCTTTACATAACTCATAGAGCCACATCTTCCAATCCGTAGGTACTCTTCCCATTGCTCAAGAAAGGGAGACGCAGCCAGTCCATTATTGGCAGCACTGTCTTTAAATTTAAATATACTCTCTACGATTGTTCTGTACCTGCTGGAGTTATAAGGTAGGCCCCATAAGTGTAGTAACTCATTTCAAACCCAAGGATTAGGGAAGAAAAAAACCTCAGTGTATGTATGTACTCTGTCTTTGTTTGGGCAATTCCTGGCACAGCTATATATAGATTATTTACCGCTGCTTCTGTGTTTCTCAGTTCACAGAAACCCTTTGGCAGCTCAGTGTTTGCAGCGTAGTCTCAGAGAGCATCAGGAGACTCAAAAATGAGAAGATATTCAGAAGAAACCTGTTGAATAGTTTGGTTAGTTCATAAGCGTGCTTATTCTTTGAGAGTAAGCCAGTCTGCTCCCCAGCTGGTCCTCAAAAGCCTTCTGTGTTAGATTACATCGGGAAGAAATTCTTTGTTCAAATTCAGATCAAAGAAAACGTACACAGAGTGAAGGCACAGATTGGTGTTATAAACTGTGTTTGAACCCCAAGAACTTTGCAGAGCATTGGTTTCTTGTTCTTAAGGCAAGAAAGACTTTCTTACATCTCAAATGTGGTCAGGAATGTTGAGGATATTTTTAACTTGGACATGTTGTATCCTCTGTATTTTTGTGGGATACATCTTCTGCAAGAAGTGTGACCAGCTTCGTATTTGACATAAATAACAAAAAAAATCACATTTCTTGCATAGCTGAGTAAATGCAGGAAAAGTCCCTTTTTAAAATCTGGTATTTCCTGACTTTTTAACTTTAGTTTTGTCTCAATTATAGCTTTCTGAATTTATTTTCCTTTTGGAAGGAAAAGGGCGTCCTTCTTTGCCTATACACACAAAAAGCTACCTTGAACAGATTGAATAAATTGCAAGCTTGAGCAGCTTTGCCAGCAAATTTTGGGAAGTCTTTATGCTGTACTAGGCCCACAGGCTGGCGGTATTTCATAGCTCCCCCATCACTTTGTCTTCTCAGACTAACAAATATGTCTGAATGTTTTGATAGAGGTGTTTAACTAAGCTGTGATGACCAAATACCTACTAAATAGAGATTTTTTTTCCAGGCCTCTGCAAGGCTTTAATTAGTAATTCTTGACAAAAAGTCAAGCCTGAAGTAAGTTTTTGACCGAGGTGATCCAGAGATGGGATACTATATTGTAGCTCTTCCTTCCAAAACATCTTTCGCTGCAGTTGATGCAACACATGTCTGTTGGGCTCAATAGAAACGCTTTTCCCTCTTTTACCTGAAGCTGTTGGGAATCTGAACTCCTCAGTGTTCACCAAAAAGTGCTCCTATCAGTTAATGGAGTATTAAGGAATGTAACCAGTTAATTGGCTAATGTAAGCTTAGGAGATATGCAAACTTTAGGAGATATGCAAACTTTCTTGGAATAGTTAATCTGGAGTGAATCTTGAAATCAGTCTCCACGTTGTGACCAGTGATTACCTGCATGCCGTCTAGTATTTTTCAGAGCAGTTGTTATGGGGTGTAGGTATGATAATAAGATGATTGATAGTGAAAGGCAGGGGTTAAGCAGGATCTGGCATGTATTTGGTTTTGGGGTACCCTTATCTCATGTTTAAGCTGTTGTAGTAAATAGCTTGTTTTTTCATTATCTTTGAGCTGCCCTTTCTGTGCTGATTTTCGGTTCTTCTAATTAGAAGGGTATTTTAGTGAAAAGAGCGATCTCAGACCTTTGTGAAATTTTCTGCTAGTACAAATAATGGTAAATCTGAAATCACTTATTAGACAAGAAGTTGTTATGGCAACTATAGGATGGTTGGCTAATCAGAGAGTGAGATCAGTTTTTATTTACAAGCATAATGAGCAATTAAGTTTGAGCAGCTGTCAGACTTGGAAAGTGATTAAAGTTCAGCAAACAACCCAAATGGGTCAGTGTTCAGTTCTGGTGGTTTTCTGACACTGCAGCTTGATCATGTGTGGGTTTTACCTACTATAATTAAAACTGCCTTTAAAATCCCCATCTATGCCGCAGACTTGGCATCGCCATTGAGTAATGAAAAATCCCTCTTCCAACCAGGTTCCTTAAAGACCTTAAAGGCCTTCAGTCTTGCTGCAGCTAATGAGGTATTTCACATATAGCATCCCTTAAAGCAAAATCTTTGGTTGCATGCTGGCTTGCAGAATCATCTCCAGGCCGTTGATGATCACCAGGAGAGAGATGAAATGGTGCAGCCTCGCTCAGGCAAGCTTTACACCTCTAAAGGGCACTCTTTCATAAAAGGCATCATTATACTGTTGTTGGTTGCTTAGGAAGCTGCTGCTTGGCTCAGAGGAAGGACGTGCACAGTGTACATGAATATAAAACCCAAAAGAAGTTCTTGGTTCACCCAGAAACATAAGGGAATGCCTGGGAGAGACTAACCTCAGCCCGAGCTGGTGAAGCTCAGTCATTCAGCTGGCCAGCAGTGAACGGGGCCAGGCTAGTGCATTTGCTGGTACTCACTGCTTTCCCAAGCAGGAGCAGTGACACTAATGTATATCAGTGTCACACTGCCAAAAAGGCTTCAGTAGGTTTTGTATTTGTTATTCGGTATCCTGTGACATCTCCTGTGTTGTTGATTAACGAGCTGTAAGCAGCAAGGACCGGAGAGGTGGTTCTCTATAGATCCCAGAAGATTGTGTGTGTTCACACTGGGGAAAGTTACCTTCCCATCCATCCTCTGCAGTTTTCAGAATGCATTAGATCAGCCTTTGTCATTTGCTAGGGTTTGCTTCCATGCTCCATATGGTAAATAAGCCAAACTGTTTGTAAGCTGTGCTCAAGATCTGTGTTCTAGTTAGAATTTTAACTGTCCAAGGACCAATATAGTTATTTTCCAAAAGTATGCTGCAGTCCCCCGATACATTTACATTGGTTTTAATTTTACGACACTAATGGTATCATGTAATATAGGCAATTGCAGTGGAATGTGAAATGCATTGGGACAGTTCCTGACCTGAAGAATTTACAAAGTCGTATGACTAGATGACACGAGCTGGTGAATGGGGACTTACGGGAAAATTAAAATGACAGTCTCAGAAATAGGCATTTGCATACTTGATCTAAACTTACGGTATTTACATTTTCTGTTTATCAGTCTTTTTCAGGCTTTCCTACAGCAGTGACACATGAGAAACAGGGCTGTAGAAACACAGCAGAATTTTTATTAGAGACCAAGAAATCTGCATTTCTCAGCCTGTACAAGACAGAATTGCATACATATATCTTGTTATTATTGTTGCCTGATTTGCACTCAGGTTTCCTGAGAAGATCGTTTGGAAGTGTTTAGCCGCTAAGCTTTTGAAGGCATAGTGAGCTTGGATTGTTGGAACGGGCAGCTGGCGATAGAGCCCTTCAATGACGGCAGTGTTGGCAAAAGTGATTCCTGTTACCTAGCGGAACAGGAGCCAGCTCTCCCCTCTTCCTGTGGTGAAAACGCTTAGTGTATTCCAGACACTGATCTTCAAGCCGTGGAGTTATTGGAAAATTTGAATGGGATCGGAGCTAGCTGCCTCTTGCACAGGCCTGCTGTCATCTTGTAGAGCAGTGTGAGCGAAGGCTGCAGAATTGAAAAGCAAACAAGCATTTCACACTAGAAAACATGAGCTGTCAGCCCTCAGAAGCTGCAGACTCCTCACTGTCTAGTTTGCTTTACGTGTGGGATTATCGTCATTTTCCAGAGGGCACAGCTCTCACCTTTGTAGTTGTAGATCTATGGGAGAGCTGGGTGTGGGAACATGCACGTGAAATAGTCCACTGTGAGAGTTGTTTCATTTCATTCATAACGCATTTTAATTATCGTGTATGAAGGTTTACTTAAAAATCTGCTGTAGCGTGCTGCAGCTAAGGAGTAAACTTGTTTGTAACTGCTTTTTTTTGTAGGAATGAAAGATTTTGACTTTTTTTCCCCTCGCTAAATGTAATTAGTGTTTTCAGTTTATTTTAAGCTTGTGAGAATGTGGCCAATTGACTTTAGGAGTAACTTGTAAAAAAATAAATAATACTAATGTAGGAGCCTGATGGATTATCTTTGCCTTATAGTTTGTTTGCAGCAAACATGTTACAAGTGAGTGGGTGGGAGGGGGAGTTTTAAATATATGGGGATGGATTTTTAGAGTTTGCAGCTAACGTGGATTAAAAATTCTTAGAACATTCATCCATGAAAGGCAATTAGTTTTGTTTTATGAATATGAAAAGCACGTAGCTTGTAAGTACTGGAGTGAAGTCCCAAGTGAGTTATTAGAACTTGCTTTACTCATGTAGTACAAAATTAGCCATCAAGAGCTGATAGATTTCAAATATAGCTCACTGACACGCTGATCATCCATAACTTATCATAAAGACATTTTTTCGGTCTCACCTGTAATTACTGGGTGCCAGAGAAGTCCTGAATGGGGCAGCTAGTCACAGATCAGGACACCTTCTTGCGCTTGATGGTGCTTGCAACGTTTTGTGCAGCTAGCATATCAATTGTAATACCGCTCTGCCTGCACTTCTGGGTGGTAAAACTGCATCTGGATGCATAGAATATTCCTCTCTCTCTCACCTCCTGGTAGTATATTACTGGTCAAATGCATTCTTCTGCTTTGTATTGTGGTATTGTTTTTCTGCATTTTAGGGGGAATGTTTTAAAAGGCGATTTGCCATACTTTATTTAAGGAACTGTCATACCAGTGTTCTGTGTGACTCTTATAAATAAAACCCCACTGTAATACAGCCTTTAGGCATACTTGTTAACAAAGAAGTTGAGAAATAAATCACTACTTTCAGCTGCCCCTTCTCTCAGATTTGTAAGTTAAGGCTGATAAAATTAATGGAGTCTCCTTTTTTTTTTTTTTTAGCAGGGTTTTTTTGGCATTAGGACAAATTCACGTATATGTATTAGATAGTTGTTTAAGAGCTTTTTTGGAATATTGGGGTTGTCTGTTGTGAGTTGTCTTTCTGGTGAGAAAAGCTTCTCAGCTACTAAGGGGTGTTTGGAAAAAGACTATTTTTTCAGCTTCTTTGGCTTCTTTCTTCGTCTGGGGTTGTTTTTTTAGTTTTTTTTGTTGTTGTTGGGGAGAGCCAAAGACTCAGCTATTAAGAAATTTTGTATTTCTAGTGTTGGTGAACAGGCGTTATTCATCCAGTATGTCAATGTTTTAATACCTAAGATTCTCATTTAAGGAACTGGTAGCCCTAATTAAGGAACAAGGTAGTCCCCCCAGTAATCCAAGTTCCTTGGAGAAATTAAAACAATATAAAAACTCTTTGGCAAGTGGTCAGGTAGAATCCAAGTTCTGCCTATGGAAATGAGTAAATGTTGGTGTGATTTGGTATACAGCACCAGCTGCCTTACCATGATGAAAGGAAGAGGAGATTTGGGTAACCATCCCAACACAGTGACCTGTTTAAACGCCGTGCTGATAAATTCTCCCATACAGAGTCATATGGACAAGTCATAGCAGTCGCAGTCTTAATTCAGAAAGGCAAATCTGAGGAAGAACGTTTTGTCACCCAGAAGGTTTTAATTTGTGCTTTCGTGCCTCTCCTCTAGAGGAGAAAGATGGACACTCAGAGTGTGATAATATTAGACTACTGGAAGTGTTGCCTAATAGATCACAGATGTTTGCGAAGTGGCAAACCATCATCTCCGCCAATACAACAGTACAGGGGGACAGTCTGTCATGAGATGTGACATGTCATAAAGGAACATTGATTTGTCGCTGCCCTACAGTAAATCACACGGTAAACATCTCCATTCGAATCCATTAAAATCCATTAATACAGGACGTATATTTTAAAACAGCTTTGACATTCCTGATTGAAGGCTTTAGCGTATTGATTTCTGGCGTGAGCAGGTCCTTGTTTGTCAATTGCAAAGTAGCACCATATTTTGGATATCGTGGGTTTGCAGTGAGATGGGAACCTGGCCAAGGTCACTGCTGGAAGAGGTGAAGAAACATGCAGTGCAGGCTCAGTTTTAGGGAAAAGTGCCTCTGAATCATGCAAATGGCTTAATGAGCGGCGAGCTGCTGCCATATGACCTAGCTCTGAAGGACAGCTATTTACGGTACATGGGTCAACCTTTAGCTTTAATGAGTGTAAAGTATGTGGGAGGAAGGCAGTTTTTTGTGTTTTGTTTTTAAAGCTGTGTACAATGAAGAAGTCAGAGGGATTTCACTTTGTTTTAAAGAAGCAGTAGTCTCTTTCTGCCATCTGTTTTGAAAGAGAACAACTTATATACACATGTCATTCAGTGGAGCATGCTGTCAGCAGCAACAATTTCTGCTGATAGGGGAACTTCAGTGAGAAGATTCATAACAAAAGTCTTTATTGTAGAGAAACACAGTGTTCTGCTTGGGATCCAAATTCCAATGCTTTTAAGGACTGTGACTAAACCATCATATGTGCCTGAGATGAATGATATCTGAGTACAGAAACTGCCTGGACTAGTTACCCTGTCAGGCCATTTCTGTACAGTACAATAGCGCAGTACTGGATGGTCACTCTGGTTTTATGAACTGCAAACGCATCAAAACCTATGAGATGTGATAAACTACAGCGAGTCAGGCTGATACGCTCTCTTGCCTACTCTGATATTATTATGAGGATTTCTGGTTTGGTTTTCTTCTTGTTCAGGTGAAGCTCTGATCTGAGTATGAAAGAAAAATTTTCTTTGTTATACAGCTGTTAATATTTGTTTAATATATATTAATCCATTCACCTTGCTCTACTTCTGAAACTGCTGTGCAGCTATGCTCTGTTAATTAGCTGTAGTTTCCTGCTCCTGAGAGGCTGAATTTGTGTGAGACATTGGGCGATGTCTTTTCTGTAGCATATCTAAATCACAGGAATATTGTAGCATAACTGTGACTACCATGTGGTCCTTAAAAAGGCACAGTAATTGCATATTACATATTCATGATTGCAGGTAAGCGTGATCTGGAAAGCGGGTTTGAAGAAGCTTGGCATTTGGGCGGCAGCTTTAAAAAGAAGAAAACGTGAAAGTTAATTGGAGAAAATTACAGTTTCCAGTTTGCCGCTGCGCCTTCAAACAGCATTTGAGCTAAATAGTCATTTTGATTGCACATGTGCATGTCCACAGCTTCTCTTGTTGTTTTACTTTAACGTAGACTCTGCAGTCATTATAAATTATGATTATTCATTTATTCAGCCCCAGAAACTTTGGCAAAACAATGAGTGGAGGATAGATGACTTCATCCCCAAGAGTTTTGAGGCAAGCATAGCTAAAATCAATTGAAAAATCACAACGGTCAAAGTGGATGACCAGTGCTGCAGCAGTACAACCCAAATCACGTTTTTCTGTAATGCCTTGCAGTTCAGATTGAGCCCGTTTGTTCTAGCTGACTGGCTTTTTCTTTGGAAGTGTTAAGCTCAGCATTTTCAGAGCAGTGTGAAATAAGGAATGTAGAAAAAGGACTTGGAGCAGTGAGGTGGCTAATTGAAAAATGCTATTGGAGCTGTGCTTTCTAACAAAGAAACTGGCAGGTTTTTATGAGTAAGTCACTTCAGAGTTGAGTTTTGATCTTGAATTTTGAATGAGTCACATTTATTTTTTAATAGCAGCATTTTGATAAAAAGGAAAAAGCCTCCTGTTGGTTACCATAATGTCTAAGTGTCCGTGACTGTCTTTCTAAAAGCAAATATAGAGGAAGCAAGAATAGACTGTTAGGTCCAGGAGTATTCAAGTGTGTTTTTCTAGTGTATCTCTGTCTTTCAAGTGAGATGTCTTGAACTCAGCAGCCATGTGAATGCTGAGGATCTTTAGTCTTATCTTCATTTTGCTTGGACAGCTGAAGTATGTTTCCCATGGCCTTTGTATCATCTTTTCCCAGGTCTTATTGACGGTGCCATGCAGGTCATTGATGATTTGTTGAATCCAAGAGAGACAACTGCAATCAAAAAACATAATGATGCTTTAAAGCAAAACAATTCTATACGCTACAGCTGAGAGGAGAGATATTATCGTTTCCTTCAGTAGCTTATCTTCCCATGTGGGTTATCTTGTGTGTTTTGCATTGCCTTGCAAAACTCTTTTTGCTTTTTTTTTTCCTGAAAGACCTTTGTCCATTCCATAAAAGCATTTTGCATTTGACCTCAGCCGATAGCCCTTGTTTCTGAGAGTGCTCCACCAAGCTGAAGGGAGGGGGACCAGTAGGATGGAAGTAAAAGGCTGCAAGTACTGTGGCTTCTTCTGTTCTCTGTCACATATTATGCAGAGTGAAATATAACACATCTGACTGTTTGATTTGCTAATTTCAGTCTTGGAACACAGCTGGTAGGCAGGTGGACTGTTCAGAGGCAAGACAAAGATCTAAGAACTGATATCTTCTGAACTTCCAAGCAAAAAAAAAAAAAAAAAAAAAAAAAAAAAAGGCNTTGAGCGCCAAACGCTGTTAGAGGGAAGGGGAGAAATTTGGAATCGAAACTTTCTTGCTTTTGGATCTCTCTAATATGGTGCATTGGTGTGCATGCTTCTTTCATAAACAGAGGGTGATTTTTTGTGTGTAATTCTTCCCAAATGTATGAATCAAAAGTCTCCAAAGCAACAGCTGGAGAAGTCCCAAGACAGAAAACTGTGATTTCTTTGAGCACAAAGATGTGTTCATTCACAAGATTCTGGTATTCAGACAGAAAACGTCACGGTTGTCCCATTTTCATTTAATGTGATTCGTAGCTAGTGCAACGTTTAACTTTCACTTTTGCCTTTTCTTCCCAAGAACTTTATGCAGCACCACAGTCACTTACTGGTGCTTATAGATAAACCTTTCAGGGAGATTTTTACCCTGGTCGTGCCTGCTGTCACCATTCAGCTAGAGTTGATGTTCTCAGTGCTTCCAGCAGTGAGTTATTCCGTCTTGGCTACATAAACATGCATATGGCATGTGAGTTAAATAACACACAGACTTCAACTTGTGCAGTTGCAAGCCTAATGAAAATCTGCAGGCTGTCTGCATTGGCAAGTTCAGTGTAATGGTCAGAGGGGAGCATTGGAAGGGGGAAGCAGGGAAGAGTGAGAAGTTCTGCTTTATCTCCTCCGTATGTGAACAAAGTCAAATTTTAAGAGTGTCATCAACATTGAACTTTAACTTTGAAGCAAAAGTAGTATGAACGGGAAAGGGCTGTGAGAGCAGCGTCTCCCGGACCACCAGTGTTAGCATTTCTTTGTTAGGTGACTTGTGAGCTGGGTTGAAGATGGGGGGTAAAAGTTCTTCTGTTTTTTTCCCTGCATTTAAAAGAAGGTTCCTGTCCTGCCCTGCATAGCCTGTTTATTAGTTAGGCGGTTACAGGGGCATTTCTGATTTGATTTCTTTGTGGTGACATCTCCCGGGTTGGAGCAAGTTGCTTGGGAGGAGGCTTGGCTGAGGGGGTTGTGTGCGCTGAGACAGTTCACACTGAAAACTTTATGCTACTGAGCAGCGCCTTCTGAATGCCATGAAATGTACACGATTTCAGTGCGAGCAGGGAAATACTGATACTGGCATTTGGCAGAGTGTGGAAATGTGGCCACAGAAGTTAGATCTCAGAGGGAAGGTGTGAATGAAAAAATAGCACAATTTTTTCTCCTTTTCTTTGCAGGCTAGAGATAAGCTAATGCTTGCGTGTGCATATGCAGTGTCCAAGGTCTGCAGCGTGTCAGGCATGGAGAGCCAGATTGTCTTTCTTTCTACCAGTACATTTATGCTTTAATTTGGGAAACACGGTGGGAACCGATAGCATCTTGTTTCTGAGAGAGACTTTCTGATATCTTACTGGTGGTATCACGTCTCTGTGTGAGACAGTAACTCCTGGCCCCTGCTGCGGTGACAAACGAGGCAATAACAGAGCGCTCGGAGTTGCTGTAGGGGCAGAAGCTGTGCAAGGCACCCTTGGCACCCAGGCTGGGAGCTGCCAGCCCTTTTGTTACACAATTAAACTATACCATAAACTCTTCGGTTCAGTGAGGGGGGGCAGGAGGGACTCCTACTCGTTGCTTTTTTCCTTGTCTGGTTTAACATTTCTTATGTCACCCTAGAATCCTTTGGTCATGTTCCAGAGTCCTTGTGTGAACTAGTGCCATTTAGATGCCTTTTAATGAGCTTGAAAGAGATTGAGGAACTGGTGGCTTTTTTAAACAGTATTTGCGTGCCATTCCCTCACAATTCTGTGATAGTTACCAAAATCTGATTAATCTTGTCAGTCGTTATCTTTTTGCTGTTTGAGGAGGAGCCTCAGAGATATGCGTGACTTCCAAAATGTCCAATGCTGGACAGGTTATTGAGTATTTTTAATTAAATGCATTTTGGATATGTTGGCCAGGGAATCTCTTACGGAGGAGTGCAGAGAGAGCTGTTTCACCAGAAATCCAGAACTGACGACCTGCTGTGTTTTGGTTCTGGAAGAGCTCTACAGGCTTTCAATTCATTGCAGCATAATACTGTTCTTCAAACAAATCACACACAAACTCGTATACCTTCTCTGCAGTCAGTTAACTCCTTTCTAACAGTTGAGAGAGTGCTGCAGCAGTAAATCTGGGTCACACACCCTACAAAGGACAAACGACTACAGATGACAAGTGCTTGTGTGCTCTCTGTCGCTGAAAAAGACACTAAAATTAGCTTCCAACTCTTATTCGAATTAAAAATTACCCAAAGGGAAAAGAACTAATTCTCAGAAAGAATTAAACCCACAAAGTCTCAACCATGTATTACCCCGACTAAAGAACGGAAATGCAAAAATAAAAAGGTAGTAACCGAACTTTCTGGGAGAAAGGGGATTTCATTTTCCCTAGTGTATCTCAGAAGGGAAATACGAATGAGGTTACTGGGGACCCCAGATGAGGGTTTGTGTGCTACCCTCCATACAGTGCTGCAGCAGCATCTCTTCACTCTACCATCTCCAAAATATCACAGTTTTTAGCTGTGGAGTACTGCCATATAAGCACTTTGTCAAAATAAACCTTAACTAAATGGGATTTACGAGACCAATGAATGAAGTGGCGGCTAGCACAACTTTGTGCGGGATCAGCATTTTCCACAATCATTTATAAAACGTGATTATAGCAGACCAGAGAGTACGAACATAGCTAAGTTGCTGCCTGATGCCAAATGCTGTCAAGAACACACAAATTTGTTAATATAGTTTTAGATTAAGAAAACAAATCATATGCCTATCTTAAGGAATACCCTCTATTTAAGGCATATTCTCTCATTTTGCAGCACTGTGCTAATAAATCCTTTGCAGGTTTGGAGATCACCTTCTCCAGCAGAGCAGATGTAGTGATTTTTTTTATATCTCTGACTATTAAGGGGTTTTCTCTAATATTAAATAGTTTTCCTAAGCAACAAGGACTATATGGAGGTGAAGGCAGATCCCATTCTATAGCAGTAAAGCCTTATGTACAGTAGAAGAACAAAATGCAACTAAAAAAACAATTGTTACAAGTAACTTTGCACTCTTCCTTAAGAAAATCTCTGTCCAACATGTCCAAAATGCAGTAAATGAAAAATGTTCAATAACTCATCCAGTATTTATTGGACAGTTTGGAAGCCGTGCATCTCTCTCTGAGGCTCCTCCTCAAACAGAGAGTTTTGCTTGCCACAGTGAACTCTACTGTGATGTGGTGATGGCTGAAAAAGACCCAGAGGTGAAGATGGCACAGCTGGGAGTTTTGCAGCCTTTGTTTCCTCCCGGGGTGGGTGAGACCCAGCAATCTGCGTACTTTGCAGCACTGCCTCTCTGAATGGGAATTGAGACCTGCAAAGAATGATCTCCTGTTCCATAATCTCCCTTTTCACAGGGTCCTCTCCATTCTGGAAATAGATGGCTTCTTTTCAGCAGTCTCTGTGGGGATTTTGCATGTGCTGTCTGGTTTGTCTCAGGCTTCTGTAATTACTGTCCTTGGTGGAGCTGCTTTAGCCACTGTTCTGGTGTAGACAAGTCACTGAAACTTGAATTACCCAGACACATAGTCTTTCTCCAAATAATATCCCATAATTATGACCCGTGGGCATCTACATCCTCAGTCACAGTGATAGAAATGTTAATGGCAAAAACATGGTTGGTAAACAGAAAAAAAGATGTGTGAAGTCCTTGGAGCCTGGCGTTCTCAAACAAAATCTGCTTTGTTCTGGGGACAGATTGGGGTCCTGTGTAAAGACAGAAGGATAGATGGGGAAGACGATACCTGTGGTTTTGTTTCTTCTTTAAAATGTTTAGCAGTTGGTGGGTTTTTTAGTTTATTTTACATTTTAAAAATGCTTTTGTTTACCCTGTTTGCCTTCCGACATTGGATGCCAGGGATCTGTAGAAAAACCTAGACTAATTTGGAGGAGAAGGTCATGTTTGGCTCAAAGGTCCCCTTTTTAGGTCTCTCCAGCAACAGGCTTTACGTTCAACTCGATAGCGTTGCTGAATGTGGGTAGTGTCATGCAGATAGGATTTGAACGCTGCAAGTGAAAAGTGTGAAAAATTCAGAGGATGTTCTAGGCACCGCTAGACAGAACTATATTGATTTAGGAGGAAATCCCAAGGAGGAAATAGTTCTTGTCAACTGATTACTTGAAGTTATGGTTATGCTACTCTTGCAGATGTCTATAAATTAAACTGCCAACAGTTGGCAGATGCCACTGTCACAGTGCTATAGGTCATCCTTCCCATAGAATTTAGTCTGATGCCGGAGTGAGTGACTTACCTGCCACACAAATAGTGAGGGAGCATTTGGGAGCCAGGAGGAAGGCAGACTGTGCTTGGGAGATGTGTACATAGCCCCAGCATGGAGAGGAGATTGGGGACATAGCGTGGGACAGAGGGAAGCAGTGCCCAGCCCCCTGGCAAGCAGATATTGAGGGACAGCAGTAGAGGAGAAAAAGAGTCCCAGGCAAAAAGCGGGCCCCGTGAATGATATTGTGACCTCAGTTGTCATGCTAAAGGTTTTCACGTGCTGGTGGTTCTTTCCACACTGAAATTCTGGACTTCCTTGAATTCTGTCTCCCAGTTGCTATTTTTCCTCCCTAGATTCATGTGGAGGCGTTATCTGCTAAAGCAGGGAGGAGGTCATGTTGATTTGGGGGAGATTTTCCTACCTCATAACTTGCCATTAATGCAGCCTCTGAGAAGTTTAAATTGGAATTAGCTGACATTTTCCTACTCTCCCAGGAATTCAGGAGTCTTTGAAGAACAGCCCGTCTATGTGGGCTGAAGCTATTGAGATTGAGGGATAATTGATTCTGTCTGGAAACCTCTATGCTGATCCCTAAAACCAGGAGGGAAAGTTTGACATTGCTTACAGTCAGTGGGGACTTCTTTTTTTTTTTTTTCCTATCTTTCTTTTACTGGATAGTTTCAGCTCAGAGTAACTGAAGGTGGACTGAAGTATAGTACCTAATTAGGAAGATATCAAAAGATTTATTTTTCTTTACAGAAAAGGCCACAGATGGTTCTCTGCAGAGTGAAGACTGGACACTTAACATGGAGATCTGTGACATTATCAACGAGACAGAAGAAGGGTATGTGCTATTTCGGCAATCTTCATCCAGTCATACTCAGCCTGTGAGGAGGTCCAGTGAGTCTGCAGGCAGATGCTTGTAGTCTGAATGTAATTTGCGTATGAGTTGCATTGTTCAGAAAACCACAGTATGATGCAGTGCTTTCCATGGTCGGTCTCTGCTTGGGATGGTTGGCATGAAAAATGTATTGCTGGAGAGGGTACTGAGTTTGTACTTCTGGGATTCTTGTTTTCAGCAGGTGTATCTCTTTGCAGTGCTGCAATGCTATTAATTTCAGCTATTTGAATAGAGATCTTCTCCGATACATCTCCTTCAGCATCAGAAAAGCTGTGCTACTTGCAGTTTACAGGAGAACTGATCGCTGGTCTTATGCCCTGGGCCTTTTTCTGAGTGGCTGTCAATCTCTCCTGCTTGATCAACATCTTGCCCTTTTGGAGGCCTCGGGCATTGCTCTGGTCTTGACTTCTGTGATATCTTGTCTCCTCACATAATTCTGCATGACCCTAGTTTGGTTGTCGTCAAGTAATCTGAAGTTAACACACATGCTTACGTCCAGCTGGAAATGGTAAAGGATTCCTTTTCCCACAGTATATGGCATGTGAAAAGTGTCTGAGCCGTCTTTTAAAAATGGTGTGTTTCTCCTTCAGTCCAAAGGATGCCATTCGAGCACTGAAGAAGAGGCTGAACGGAAACAAAAATTACAGAGAGGTCATGCTGGCACTGACGGTGAGTGGGGGCAGGATGGAATGCCTCACAAGGGCAGAACCCTTTTCTTTTGTCATTTTGCTTTTCCTGGCACTCTCTTGAATGTACACACTATTTGCTTTAACAGCCAGTGCTTTGCCCTTTTCTTCTCTCCAATTGCCTCCTCACTTCCTTGGGGAGAGCTGCTGGAAGCTTTGCATAGCATTTTTCTGACTCAATTGATTTCTGCTTTTTTTCTGGGCTCTTATTCATCCCAAGTACTGACTGAGGAAAGTTAAAGTACCCCACGGGTACTTAAACGGGTCTGTGTCCCCTCTGGAGCTTTCCCTTCTACTCTCATCTCCCTGTGTCCTACCGTTTCTCCACTCCAAGACAACAGCTGTGGGCATATCTGCAAGTGAGGATGATGAACTTGCCATATTTTCAGCTTCATAAGTAGCTGATGCACAATTTCCCATGTGAATGGATCTCTGTAGGAGACAAATTAATTTATGCTGAAATTTCGCTCAATAAAGTGTAAATTATATTCTGTGCATTTAGGCAGCACTGCTAAGGTGTGAGATAATTTGCCAGTGACCTTTCCTACTGATGACTTTAGCTAGGGGTTTCCTGGGTAATGCAGCACTGCTGAACGCGCGGTGCTGGGCAGGCTCTGCACCACGGCAGTCTGAGGAATGAGCAGCAGTAACTAGATCGAGTTGTACTGCTGTGGGTATGTGATCTGTATGATTCTTTCACACAGCTCTTGTTGCATCTCCCTGACGAAGCGTGACTGTACTTTCTGTCTTCTTGCCATTTCCTATCCTGGATTGTCATTTTGACAGATTACCAAAGACCGAACCATAAGATTATCCATTGTGCAGGAAGGAGCAAAATTCATCAGGAATGAGTCCGTGTCATCAGGGCTGATGAAGGTAGCTGAAGTAGGAGAGTAATTACAGACTCCTCAGATACAGAGTCGCAGTGGTTATTAGGCATGGCTGTAAGGAGAAGTGACGCATTGGATTTATCTCCATGCTAATCATGTTCTTCAGTGAAAAATCAACAGCTGTTCTTCCATGGCAGTTGAATGGCAAATGGAAGGTGCCTCTAGCTAGGTTGCAGGGGGAAAATGTGTCAAAGTATAACCTGTCAGAGCATTCACAAGGGAGTGTTTTGAATGAGTGAAGATCATTCACCTGAATTCCCAGCTCTAAAACATGGCTTATAGCTCAGAGCAAGCGGGTCCAGCTGTGTTCCAGGTACATAGAAAATGGTGGAGTGCCACAGCACGCTAATATCTCACTGTGACAGGATGTCCTCTGTCTTACCTGCTCTTGATGTAATGCTGTGTACTTAGCTGTTCAGCTGCACAGGTTGGAAAGTTCTGCTTCAAAGAGGAAGAAACTTCATATTTCTTTACCTTGAAAACAGGCAAAGGTCGATCACAGAAGTATGTTAATGGTGGGTGAGGTATGTGTAGAATGCATGTGTAGAAGAGTAACCTTTTTGGTTAAATTGGGGAAGAAAAGAAGAATTAAGAGTAAAATTGTAATTTCTCCTCCTTCTTCTCTCCCTCCCATCAAAAGTTTTAAAATAAAATACACAAAAAAAAAACAAAATCAGAAACCAACCACATAAGTGCTGTGTGTGTGATCAAGCTTTGCTCCAACAATGAATGTTTTTTTGTGTGTGTGTAGGTGTTGGAGACCTGTGTGAAGAACTGTGGCCATCGCTTTCATGTCTTAGTGGCAAACCGTGACTTCATAGATGGTGTTCTGGTGAAAATCATCTCGCCCAAGAATAATCCCCCCACTATTGTACAGGATAAAGTACTAGCGCTGATTCAGGTACACAGCTTGTCTCTGCTTCCATATGTTGCTGCCTGAAATAAGGACTGTCTGCTTCAGTGCTACGCATCGCTAAACATGCTGTCATCATTAAAAATGTGGCAAGTTTTTTATATGTAAAAACAAACAATATATCCAGATTGGCAGGGAAGAGCAGACATGCACACACATAGATATTTTATCCAGGGAGAAATGCCTGGATTCTAGTTAGAGAGGTACCACTCTGCTCTAAAACAAGTGGATGGCGTTGCACTTTAACAGTCAAATCTAGAAGCTGGAGACCTGCTTCTGTGATGGCCTTGTCATCTGAGGCTAGGAAATTTTAGAGGATTGCACTTTTGCTGTCAGTTGCAGAACACTTACCTTTCTCTGTCTGTTTCCCTGACCGTAAAATGGAGCTGTTTCCCTCCATTAGAAAGCATTCTGAATTCCTTTTAAAGATGGTTATAGAAAAGTAAATGACCATATAGGAGTTAAAATGTTTTTCGTGTCTTTTCTCTGGTTATTGTGCAGTAAAAGTGCGCTGTCAAATGCTTGCCTGCAGTGGGGAAGTTCAGACATAGGCTTGTCTGCCACTTCTCCTTCTGTGCAGCATAACAATAAACAGCCATGTTAATTCCACAAACCATTAGCAACACATGAGGAAACATTGGTGCCTGCCTGGAGGAAATCTGACAATTATAGGAAGCTTTATCACTAAGCTCCTACAGGCTATTGCATACACCAGAGACTGAAAGACACTGTGTATTTAAAATGATATAAACCTGCTGCAGTGTTTCTTGTGGGAAGGTACTTACAAATGTGCAGCGTAGTTTTCCAGATATACTTCTGATTTTTGTGGCAAAGCACACGGTTGAATTTCTGCTGGTTTATTTGTTATTCGGATACACAGATAGGAGGACATCGTTAGAGCAGGACAATGTAAATAAGTGATTCCCGGAATAGGCTGGGTGGGGGAATTAGGTAGGCATTGCATTAGGGTCTATGGGGTCCCTTTATTTCTGGTCTCTGATCTCAAGGCTTTTTTTAAAAATAGCACAAAGTTAATGAAATTATTAAAAACAATTCTCGTGCTTCTGACTGAGCCCTCAGGTGTCTGCTTGCTTTGGTGGGAGAGCTGATGCATGTGGTGACCAGGAGATGAGGTTAAATACTGTCCCATAAAGAGAAACTGTGCGTGTTTCTATACTATTTGCTCTGCTACAGTGTTTTAGAGAATGTTGATTATGCTGGGTCCTGGATTTAAGTGGGTTCCCGGTCATCAGTGCAACTAAGGTGGAAGTATTTGTAACATAACCAAAAAGCCACAGTCATTGCCTCACTGTATTAAACAGAGCTTTATCTGAGCAGACAGTGCGGTAGAGCTAAAAGCCTCACTCTGGGTACTAAATGCCTTTTGGTATAAAAAGCCTGAGAATTATGAAAGTTGCCTGTGGGTGGGTTCTGTTAGTGTCTCTTTAGCTGGAGGTGGTAGGGGACTTTGTTTTCCAGATTGCCTGACAAGTTTGGAAAAGTGATTGCAGTCACTCATCTCAGCTGCCCTATGGACACGCACACCCAAAATATCCCATATGTCATGACCACTTTGCTCAGCTCAGACTTTGCTCTGTAGACCTCCCAGCAGTTGGAATTAACTCCATTCCAGGGGGCTCATCTCTTCTCAGCTCTGTTCCACGAACATTACACTTATCCCCTTCTGTAGGCTCTTTACAATATGATATCAGGGAATTAATAAGAACAGAAGTGAGAGGATTAATAGCACTTGGAAGCATGGAAAAAAGCTGTGCAAACAGCATGTCTTCAGCCATACAGCTTTTGTACTCCCGGGCCTTCCCATAGTGAGGGTAGAGGAAGCTGCCATCCAGTTTCTTCTCTAGAGACTTGACTGTTTTGAGATGTTGAGCATCTTGTGTCTCACTTTCTCAACCTATTTTCCAGTGTAAATGAATTAACATGTATTCCATATTGGTTATTGTTCCTTCTTCACCTTGCTAAAAGGCCTTGGAAATATTCCTTATTGCTGTGTCTCTGGTAGGAGCTTGCATATCACCTCGGGCTTCAAACCACCTTGGTGCCCAGTAGCTGAGCACTATCATCAAGGATGGAGCATGGGGAAACTTCCAGTGGCATGGCAAATTCTTTGGAGGGTACATGTGTTAAAAAATGTCCAACACTGGAAAAATTACCTTGTGGTGGTCACTGATATAGGGGCCAGATTTGCAATGGTATTTAATTAACCCATTTGGGCACACTGAGGTGCCAAGTGGGATTTATACAGCAGCATCCTTAAGTATCTACCTTTGATAGTCTGGCCCAAAGTCTTAGAGGATCTGAATTCAATCTCACCTCTGTCATACAATTGTTTGGACAATGGGCAAGTCTCCTAAGCTTTGTGTGTAGCTCCTTATCTTCAAAGTAGAGCTAATATTACTTTTGCCTAGTTGAACTGTAAGCTGTCTAGGACAGGGATTGTCTTACAATGTCTGCAGAGAGCACTGAGGACAATAGTGCCCAGTCCTGCTTGTGACCTCTGAGACGCACACTGATACAGATAATGTTGCCAGCTCAGGCAGAAGAAGAATACAAATAAAAGTGTCTCCTTTCTGCAGGGAAGAAGAGTTGCAGAAAAGACAATATATTAAAAAGGCAAATGAAGAGAGTTCACTGTCATTAGCGCCTACAACAAAATTTATAGGAAGCTAGTGAAAGAGAGGTTGCATTAGTGCATCCTCCTGGGCAAACAAGCCTCATTAAAAGTTGGGGGCAGCAACACAGCCTCTTAGTTTCTTTTGAGCGATGATTAAAGAGAGCATCCCTTGCCTAACATTTTTCACTCACAAATAGAGTTGAAGTGGGGAACACCATTATGTAGAAGCATCATTCACATGACTTCTTATGTAAATTGAAAATGCAGAGAAAGTGCAAGGATAGAATTACTTGTACAGTCAATATCTGCATCAGAATTAGGGATGGTTTGGAAGGTCAGTTCCAAGGAAACAGAATGGTTCTTTGCAGTCAGAGCTGTTTTCTTTTGCTCAGATAGGGCTGTTTGGACTTGCACTGCATCAGAACAGTTGATGCAGTTAATTTACTCTTAACAAAGCTGAGAAGCAAACCCAGAATTCTTAGCTTACGGCTGATAATGGATTGTCTCCTGGGCACGTAGGGTAGGAAATGCTCTTTCTTAGAACAGAACAGAATAGGAATGTAAGTTAAATATTAATATTATTTCTTACCTTGTTTCACTGTCTTTGATTTCTCTCCTCTCAAATATAAAAAGTGGTTAAAAACAGCTTTTAAAGTAAAAATAGTCAAAGAACTAGTGTAAAAGTGATGACTAAATGAATTAAGTTCAGAGCCCACACACACGTCTCGCAGTAGTTCTGGATCCAGCACACTGATACTCTGCCTCACATTATGTGGGGGTTTGGGGAATGCTTCATTTTTAATTGAGTCATAATATTTCAATTTTTCCTTTCCCTAAATTTTTAATACTTGGCTAATTTCCAGCAAAAGTGAAAGGGGGTAGAGGCTTTCAAGATATTATGCTCCTAGCAGCTCCATGAGTAAAGGAGGCTGGCTAGCGAAGAGAAACACTTAGTACTCCCACTGAAGGAAAAGCTGAAATGTGAATCGAAGTCTTTTTAGACACGAGAGAATTCATGCGGGAGAGATATTATGAGTGTTCTGGCTGTGGGAAATTCTCCCTTTAAACTTGTTCTTTCTGACACACCAGGGTGTCTAAGAGTTGGATGTGCTCTATAAGAACCCAGTCTTCATTAGTTCTGCTGCTTATGGGACTGCATGTTTCACAATATAAGAACCTCAGAAACTACCTTTTTTATTTTTGTTTGGTCCAAATAAAATACTGAAGAAAACCTGACAGCTGTCTTTTTTTCTCTGGCAACAAATGAGGGTGTTTCACAAAGTAAATTGAGATTACCTAAGATTATTGTATGACTTCATGAATTTTACTTACATCTTAGTCTTGCACACAGACTTTTTTTGGTGGGTCATTGGCCATAGGATATACAAGAAAAGATCAGCATGCAATCAGTGCTAAGTAGAGGAGATTGGAAGAGGCTTTCATTTGCATTTACAGATTCCGATGATGTCAGGGGTTAGACATAGCTGCTCTGTGCTGGGTTCCCGTTTATTTTATATTCAAATAAAATGTGTACATGACTGTCTTAATAGTATTTGCGGGATCTTTTAGACCAGGTCTAATGATAACAGTTTCCCTTTGAAGCTGAAATATGTGAAAGCTTTTGTAGTCAGTATCTGAGGTCAGGGTGGAGCTGGAACTTCATTTGGAAGGTTTATGGATAATCCCTCATATTTTCCAGGCTTGGGCTGATGCCTTTCGAAGTAGCCCTGATTTAACTGGAGTAGTGCATATTTATGAAGAACTCAAGAGGAAAGGCATAGAGTTTCCCATGGCAGATCTTGATGCTCTGTCTCCAATACACACACCACAGAGGGTAAGCTGAAGCATTGTAATTTTGGGGGTATTTTTCTGAGACGTCTAAATAGTTGGTGACTACTCCTCTTTCCCCTCCTTTTTCTCTCTCATTTTGGCTCATTTCCTCCCAGAAGGACTTTTTTTAATAGTGAAAGCACATGTAGGAGAAGCATAATGCAGCTGCATTTGACATGCCAATATGCTAATAGAGTTTCCCCCCGTGAGTCAAACATCAGTCTGAGAAAAGGAGGAGATTTGTACACGTGTCTTGTACCACAAAACAACCAGACAAATGCAACTAATTTATTCAGAGAGAGTCCAGCAGGATATATGATTGAGATTTACTTCTTTTTCTCAAAAGTATGGTTGTTTCTGTTGTTGATAGCCCTGAACCAAGGCCTGCTTGTCTTTTAAAGGTGTATGGGGTCTGAATCTCTCACTGATGCCACGGTAATGTGCGATCTTTACACCTTTGAAAAGTTAAGTTTGTAAAGTTGACAGAACTACTGCTAGGAAGGAACTTAATGATCACAGGTGTTCTGATTATTCACTCTGAAAACTTAACTTGATGAATCTTTGAAGTGGTAAATGCAGGTGATCAAGGACTGAAAGATTACAATTCTTGTGTCATTTTTTTGTCTTTTTTTGTAAGCCTGCAACTTAATTCCTAGTTTAAAATTATTTATAATTATTTATCTTTGACTCTTGTTTTTATTTTGCTTCTCATTTTTCTTGTAAATTGACTTAGATGCATGTGGGTTGGGTCAAAAGATATGGGCATGCATCTTTGTTGCAGCTGACCGTTTATGGGCTGGCCTGCCAGTCTGCTCTCGTAACTACACTGACCTTTTCCACAAGGTGCAATTATGTTCTATATTTGAACGTATTTGGCCTGAGGTTGCTGACAAAGCAAGTGCTGTCACAATTCAGCTTTTGAACTCTTGTCTTTCTGATATGGTAGAGTGTTCCTGAAGTTGATCCTGCAGCAAATATGCACAATTCACAGTCTCAGCAAAGGATGAGCACCAGTTCTTATTCTTCATCTTCTCCAACGGCGTATTCTGCTCCTCAGGCCCCAGCTCTGAATGTGACTGGTCCCATCACTGCTAATTCTGAACAGGTATTGGGATGATGATTCTTTTGAGTGAGACTCTTTCAGCAGATCAAACTAGAAACCAAGTTGCAAAGGAACTTTCATTTTGACTTTGAAGTTCCATATTAACATGAGGAGGAACTTCTTTACTTTGAGGGTGGTGGAGCACTGGAACAGGCTGCCCAGAGAGGTTGTGGAGTCTCCCACTCTGGAGACATTCAAAACCCGCCTGGACGCTGTCCTGTGCAACCTGTTGTAGGTGACCCTGCTCTGGCGGGGGGGGTGGGCTAGAAGATCTCCAGAGGTCCCTTCCAACCCTGACCATTCTGTGATTCTGTGATTCTGTGATTGCCTCCTAGATCTGGTTCAATTTAGTAGCCTTTCCTCCTATTATACTGCAAAATCTAGGCTTTCGATTTGTACATATGGCCTCCTAATGGCAGCAGTTACGAAACCTCACAATCTGATATACCAGTCCACTCAGCAATTGTGCAGCAGGATAGCGGTTATTCTTATTAGCCCCCTCCTTTAAAGGCACAGAATGTCTTGCAGATGCAGGAAACCTTTCTAACAAGGAGTTAAGCCTGCATCCCTAAGACCCTTCCAAATGCCCTAATATAGGATCTTATTTTCTCTCTGCAAAAATAATAAATTCAGGACCAAAGATCCCGCTCAAAAGTTGTACATCTTTCCCCACACTTGAGTGAGGCACATTTGAGCGGGGTCTGGTTTTAGCTGCTGTTTTCAATTGCTTCCCTTCCATACAAGTGTAGCACATCTGGGTTTGTGGTGATAGTGAGTGGTTCTACACAGTTCTTTTCTTTTTCTGTTGCTTTTCTAAAGTTCTCTCCTGGGTAAACTTTTTATCTTTACTTTTTTTTTCCCTGCTACAGTGTCTGGAGCCTCAGATATCAAGTCAGACAGAAGCAGAGATATCACAAAGTCAGTTTTTGAAAATGATCTGCTTAAGCCAAAAGATTGTGCAGTATTTTGCTGTCTTTTCACCCCAATTTAGATTGCCCGGCTGCGCAGTGAACTGGATATTGTTCGTGGGAATACAAAAGTGATGTCTGAAATGCTGACAGAAATGGTACCTGGACAAGAGGATTCCTCAGACCTTGAGTTACTCCAGGTAACAGTTTCCTAGCAAGTATGATTCTGATCCTTTTTGTGCTTGAGTTTCTCTGGGGGATGGTTTTTGTTGTAGTTCTCTTCACTGCCTTGGTTTGCTTGTTTTACAAAATCAATGTGGACTGTGCTTGACCCCACTTAGTCTCATCACTTGATGTTCTTCATTTGTTAAAGCTTCCAGTGACAAGGATTTCCTAACTTGCCTTGAAACTTGTTCCAGTGCTTGCTTCTCCGTGTAGCTAGAAATTTTTCCCAATGTTGAATATAAGGTCTCCTTTACCGCAAAGCAGCTTAAAATTGTGATATGCTCTGTAAGCATTTCTGCTTCTTTTATATCCTTCATCATCACTCGTACAGTGGCAAAACATTCCCGGTCACTATGCAAGGAAAAAAACACTCCATGTTTCCAGCTGAACTAAATATTGCCAAGGGTCTGTGGATTCTCTGCCACTTGAAATCTTACATATGAACTAACTGTCTTTCCAGAAGATGTGCTATAGCTTCTCCTGAAGGTTAAGGCAGGCACTCGGGTGAAGTTTCATGCTGTCCAGAGGGTTAGACTGAGTAATCAGAAGGGGGTTCTTGCTGGAAAGTCTCAATCCAGTGCAGCATTTATTATCTCAAAAGGGAAAACAGTTTTAGTAGAGCATACATCTCAGGCTTCATACCTGTTTCCCCAGGCCAGTGGTAGCGAGGTGCCCTTTTGCCTGAAGAAAGTAATATAGTAGCGCATGCAGCACAGATGAGGAATACTGTGATCTAGTGTTCCAGCTGCTGCCCATAACATGGTATTTGCCATTCCGTAGCTTCAGAAATAGACTTCTGTTTTGATCCTCCAGCAGGGAGGATGGGGTCCCACAGCAGTATGTTTGGAGGAAGGCAGGGAATTGCGCTCTGTGATACATCAGAGTTTGAAATCCATCCAAAAACTGGTCTCTCCCATGTAGCGGTATTGTGTGTTTGTCTCAGAGCCATCATGGCAGCTGATGAGAGGCTTTGCAATAAAGAGCCTTTCAGTTACTGCCCATTTGGGTCGGACTGCTCAAAACAAAAGAAGCTTCCAGGAAAGCACAACAGACCGAAACAGTGTAAATCAGTTTGCTTACATTCAGAAACAACTACTAACATCTTGACAGCGTAACCTTACAGCATAGCTTTAAGGCGAAAGAACTTGATCATAAAATGGAGTGACAGCAACGATTCTTTATTCCAACTGGTTCCCTTCTTTGACTGGTGCATCCTAAATCTGAATCACAGAGCTGGGGAGAACCCAGTTTTGATCACTAAGGATGGTTAGTCTTTTGAAAGCTGTGAGCCGGGTGCTGCATGCAAGGACTCCTTGCTTTGAGGTTTATATAGCCCTCCTCCTTAAATAATTCCTGACATTTTCTCCAACAATCAAATGTAAACAGCTTGCTAGAGAGCCAGCTCTGTGCAGAATAGATAGGTACTGTCAGCCCTCTCGGAAAGGCAGCAAACAAACCTCTGAAATGTCACAATCTGCTTCTAAAGTGATGGGATCAAAACTGACATTGGAGAACACATTCCTCAAGCTGTTAAGGCAGCTGGATTGCACTAGGTGAAATTTATCCAGAGCTTAGGATGTCAGACCAAGCAAGGAAAACAAACACATCTTTGCTTTCATCCCGAAGGTTGTGTACCAACAAGTCATCCTTGTTTAGTGCTGAATTTTTGCTGTGAAGTGGAGCTGGGGGGGGGGATAGAAGATGACAGAGGGACATGCTTTAGTTGAAATGTCAGTGCTTATTGAAGTAAAACCGTGGGCCTAATCAGTGGCGCCATGCAATATGTCACGTTTCTTCTTGCAGTTCCTCCTCAACATACTGGTTTTGACCTTTGGTCTTGAGGCCTTTCAGGACTAAAGAATTCTGCTAAGTAATTGGTGATGGAAGAGATGTCCTGGAAGCATGAGAACTGGTTTAGGCAAACTCAAACCTAGATTTCTTGGCATGAGACACTTCTAAAATACATGCCCTTGCTCTATATTCTTTAAAATTTTCTTCTGAAACTCCCCACTGCCTTTTTGCAGTCTCTGTACACTTGCTCAGTTGAAGGGAACGTTTCTGTATATAGTTCAGTACTGAAGTGTGTGTGGACTGCTCATCTTTTCATGCTCCTGCTCCTTGTTTTGTGTTCACCTTCATGTTCTCAGTGGTTATAGTAAGGTCTCTGTCCTCAACAATTCTCTTCCTAGCACGCGCTTAGCTACTTACATTAGCCCTGATGAACCTTTTTTCCCCACTTGTTCCACCATGTGCATCTTTTAGTTTTTAGGGATGATATTGCCAAAAAGACCAGATTGAATTTTCCTTGAAAGCTCTCTTCTGGAAAGCTGTTGTATTAACATGTTTTGTTCTTAAAACAGATCGCTAAAATACAGATATTTATTTTCTGAAGTGTTCAGAGTTAAAGAAGAATCAGGATGTTGAATTGTAAATAGGCTCTCAAGGTTTTATGTCATCGTCTCTTGAAGGGCATGTTTGATTAGATGTGCTTTTGGGTGACATTTAATCATGCAAAGATATACTTGTCTTAGTGTTTCTCAGCTGGGGGATATGTTTGGCTGTGAACAGAGTTCAACTAAATCTGCTTATTGCTAGCTGCTTGTCAGAATGTGTGTGTGCAATGCATTCCCCCTAGGAACTGAACCGAACCTGTAGAGCTATGCAGCAGAGAATTGTGGAGCTTATCTCACGAGTGTCCAATGAAGAAGTCACAGAGGAACTGCTGCATGTGAATGATGATTTAAATAACGTCTTCCTCCGATACGAAAGGTGGGGCACCTTTTCCATCAACTGTTTTCATTGGTTCTGGGTTTTCACTTAAGTGTAAAATAGGTCAGTTGACAAGAGTTGGCCATCTGGGCCAATGGTCCAACATAATAGAATACAGACAACCAAAGCACAGAAAGTATTTGCTAAGTCTTTTTATGTTGTTTTATGGTAACATTCCTGTTTCAGTTGTTTCCTTTAATACTAGGATATTATTTTTTTTGTCCTAGCCATTGAATTTTTGTGGGGCATATCCATAAAATGCAGGGCAACCTTGTGCAAAACTCTCTGAACTAGCAGAGACTTGAGTCTGCAAGTCCCTCTTGTGCGGTGCTGTACGGATGTAGGGACTGGGGAGTGAAAATAGCACAGCCACAGTCACTGGTTCTACTTGCTAGCTTGGGCTCTGCACAAATGCTTGTGCTGCTTCCTGGCTTAGGGAGGCTCCCGTGAGCTCTGTCTTCTGATCTCTGAGCTTTCTAGTTCCAGTACTGGTGCAAGGGGAGCTGTCTGAGGTGGGCGTCACCTTCATGCATGTAAGGATTTTAAGTAACACTTAAAATCTTGGGGGGGGAAAGCCTGTTTTGTGCAGAGCTGAGGTTTTGAAGAGCTGGTCTGCGGGAATCATCCCCAGGGGCGGGACTTGGGTCATAGGACTTTCGACATGTTAGACAAAGGCGCTGTCAGCCACATCTGCTGCAGTAGGTGACACGTGATACAGCAGTCTTGGGAAAGTTTAATCTTCCCCTTAATGACAGGCCTGGGGAGTGAGGCACTAAAGAGTACCCTTTGTTCCTTGCTCTTAGCACAGGGCTTTGTTTCTCAAGCCTTTAAAAATAAATTGGGCTCTAGATACGTGAATCCGTGCTGTCACAGCAAAAGCTGGAAAGAAGATTCAGTGGCCTCGATTTTGTCTTTGATTTAATCGTTCAGAGCAGATCGGGGCAAACTTTGAAACAAATGTTGGCTTTTTATGTGAAATGGTATGTGTTTCATGCACGAGCATGATTCTACAAGTGGCAGAGTGTAACTGTCACTAAGGCTCACCCTGGTCACCCTTGATATTTTTTCTGTTTTCCCCCATCTGCAACTTTGCTGGCTGGGGCTAATGTATTCGTAGTCATTATACCCTGAAAGGTGAGCTGAGTGATGTTAGCAAGCTATTTGTGGTAGAATAGCTGCACTGGTCTGAGCATTTCAATAAATCCCAGTTCCTCCTCTGCTATTCCAAAAGCTTCACATTCATCACACTGATTTCTAGTATGGGTACCGGGCTCTGTCAGTGACTCAAGCAGGAGCTCTGGCCTTCGCTGTGACGCTTTGGATGTAAACGAACGTGTGGTTCATAAGCCTTTTGGTGAGAAATATGAGGTGGGAGGTGTCTTAGGTTTCCAGCTAAGGGAGCTGGATTTCCAGTAATAGTAGACACCCACACTTTCCTAAAATTGAATTTTGGGTCCGAATTTGTTTTTGCTGCCCTTTAAGTTTGCATTTTCCTCTGTTACATTAAGAAAACAGTTTAGTTTGCTTGAAATTCCCTGTTGTATTTTGTCCATCTGGGAGAAACCCCACAGGATTATATCAATATTATGGGTTTTTTATTGAAAAGAGAGGTTACATGCAAAACTACTATTAAATGAGGAAAAACGAGAGAAATCATGGTGCTTTTCCTGGTAAGGAAGGAGATCAGACTGGCCTCAGACAGCCCTTGGGAGGAGGTAGTTCCCCATGATTTTTTTCAGTTCATGAAACCTGGTTTTAGGTTTGCAGCCGCAAATGCACAGCTGGTTGGGGAAGGAGTGGGGAAGGAGTAGAGAAGACAGCCGATCTTGACTAGCTAGACTTCTTTCCCTAGGAAGTATGAGGATTTTTATCTGACATCATTATTTTCATTCTTGGAAAGTACCAACCTATTTGAACATAGGTTCTGACGATCTTTGAGCTGACCCAGAATGTTTTCAGAAATGGATCTGCTAACGTTGTTTCTCTTGCTGTGTGCTGCCTGGGTAGGGCTGTGCTGGCATGCATTATGGCTTCTAATTTACATGTATTGCAGCAAGAGGGAGCTGTTAAGTGGGAGTAAGACTTGCTGCGGTGCTCAGCTTACTTAGCTGGGAGCATCAATCTTGCTGCAGTTCCTCCTGTCCCTTGGCTAACAGAATATCTATCACAAAGCGCCTAATGAAAAAAATAAACAAACCAAAACCAACCAAAGACAAATCCTACAGTGTTTTTCAGGCATGTGTGCTGCAAGATCAGATTAGTTAACTTAATATCCACATTTGCCACAAATGCAAGTTCTGCAACTATCCTCCCTTTGTCCTGGCTTAGAGTTAAAGCTCTCAGGGTTCCCTCTTGAACCAATGAAAACAAAGTTCAGTGGTAAGCATGTCATAGCTTTGTTATAAACTTGTGTTTTTCATTGTTTATTGGTGCCTTTGATAGCCCACATTGGTTTTTCTGCTTTTTTTTCTAAACAGATTTGAACGATACAGATCAGGACGTTCAACACAAAATGCCAGCAATGGAGTAAGTACCTAACTCCATTTATTATATCAGCAGCTACACCATACTAGCCATTCTAGTATCATTGGTATCAGACCTTTTACCTGTCTGGCCCTGTGTCCTGCCTGTAGTGGCTCATAGTGGATACCAGGAAAAGAGCGTAAGAATGTGGCAAACTGCAAGTGACGACTTTTAGCTCAGGAAGACACTACACTAAAACATGTCTGTGTTTACAATCCTTGATGGATTTTCTTTTCTCTATTAACTTTTTTGATTGCTTTTGAGTCCATGTGGACTTTAGGCACTCACAGTGTCCTTAAGCGGTGAGTTCCACAGTTTCACTACACATTTACACATATTTATGTGGGTATTTATATATAGTAAATATTTTGTTTACATTTGATCAAGTCACATAACAATTTTTATTTGTTCCACCTAATTCTTCTTCACTCTGTCTTAGAATTACACTGTTCAGGTTAATTTTCTTCATGCCACTCGTAATTTGAGGAACCTCTCTCATCTCCTTTTTCAGCAGCCCCTGTCTAAGCTGAAGAGTTACAGTTTTAATTATTCTTTCAATGAAAACTATTTTATAATTGCTTTATAGTGTTCAGGATCTGAGTTCATGATGAATTCATGCGTGGAACTGTTACATTTTCTGTTCTGCATTCTTCTAACCATTTGCTGTATTTACTTTGCCTGTTCGATTGTCATTTCTACTGCAGTGTGATGCACACTTCAGTACAGGCTCTGCATTGTAAATTTAGTTACAACAAGGAAGTTTTGCTTCTGAAAACAGTTTATACCTAATGTGGAAGATGGTAGCAAATTCAGTTTGACTTAGATCTGATGTTGGTCCGGTGCTAAAAGCGGTAGAGAACATTAGCTAAATCTGAAGAGATGTAGATGACCTCCAGGAGAGTTCCTGCTGCACTGAGCAGTGAAACAGGGTTTTTGGTGGCTGACCCTTTTTATACTGCACTCATCACCGTAGTATCCAAGAGACTGGTCCATTTCGCAGTATGCAAGAGAGATATTTTTAGGAAGCGCCCATTATTTTTTGGTGTTTAATGCACTGCAAGAAGGTATCTCTGGCATGTGTAACTTGCTGTGTTTTTTGTGTCCCAACAGGTACTGAATGAAGTGACGGAAGATAACTTAATAGATTTGGGTCCTGGCTCTCCAGCTGTAGTGAGCCCGATGGTTGGAAACTCTGCACCCCCATCTTCACTTTCTTCACAGCTTGCAGGGCTTGGTGAGTACCTGATCTAAATAGTGCTGATGAACATGAGGCTGCAACGCATGGGCTTTTTCAAGCCTAACCAGTCTGTGCATCTTGAACAGCATGCAGGGGCTGCTAGGCAATCCAGGTGTGTGATTGTGGGAGCAAGTCTGAGTAGTTGCTAAGGTCCCTGTGACGGACCTGAACACCCAGTACAAGCCCTTATCGCAGTGAGCTGTCGGGATTTACAAGGAGCCATTTTTCACTTGTGGGTCAGGGAGTTTCTGCCCCCTTTGGCTCTCCGCTACCTGATTAATGTTGCCATGTAGCCTTCGGAAGGTTTGGGTATGGGGCTTATAGGATTAGGAAGGCTTTCCCACTCCCCTGCACTGTAGCGATCTGTAATTGGGAACCAGCCTGGCACAAAGGGAGGGATTTATTAACCAAAGGGGAGACTGAAGGAAAGGGTGCAAGTTCTCATTCATGGTAAAACTTGTACTACTACTTTTATTTCTGCTTAGGTATAACTCTCCATTAAATCAGTCTGGTGAATGTTCTTGATTCCCCTTAAACAAATAATATTTGAAATTTTTGCATGAAAGGTTTTATGAAACTGTCAGGTGTTTTACATTAAATCAAACCAGATTCTTGATAGGATCATTTGATTTGACTGAAGGTTCTCCACCTCTCTCAGCACTGCACCAATATCATATCACTTGATTTGAAGCTGTTGGTTTCACGGTCAATAGCTGAGAGACAACATTGTGGAGAAAACTAGTATCCATGCCCAAAATTTCGTACCATGTTAGTGCATAGTAAATATCTCAGGATGAGTTTGGCAGCAGGTGCACACCAATTCCCAAATGCCAGCTTTTCAATGAGAAATGCACTGTGGTGTGGTGCTTCCAGGAGGAATAAGAATCTCTACAATTTGACTTTAAAGAAATGCATGGTTTGCAGCCTCCAGCCTCTTCTGGACAGAACTGTGCTCAGTGCTGCAACTGTTAACTAGATGATCTCTACAGCTGTCCTGTATTGTTCATGGCTTCCTCTGTAGCCTACATAGTCATGGCAGTCATGCCTGCATATGGTTTGCTGTTTCATCAGTTTGGGTTTTTTGCCTCTGGTTGCAGACTTGGGTACAAACAGCGTCAGTGGCACACTCAGCTCTCTACAGCACTGTAATCCTCGTGATGACTTCGACATGTTTGCACAGACAAGAGGCAGTTCCTTGGCTGAGCAGCGAAAGAAGTATGTTGGAGTTTGTCTTTAGCACTGTTTGAGTGACGGCATTCCTGTTTTCTAAGGGCATAAATCTGAAACTTCTTGACTTCATTCCAGACTAAAAAAGTAGTTTTGGTGTATTTTTTAGTGCTTTTAATCCAATTCCTATCCTGTTGGTCGTTATTAGTGTGAACAAGTAGAGAAGTTCCTGCTGCTGGGCAGAGCAGACTGGCTGAGTAATGTTATTTGACTGTCTTAGTTAATGAGCTCACTGGAAACTTGGAAATGAACTTGCCTTTACTTCTGCAGATGCTTCCTCTCATAAAGGCTTGTCATCCCATGCACCCGGCCAGTGTTTGAGATACAGGAGCATAAGGGTCCTTCACCTGAAGGTCATGGATATACTTTGGTGCCTGAATTACTGTCATCGGGGGCTTGGAAACAGAATTACCATCCAGTTAAACTCTCCCTTTGGCCCAGCAGTCAGGCTCTCGCAGGCTGTCAAGGCAGTGTAGCTTGCCCGGCTGCTATGCTATCCCTAATTTGTTTATATGCATAGGGCTTGCATCTCTAGAGTTGCAAATCTGGCACTTTCAAGGGTATTTAACAGGTCCAGTTATTTTAATGTAAAATAAATCTATGCACTTATTAAGAAATCCTTTGATCCCTGTCAAGTGAGATTCAGTAAAAGACACAGTCAGGTATTTTTCTTTCATATACTATTTCTTGCCTCCTTCTGGTTTCAGATTCTAGAGGATGTAGTGGCTACCAGCAGTCAGAACATCATCAATATCTTGTCTCAAACTAAGAATTGTTGTTAAATAGTTTAACTCAGACCTTAGTAGATTATCAAAAACTTACCAGCTCTGGAAAACTTGAGCCAGCAAATGTATTGGGAACTTTTATTTGCAGTCATCAATATAGCTATTGGTACTGCCTCAGCTGTAGTATCAGTGTTGAGAAGACGTGCTCTACTGTAGAGGCATACATTATCACGGGAGATTTCAGGCTGAGAGCCCTAATGTAGAGTCAGAAAGGAGATGTATTGCAGAGAGATCTAATGGAGGTCCCTCTGTCTCTTGTGCTAAATGAAGCATGAAACTAGTCTTCCCACACTGCACCTCTATCTCCTTCTGCGAGCTAATGGAACAAGGAGCACATATCAGTCCATGATTTCACAAGGGAGGACTGCTCTATCTCCCTTGTATTGTATGCTGTATAAGTGGAGCAGCAGCGAGACACTAAAGATGTGCATTGTATAGGTGAGAGCCTCTGGGTGCTGTGCTCAGAGCTTGGGAGAATCCAGCACGCTGGAGGAGAAAGTGCTCCTCCAGCTCAGACATGCGGCTCCTCCCAGGGGCTGATTTGTGGGCACGTGTTGGCGTCTGCTTCAGCTCATGGTTCACCACTGTGCTCTGAGAAATGATGCTATTGCCTCTGTCACCTGACTGCTACATGTCCCTTTTGAATAGCAATTTAAGAAGCGTTTTAAAAATCCAACCTCTGTAAATAGTGCATTTATTTGTATGCTTCACTGTCGTTGCTTAGTTGTGTTTCATCTGTCTTTGAGTCTCCCCCTGCCTCCTCCCATGCATGCATTAAAGTCAGGCTTCCAAGTGTCATCTTCAAAGCTTTGCAAAACATAATCTGCAATCAGGCCTCTTTTCATAGTTCCCTACTAGCTCGTGGACACGCTTATGGTGCCTTGTAACCTATTTGCCTGCCTTTCGTAATGCCAGTCTTATTCTTTTTGCTTCAACATGGTTACTGAAACTGATGGATGGTTTTTATACAGAGCACACTCCCCTTCTTGGAATACACTTAATACACCTGAAGGCTTGTTAAGAAAAAGAATGTGCTTTCTGATTTCCAGGGGAGCAGATCAGAGTAGCAAGTGTGTACTGCATGGGTGACTTCTGGGCTTCCTTCTAGTTCTGTGGTTTGTTCCTTTCTTTCAGCGTGACGTATGAGGATCCACAGGCTGTCAAAGGACTAGCGTCTGCCCTGGATGTTCGGAAACAGAACACGGGAGGGGTAGGTCGTTGCTCTGCGTTTTGTTATCTAAAGCCGTGCGTGGAATCCAAGCTGTAGGCAGCTGCTTTGACTGAGTCTTCTCATTCTGTATTCCAGCAACATGCTAGTACTGGCTATTTTGAAATTGATATCTGGGAGCAAGTACTTGCTCAGTAATGATCTCTAAAGAGCTGCTACTTAGCACACCAGCCTAAAAGACTTCAAAATCATAGTGGGTAAATTCTCCTGTGTTCCTGCAGCTTGCCTCGCGGTTCCAGCTCTTTGACTGGAATCACTGCTGAAAAGAATAAGTGGGGAATGTCTTGTGAACACTGGTGTGCATTTGTTTGGTTTGGTTTTGCTTATGAAAGTTGATGCAGTCTTAATCTACTAGACTTTGCTCAAAGTGCACGGATACATGAGCAAGTTACAGGGAGATAAATTACGTAGACTTAATGCTTCACATGCCTTACCATAACTGCCCTTGCAAGCAGTCTGTTCTGTCTGTCCCAGGGCAGGCTCCTGCTATCTTGCATGGGCAGAAGAGGCCCATGTGCTGTCACCTCACAGCAGCTGATGCTAGAAATGTGTTTGAGAGCGCGAGCTTGGCCAGCTTTGTCTGCATACCTTGGTGAAGGCAGAGGTCAAAAGAGCTTTCAGATCATCTCTCGACCCCTTTCCACCACCCTGCTTTTTAAAACTGTCCTGCTCTTTTGTACTCAGCTGTGTGCAAGTTTTTAGGTGACAAAGCAAGTTCAGAGACTTTTCCTGGTCTAATTTTGGTCTGTGCTGACCACTAGGGAGCATGGCAGAGCCAGTGTAGCATGGGAGAGCCAGTGCAGCACGCACACGCCTCCCTCCATGGAGAATTGCCTCCCCATGCCTTGCCTGATCCCGCCCTGGTTCTTTCATAAGCTGAAATGGGAGTGCTCAGGGCAGCTGGCATGCCTGGCAGCTTGTGCTCTGAGCCAGGGAGAATTTGCGTTGGGAGCCAGCTGGGGTCAGATCACAGCTGCCTGCCTGCCTGGGCCACAGTTCAGTGGTAGCAGGGCTTCAGCAATGATTTCTTACAGAGCATCCCCCCGCCCTGCAAATCTATCTGCTTGTTCCTGTCCCTGTCCCCCTGCAACAAGGGTAATTTAAAACCCAGGTCATCACTGTGGCCAGTTTCAAGCTCAGCCCCAGAAAAACTCCTACCAGCAGTACTGAGGGAAAAGGGGGAAGCATGGGGAGGGAGGGACAGAAGTATATTTAGGGGGAACAAGAGAGGAATTCCTGAAGCCGGTGTGACAGCCCAAGCCCCCGGTATCACAGAGCTGTGTTATTGGCAGGACCTGAGAAGGGGTTTGCAATTCTGCTCTTTGTTCCTGGCTAACCAAACGCAAGGGGCTTGCATTTAGCTGCTGGTCAAGGGGGCTGTATTCCCCTGGTGGCCATGGGGTCATGTCCTTCTTTATTAACACTTTCGTTCTCAGCCAGTTCTGCTTGAGGCACCAGTGCGACTTGTCAGTCACACCAGCGTAGCTGCTGCTCTGCCTGAAGTGTTGTCAGTTCAAAGGGCTGTGTCTAAGTTAATCTGATGGTCAAAGTTTTTTGGGGCAATGGGTTGTGGAACTTTGGGCTCTGAGATGTTGTAGAGACTTTCAGCCTCTTTTCAAAGGTCCTGATGACCGTATCACGTAATCAGAATGGCTTGTTTTGAAATGCAGTCTTTCAGTAATTGGTAAACACTACTTTTCATCAAGTGTTGTGAGGCTTGTGGGTGTCTCTTCTTAAAGGAAATAAAAATTAAACTCTCCTAAAGTAACCAGTCCCAGCGTGCATAGCAAAAAAACTGGCAGTGCTCAGTAAACGAAAGACACGCATTAATTTGGGTAGAGAGCTAATTTAAGAACAGCTCTAGGGAGGAGCCAAAAGCTTCGCAACACATTCTTCACACATGTCTTGTTCCAGCACAGTTGTCCAGTGGTAAAATTCAGCACATCCGACATTTGTAATGTAGTCGTTCTCAGAGTGGTCTGTAGAGAGATGGCTGATCACGTGGCATTAGCTGTCTTTTAATATGATTTAGCAGCTGGAAACAAGACGAGCTAAAAATACACTCTTTTCTTAATATTGCTTTTCCATGTTGGGAATTGCTTTTGTTGCCACAGAATTGTTGTGTGATCACAACTGGGAGGAGAGGCGTCCAAGAAACAATTCTCTAGTGTTACACAGATAGTAGATGAAGTTGGAGTGATTTCCCCCTTTTTTTTCTCAGCACAAGTGCTGAAATTAGACATAAAAGATTACAGCTGATTCTCCATTATCTGTGGTAATGGGGACAGGAGAGGTATCCCATGTATATGGGTATCTGGATGGAGGTACATAAACACACTGGCGGCTCTCCGCTGAGCTAGCCCAGTTCTGGCAGGGCTGGTGGGCTGGAACTGCTGCGCTCTGCCAGTCCTGAGCAAGCCCCTCCAGAGCTAGAGATGACTCTGCGTCTGGGCCCTGGCTCAGGGATGAGATGCTGAAGGACAAAAAGCCAGTCTTGAGAGTCTTTGTGTTGCTGTGCCATGCAGTCTGCAACCTGCTCAGAGGAACTGGATGCATCAGCGGTCCTTTTAACCTCTGCCGCTCTTCGAGAGGGGCAGTTTGAAAGACTGCCAGAACACTGCAGCAAACTGCCATTACTTACCCTCCCGCTCAACGCCATCATTAGAGCTGTCGTACTGATGGAGTTTGGGGCAGAGTCGGTCTGCTGAGATCAAGGAGGTAAATAGGGTGTGCTGCAACTCACAGCTTCTAAACAAGGGAAACTCTACAGTGTGTAATACTAGTGCTTTCAGTAAAGCTGAATGATTTTAGTAGGCTGTATAACCTACACTTTTTCTTCTTCTAAGAAGATGACAAACATCAGCCTCACTACTAGTCAGTGATTTTTATTTTTTAAAAAATTTTTAATATCAGCATGGAGGAAGTGCTAAAATTCTGTGAACTGTCTGTAGGAAGTGCAGAGGTCAGGGTGAGGTCTGTCCCTCCATGGACAGAGCTGACAGGCAGCAGAGGGAGATGCAGCTGCTGCCAGAAGCTGCCATAGGCAACTCTGTGTGTGTGTGTGTGTGTGTGTATGTGAATTTCTTAACTTGCTGCTGTTATATGACTTTATCACGGGTTGTTGCTGTGGTTTCTCTCTTTATGGACCTTTCTGTTCTCAACACAGAGGAGAGGTAAAGGTGGGAACTCAGACATGGAGCCCATAGACAAGTGGCTAATTACACAAGGAATGGTGAGGACTTCACCAGTGAAGCAATTCCTACTGCCCACCCTGGTCCCTTTACCTAGAATAACCATCCTCCATTCACCTCTCGTCCTGCCCTACTGAACCACTTGAAATCAGACAGTACAAGGAGTTTATTTCTCACCTACATCATTACCTGGGGCAAAGGGAAAGATTTGCGGCAATTTCTGGTTTATACAGCACAAAGGCCTGTAACCAACTGAATCATTTGTAGGATCCCACATCACCTTCAGAAGAGGCCTGGGGATCCAATTGGTTCCTTATACTGTCTTGATTTTTTTATGCAGTATCCGCTTTTCGGGGGATAAACACAAGTCTCATGGGTCTTGTTCATAAAGAAGACACTTCCTACGTGTCTTTAAAGCAGTCTTTTCTGGTCATGCTTAACTTCATGATCTGGAATAAACATACAGCAGTTGTAGGATCGTGCCTAATTGAATTGAGTAATGTAGGGATAGTTCTTTATGAAAGGAAGGGAATGGGGGAACTGCTACCCACATCGACACCTTTCACCCCACTGGCTTTAGGATTCAGACTCCAAAAGGTACAATAGTGTTTCTGGCTTTAAGGATTTAATTCTCGTGTCTGGTGATGACAGCGCTCTGATAAAATCCAGCTTCTGAAGATCACAGAATCTGAGCACATTTTGACCTTCTTTGAAGTTGTCCTTCATCAACATGCTTGCAGAGAGAAGTTCAAAAGCCCGCTTTAAGGGCAGAAGTTGGAGATACGTAAATAATAGCCTCAGCTATGCCTTAAAGCCAGGTTCTAAGACCAATTTTGTATTTTTGGATGACATAATCCATCACTTTATTGGTACTAATCTCAAACACTTAATGTGACCTAACTGTACAAAGTCCTTCTGAGACAGTCCTGATTGCAGCTGAGTTCAGAAAGGTGCAGCGCAGAATTCCCTTTGGGCTGGGGTGCCGCTGGCAGTGCAGCATGTGGGCCTGGGCGTCAGGGGGCCCATGGAGCAGGAATGCCTCGCTCCGGGGAGAACCTTGAATGTCCCAGACTAAGCTGTCCAGTGCTTAAAAAGAGAAACATCCCAGAGAGTTTAAAGTTGAGAAAATCCAGAGTGTATAATATCAATATGCACCAACCCTTTGAAACACTTTGCATTTATTCTTCTAGATTTAGGGCTAATACAGATTATTTCTGAGGGCCAGCTTGTGAATTTGTCAGAAGTTTGCCTGGCTGGTGCATGCCTAGTGCTTGGACTTGTGCATGTGTATGGTCATATCTGCCTGCCTGTGCAAGCACCCAAAAGCAGTCCTGTGCCTGCTAGCACACGTGGTAAGCCCAGCTGGTAGGTACATATCCTTGGGTGCCAGTTTCCTTTCAGTGCTTGTCACAGACCCACAGCTCGTGACGTGAGAGTGAAAAGCCATAAAGTGATCAGCGCTTGCTTTGCTTCTGATACTGCTGACTGTGGTTCACAGAGGCTCTTGCTGTTCGGTGGCTCTGTTGCAGCCAGAGATGTACTATGCCACTGTTAGATGTTCATCCATAATGAATAATCCAGTGATTGAGTTAGTTCCTTGTCTTTGCCCTTCCACTGTTTACAAGAGCAGGGAAGCATGAAATCGGCACCCCTGCTGTTTGCACCACTCGCACCACTGCTTTATTAAAAAAACAAACACAATATTCGTTCATTGGCTTGTGGTTATTCAGTCTGGAAAAAGGATACTGCAGCATTCATGGAGGCATACGGATTTGGGGAGGGAAGGGGGTCTGGCTGTCCGGCCAGTCGCTGCTCTTACAAGCCTGTCACCTTGTTTGTATGCTGAATATGAGAGAGAAATACCTGAAATAAAACTAAACTAATAATTAACTCTGTTTCTCTCTTAACTGGCTGTAGTTCTTAACCGTATTTATTAATACGACTTTGTAGCATTTGCAATACCAGTGGAATAACTAGCATCCGAGGTATGAACTTGATGTCTACATTCTTTGGTAACTTTTTGTACTTTGGACATGAGGGGTAAAGAGGTGTGAGCTGACATTGCCATTCCCTGTGCCTGTACAACACTGAGCCCACTGGAAGGGTATTCTCCACCTGCCAGAGTGGTGCTCTCATCCCTCATGACCTGACGTTGTTATTTCCAAACTGCGATACATTTAAGTTTAGGGTTGAGTTCTTCCTGCTCCATTTCTGTACATCCCAGTTCACCAGCACACCTTTGCAGAGGAAGGCTCATCCAGGGCTCTGTGTGTACTCTCCCAGTGAATTTGGCAGCGTTGTTTCTCTTTCAGCTTAATCTACAGCTCACCTGGCAAGGTGGTGCCAGGACCACGAAGACACAAACCACACCTTTATCCATTCCAGCTAGGCCTACAAAACTATTGTAGACAAAATGATATCTGCAGAAAAATGTTCCTGGTTCAAATATGACTTAGGGTTGGATGTTAGCTGAGCTGTTCCAGTACCAGATCTGTTTGCAGTGTAAGACCTGGGTTTTTGCAAGTTGGGCCATGCAGGTGTCCTACAGGGGTCTGTATCAGCAGCTCTTAGGCACAGGCTTCAGCATAAGGCCACCAGGTTTTAGTGCAGGTCATTCCAGTTCCCTTCTCATGAGTTTGGGCAGCTGTTGAGATTTGCATGAATACGTTCATTTGTTAGGATAATCTGTCATCCCACTCACACGCCAAATGGATATCCGTTACGAAAGTGAGAAGCGGGTGTTGCTTAAACCACCACATCAGGACAGACGTTATTTGGGACAGTGGCAGGGGAAGAATGAAATGGAACCAGAATGCACAGAAAACGGTACCAGCAGCTTTCAGCATTGCATCTTGACCACCAGAAGCATAGCTGGCTGGAGAGGAGATTCCTCTCTGTAGTAAAGATCCGTGAGTAAAGATTAAAGGAAACCTTTGCTGAGATGTTAATTAGTAACAAAATGGGATGCTGCTATGTATGCCTTCAACAGAGAGAGAGGATCTAAGATGTGGAAATGACCTGGGTAACACGAGGCTGTTGAAATACATCATCTTCTTGGACACTAAAGTGCTTGAATTGTGGACAAAATGAGAAATAAACATGTGAAGATCTCATTTCTTCTGTGTGGTAGGACCCCCTCTCCCTTTTGAAGGCAAGCAGGCATGTTCCCTTGTTCTGAAGACCACGTGGGTTTCATTACCTGTCCAGTCGTGGAATTTTAAGGAGCAGTACACAAGGACAATCTGATACCCCACATGAACGAAGGCTTTCACTGTCTGGACATGCCTATCAGATCCAGATTGGCTGGTTGTTGTATGGGCACAACAGGCTGTGTTGGGGAACATGCTGCACCTGAACTCTTGCCTTCCCCTATGCCATGTGTAAACACAGTTGCAAGTAGTCAAGTAGCTAATTCAATCCTTACGTGTAAAGTCAAACGTGTTCTAATATTGAGGTCAGGCAGCTATTTCAAGATCACAAGAGCTTTAACTAGACGGTAAGACTGTGGAAGTAAGCTGGAGCAGACTGCTAGTGTGCATCTTAGTGTTCCCGTTCTGCTACCGTAGGAATGACAGACCTTTCTTTACTATTGCTAACTAACGGGGGGGAGTGAATAGCAGCTAACCAAGTATTGGTGTCAGCTTTGTTAAACAGCTAGAAAGAAGTGGAATTAACTAAGCTACTACAAGACAGTAGTCTAGCAACAATTAGCATGAACCTTGTTAAACATTTTAAGAACATTAATGAGCTCACCTAGAGACCTGAATTGTCATTTCATACCTGCTTCTTTTCCAGTGGGATCATATTTAATAGAAATAAAATGTGATAATAATAACCTTAAACTGTCTTTTTAAGGGTAGAATATTGGATTTTATGACTTCTGAGGAAATATATTGGCAATACTCTTTGGCTTTTGATTGCTAGTGAGAACACCAACACAATCTAACTTAGATAAGTATGAACTTGAATTCCAGATTCCCGTGGGTTTTGTGGGATTGAACACTTACTTTTGTTCTCCCAGCCCCCCTTTTCCATTTCACTTTCAGGACTGTTGAGATGATCCCATTTGTAGGATTTTCCAAAGACTAAATAAAAAAGGAATTTGAACAATGAGCCCAACTTTTAATTAAAGCCAGTTACTTAAAGCACCCCAAAATATTTTGTGACTTAATTTCCATTTAATTTGAGTACAGACTTTTAAAAAAGAAATCACAATATCGTTATAAAAACAGCTCTTGCAGCCAACACTGACTATCTAGGGAGCTGTCTTGCCAAGACTGAGAGCTTCACTAGACTGTATGTTTGCATAATCAAAGTATTAACAAGACAGTACGGTATCCCATTCTGGAGCTATTTCCATGTAGTCTGTGGCTGCCACTGCTGTTTGTTCCCAGAAACTGTTGTGTTTTTTAATGTGTAAACTAGCTAATTTGTTTTTACATTGCTTCTGTTGTGTTTTAGGGGATTAGTTTTAACAAAACTCCCCTCCACATTTTTCAGTTTAGGGCTTCTGGAAGGGGGAGATTTGCCAAATACGCAACTGACTGGCAAAAAATGAACTTCTGTGTATGGTCAGTTTCAAATGAAATGTAAATGGTACAATGTTATAGTTAAAATATTTGAAAACTTCCAGTTACTCTTGAGAGTTTCCCCCTCTTTATTCTTGAACAAATTAAACCTGATACATTTAACCCATGTTTTATTGGGAAAATGGGGCTCAGAGTCTGAGGAAGGTAAACGGGAAGACTGAGCATGGAAGGAGCAATAAGATACAAACCCTTGGCTCTTCTGTAAGCGTGCTGGAAGATGGGAGAAGCTTTTTCAAAGGTCACTGCTGAATAGCAAACGGCTGACATGCTTAAATGTTTATCTTACAGCTCTCTCTGCTTCTTACATATGACCTGTGAGAAGTGTTCTTGCACTTCTGAGGTTTTTGTTTGTTTGGCATATAAAGTAGGTCTGTCTGAAAGTGGAATTCCTTTTTTTCTTTTTCAATCTTAACAAAACACAGCAGCACAGACTCTTATCCTGCTGAGCTGTTCTTCAAGGACTCCTGCAAACTCAAGAGTCCTGAGATTCTCAGGAATCCATTACTTGCTTAGTCATCTGTTGTGTTTTCAGGATAACCAAGATTTGAACTGCTGTTCCTCCTAGTACAGGGACGTCAGTACCACCACGCTTTTTAGAAAAGCTGCTCTTATTTTATTCACAGAAAAGCAAAAAAACCCCTGCGATTTTCCTCCTCCTCTCCGTACAGATTTTCTTATCCTTAAAGAAACATAACTACCTTTCTGAGCTGCAAACTAGCCAACAGCTCTGAAGGCTACACCTTCCAGAGCACTGCTTATTGTGTGCAGTGTTAAGCAATACAGGAGAGAGACAGCAGTGAAACTTCTGCAGTAGGTTTTAGGTTGCTGTAGGCTGAAGAAATTCATTGCTTTGTATCTCTGAAGCCAGTATTTTCCAAAGCTGTTAAACTAACAAGCCACTTCTACAAGATGCAACTTGTCCTTGGGAAGGAACATGTTGGAAGATGTCTACAGAGCCCTCCTTTCGTTAATGGCCAGCTCGCAGCAGCTTCAGCACGCTGCGTTAGCGTTGTACGTGCATAATTCAGCTCTCCATTGCCAATTAAAAAGGGGCAATTATCCTAAATCTGGCCCATTCCAAGGAAACTGCAGGAACTTATTCTGTGTTTGGGATCTTCATGTATTAGCTGAAAGCAAAATGACAACTTGCACCTCTGATCCTTCCTGGATCTGTCATGTGCGCTTTGTCCAGCAACCTGCAGAGTAGGAGCCAAGCCATCTTCCCGCAGCCTCTCTTGGTGGGAGGTACTTTGGATTTAGCCCTGGATTTCCAGGCATTTGACAAAGCTAACCCACCTCAGCAGACCTCAGCTCAAGCAAGGGCTTAACTGACCTCCTCAGTGATAAGGGCCACTTGATTAGAAGAAAAAATTCTTGAGGAGCGCTGCTAAACAGCGTCAGCCTGTGCTGTTGCCTCTGTAATTCATCATCTGTCTGTCTTCTCCCCTAGAAGTCCCTGAGAAAACTACATCTCCCAGCGAATTAATCTGCAGAGCCTCTTTCAGCTCTTCTTCCCGTGAGAGGTTTCAGGCAAAGCTGTGAACAACCTCTGACACCTTTTCTTCCTAGGAGAGCCTCTCCAGCGCTGTGAGGTCTCTTGCCTGCCAGCCCCGCTGCTCAGCTGCCGTGCTGTCGCCTGCAACCCGCCTGTCTGACATTGCTTTCCAAATGTTTTTCAGGTTGTCCTTACGTGATCTATTGTGCTGTTTTCCTGTTTACTTCTGCAGCCCTCTGTTGTATTCAAGCCGTGTAGTTAAGTCAGGAAATTCTACACCTAATATGCAGTAATTTCCCTTCGCTGACCCAGTTGCCTGTAGCGCTTTGTGAAATAGATGCACTTCAGCACTCTGCGCACTGCGTCTGCGCTGCCTGTTGCAATCGCACAGCGTAACGTGAGCGGTTTTATCGCAGGAGGAGAGGCAAACCTTCCATGCTTTTTGTTAAACCATCCGTGGAGGTCTGGCAGGCAAGCTCCGGTGAGCCTTGCTGCAGCACCACAAGGTGTTGCTGGTGCTGGAGCAGGACCCGAGAGGAGCACATGCTGTGCTCTCCTCCTCTGCCCATGCCAGCACCTGCTGCCCCATCCTCCTCCTCACCTCCACCTTTGAAACGCCGCACTTTGCACTAGCACACGTTGGGTTCTGCTGCCTCTGCTGCGAGAGGGTCACCTTTGGCAGAGGAGTGGGGACAGGGAGCCAGGACCATTTTGCTTTGAACCGGTGTGCCGACGACGCTTGCCAAGGCGTGGTGGTGTGGTGGGAGGAGGATCTGGAAGGAAGCATGACTTGTGTACCCAGGGCTCTGACTGCCTCCACCCACGGAGAAAATCGAATTGTTTTCATAGGAGTGTTGCCTGAAGACTTTGAGCCCCTTTTTTTGCTAACCCTTCCCTGTGGCTAATACCCATTTTAAAAAATAAAAGGTGTAAATTTAACATTTCAAAACCTGATATCCAGTATTCTACCCTTAAAAGCTTTTCACGATCAAGATTAGAATCATCAGTCCATCTTGATGGTTTTAATATGTGGTCGAGAAGTTACCCGTCTTACGCTGGCATCCAGTCACGTCATTCCCCATAATCTTTCTCTTGTTTTTTTTTTAGCCTTGTTGTTCATAATTTCCTTTCCAAGTGTTTCTTTATTTGAAATGCCATTTATATTTTGTTGCCTTTTTTTTCCAGCACATCTTACATCTTTGTTTTTGTTTTGTTTTTAATCTTATTTCTGGCGTTTTCCATCGCTCTGTGGCCATGATTGTGGATGTGTTTTGGTTTTTGCCTGCCTTGCTGTTCTCTCGCTGCACTCCCTAGATCCCTGTTGCACAGTCCTCTGTCATGGATGACATTGAGGAGTGGCTCAGTACCGACTTGGTGAGACTCTTTATATTTTCATTTTTCACATGGGCAATAGCACTTGTATGGATAACTTGCAATGCATTGCTGAGTTACTGGTACTTCTCGTAATGGGAGGCAGTGAAACTTCCAAATCATATGGCTTATTTCCCTTTGAGGGCACTACCTAAGCAGGAGGAGATTAGGGTCATGTTCAGCAATTCAATCAAAACATTTTTTTCTAAGTTGTTTTATATTCACTTCTCCACATTAACATCACAGAATAGCGTGCGTTCCAGAAATCATGTGTTTCTGGTGCCTGTATAGGAAAGCATTTTAAACATGTGCTGAAGTTTACCTGGGTTCTCCACTGGACTTAAAGCACATGTTTAAGGCTGCATTAGCTTTGACAGGATCTAAGTACATGCTTACGTTGAGGCATGCTTTTAAGAGATGCTGGATAAGGGCTTAGATTCCTTTCAAATCGAGATGTCTTTGTTAAATTGGCAAGCAATCTTGACATACTTCATAATAGTCATAATAAAAATTTATGACAGTCTCTCTTCAGTGTTTATAACTTTCAGTTTCTGCTAAATGATTATTGTCTGGTAATTATTAAACAAACAAACAGACGACAGAATTAAAAGTAGCTCTTCCTTCACTCTGGAGTTTGTTTTGCTGTACCAGTACACGTTTGGTTTAAGCAGTGGTGCAGCTAGTACGCATTTATTCCAGTCTCTTTTTTTAATGTAAGCATCTGAATCAAATTAACCAAGTGCATTTTGGGGACGGGTGGTGGGTTGTGTTTCAGACTGTTTTTAAACATGGTTTTAGTGAACTCAACTGTTTCCTTGTGGTCAACATATCCCTAAGGATTGTCTCCTTCCATTACTTCTTAGGACTTCAGATATTGTCCCTAGATTACTCCTTACTCCGTAAGGTCTCCCCCAGACCCTGGCTATTGCCTTCTTGACTCCGAGCTGGGAGCTGCGGGGTTCAGGCTCCGCTCCCCGGCTCTGGCAGCAGCGCAGCAGGCACACTCCGGCACGTCAGCCCTCCGGCTCCAGCACCAGAGGAGCTGACTGTACTGAAAGGAAGAAAATGCTCCTGCTCTCCAAAGCCTAAGAAGTGCTTAAGCAGATTCTGGGTTTCAGTGTTCAAGTTTGGCAGACTGACTGGCTGTCATTGAAATGTCACTGGTTTTCAGCTGCAGGTAGTTTTTTCAGGCCTTGGTACAGGCAGTTATTTTCAAATTTAATTACAAACTGGCCTCATTTTGTTAAAGAAATACAGTAAATGTAGTGTGTCCACTCTGCTTAAACAATAAACTTTTGTCTTTGCCATTTAAATTAATTTAGCAGGAGAGAAGATCTTATGGAGAGATATCAAGGTAGCTCTGTACATCTTTCATCCCCTAGACAGTCTTGCTCAAAAAGAGCAAAGCAGAGAAGTGCCGTGTAAATGCTTGAGCAAGCCTGGGGATCACACGTGTTGCGGCCGTGACTGTACCGGCTTCCCTTCTCCCAGGTACCTGGGTCCCCGTCCTGACCATATGTGGGTGTAGCATAGCGATGCCCCCCGAGAACGTTTGGACTGGATTTTTGTTTTTCACTCTGAGTTCCCCCTCTCTTTGTTTTGTTAATGGTTCATTTCAGTTCTCTGCTTCCCAGCTGAGGAAGTTACAGATTAGGTTAGCTAATGGTTATTTATTTCCTTACCCTTTTTGGGGTACATTGGAACAAACAGTACCTCTGCATGTGAAGCAGTGGCTGTTGCATGTACCTTTGGAAACCTCTGTGCAGCAGAAAGCTAGTAGATGCTAGGTGGCATTAATTCTCAGGCACTAAAAACCTTTGTGAGGTTAGTCAGTATGTTTCCACTCTCCTGCTAGAGAAGCCAGGGTATGGACAAACACTTTCCTTTTTCAAAGGAGGTTCAACACGAGGTTTTCAAGTAGTGCTTTTGTCCATTTTTAACATCCTGATAGATTGACAAGGATGCCACATCCTTGGACTTCCTCATTAAAGCACTGTTGGAAATTCGCATATTGAAATGCACACAGCTGGTCGAAATGCACTGACCCTCTGGCATCCCAGCCTTTGTATCTCATGGACGGACACTAACTGCCCACCAGTATCCTTCACCCAGCCAACCCGAGTCTTGTCTTTGTACAGCATGGACGCCAGGAAGGCTGCTGTATTTTTGTATGCAATCTAAAATGAACTCCCACAGGAGGAACGTTGGCCCCAAACTATTTTGTGGCGTATGTCCTTTGTCAGCTAAAAGTGCATTTTATTTGAAGACACAATGCAAACCGCAGTCCTGACTTTTTAGAGGACTGTGTGACAAAAGATGGCATCTTGTACAGTGTTTGTGTGACTCACACAGCTCAGCTTTTGACTGGGCCTACTGTCTGAAGTGGAAACAGTGCTGGACTGCCATTCAGGTCCAACCGGGAAACTTTAGCTATCCACCACCAATCTTCAGAAGCACTTCTATTGCTCGTCCTCTAGCTCTGCAGCACAGTGAAATGTCAGTCACCATTGGCCTCCTGACGTGGGAGCCGAGCGATTTCCCCAGGTCGTGCTGCTCAAATAGTTAGCGTGTGGAAACAAGTGGTGGAAACTGTCCAGTTGCATTAAACGCATGTAGAGGATAATAGTGAAGGTGAAGCGCTGCCTGTGTGTTCACATGCCTTTTTGTTCCAATTGCAGAAAGGAGACGAACTGGAAGAAGGAGTGACCAGTGAAGGTAAGCAGAGATGCCTGTGCCTATGAGCTGTTCTCAGGTTAGTGCGCAGAGTGAATTATCTGCTTTGATCCCTGCTGAGATGCTGACTTCTCCCAGCCTGATGTTCCCCAGCAAATGCTTCTGCACTCGGAAAGGCGGGAAGAGAGCATTTTGGAGCAAAAAGCTAGTATTTATGGTGTGAGGAGCCCTACTGGCTGTAAGTGCTTTCCTGCCATCTTCTTGGCTGTGCACCGTGTTTGTGCCAGCAGGAATGCATCCCCGAGCTGCTCAGCCCTTTGGAATGATGCTTCCCTGCTTCTGTCACAGCCGATCGCATAGCGTGGGTTTGATTCCCTCTGCTGCCTGAGCTAGGGTGTCTCAAAGGACATCTGTACCCTTTCCTGAGGAAGTCAGGCTGTACAAGTATGTGTGCCTGCGAACACAGCCCGACGGCACTCCCAAGTGCTGGAATTTCAGACCCTGCTAACCTCTGTACCCGGGGCTGAACGTATAACCCCAGTTCTTACCTGTCTTCCTTCTTTTTTTGCATTGCAGAGTTTGACAAATTTTTAGAAGAGCGAGCCAAAGCAGCGGAGATGGTTCCCAATCTGCCATCCCCTCCCCTGGAAGCCCCCACCCCTCCGACAAATCCTTCCAGCAGGAAAAAGCAAGAGCGCTCGGAGGACGCCCTCTTTGCACTGTGAAGATTGCTCTTAGCTGCCCTCCCACCCCCGTGCTCTGCAGGCAAACGTCGCTGTACGGCCACTTCGTCCTCTCACAGTACTTGNAATCCACCCCCACAAGCTGACTCTTTCTATTTAAGTCCAACACTACTCCTGCCAGACCACAATTCTCCAGCACTCGCTTAATCCCCTCCTTCCTATCCCAGCTGCACAAAACCAGCTCTTGATGCTGAAAACCCCTTTAGAATGCATGAGTACGTTACACTGTGTTGAAACAAAAGCCTGGAGGGGAGAGAGCAGCCTTGCCCTTCAATTTATGTAGGGATCATCCTCTTCTGTAGGCAGGTCCTGCCAAGTAGACTGCTCTGTCGATCAGCATGTAATTGACTGAGCTGGAATGTTCAGGAGGAGTGTGTCTTTATTTTTAGATAAAATGTTAATGTATTGGCTTTCGTGTTGGATTCGACAGCAAGGAACAACTGTTCCCCTTTCAACATGTGCTTCACAAGTTAAAATCCTTTACTCTCCCACTCACACATCTCCCGGTACCATATGGTGGTCGCTTTTCCCCACTTTGTGCGGCATTTCGTATTTTAAATCTCACAGGGTATTTTTTCCTTGTGTTTTATCTGGGCTTGCTCTAATTTGAAAGCAGTCTGTTGGCCGTGTCCAGTAGCTCTGGCAGTTGACAAGAATGAAAAACGCTGAGCTAAATGGATGCTGTAACGGTAGCGCATGAAGCATTTTGCTCTTTGGGAGAGCATTCTCACATGAGGATTTTTTCCAGTGTGTTTGCCTTTTAAGATAGCTAGGTTATTTTTTCCTTACCTTAGATTCCTTCTTCAGTGACTGTAGAGCTCTGCATTTGTCTCAGCGGTTGTAAATGACATCCATGCAGATGGATGGGACTTGCTCATGGACTGGGTGTGAACTGAGGGTCCTGGATTCCCTGCCATGCCTGGTAGGATAGACATGCTGGTTCTTGGTGGTAGGTATGAGAAAAAGAAGCAAACCTCACAGAGGCTTGTACGAAAATGCCGAGGGAGATGGTTGCTGAGGAGGGATTAGCCATGCCTGCCTGTGCTGGAGGTGAAACTCCTCATTTCCTTCCAGGTTTGGGCCTGAGAAAGTGTTGGATGGTTGTGGCCATGCTATTTGTAATTTTTGGAGTGTCCTTTGATACCTCTGCCCCTTTATTAACTCCCAGCTCCTACGAGGCTGCAGTCTCCCTCCTGTCTGTGCAAACAAGTATATTCCCTTGCTTGCCAGAGGCATGGCCGAGAGTGCTGCTCTTCCTGGAGCTGCCAGAAGGGATTCCAGCATGTGTGCCTGCCTTGCTGGGCTGACAAGCAGAGCTGGAGCAGGCAGCTCCAGCCATCGCTGCATCCCCCAGCATGTTCCTTGGTAGGAAGCCAGTGGTGCAAGATGGCAGGATCAAAGAGAGAGCTGAACGCTGCGTGGCAGGGAGAATCTCCGGTCCTGACAGAAGGGAAATTTATCAGATGAACGCCCATGCAGGCAGCAGCGCTGCAGCCCCTCTTCCTCAGGGCGCTTGTTGTCTTAGGCAACCAGCCACTTTGTTCTGACTTGGCATGTCTGAGCTTCCCAGAATGCTGATGTGTGTGTTGAGCTCTCTCAGAAGTTGTTCTAGACCAAGAAGCTGTGCTATAAACAGCTGATGTGAAAGCGATAGAAGCTTTTATCTGAGCATAGCTATTTCAGCTCATAACATACTCTCTAGGGTATGCCACGCTTTGGTAGGTTGTGACACATAAAACCTTTTACCAAATGGCCCGATTGCAGCACTGATGGTCTTTGAGAGCAGTCGCATTAATCTTGGGAGGGAAGCGCTGTTTGGTGCAGGATTTCCAGGCCATCCCAGGTCAGATGTTGCTCTGTGCTGTCCCTGCTCATCCTCTTCCCTGTCCTGCCCTGCCTGCATCCTCTTCCAGGATGCTTCCGTATGTACCTGGGCCCAGGCGCGGCTGCCCTGCCACCCCCCCGGCGCTGACTTGTCACCTCATTGCTGCTCCATAGCTCGCTGCTCCCTGTCAGCTCTGTGCTATGCAGAAAGTAGCATGGCTTGCAAGTGGACGGGAAAAATCAGTGTAAGGACGGAGATAGCTTGGGGATCAAGCTGCCTCCTCTCCACAATTGCTTCCTCTATGTGGGTCTGCAGAGGGTTTCTCTCCGTTTTGTCTCTGTGGCTAATGGACAGTGCCGAGACGATCTGCTTTTGTGGCATGTACGCACTGCTGCTCTCACCCGCTGCCCTCGCTGTTTAACACAAGGTGAGCGCAATGCTCTGATACTGGCTGCCAGACACCCTACTGCCGGCTCCTGCCAGACCCTGCCTTGCTGCAACACGTCAGATGTGGCCACCAGCTCCCAGAAACCTGAGGAAACTTCTGTTATGACGCTGATTTGATTTCAGACGGTGTCTGGTGATTGCCTGAGCAGTCTTGCCAGCACAGAATGAATTGTTGGTATTCCTGTCAATGCAAAAAGCTCCGTGGGTGTTTTAAGTGTGTATTTTCTCTTCTAAATCCTTGAAACACATTGACCCTGTAAATGGCCACATCAGGTGATTCTAAGCATGTTAATCCAGCTTCCCTGCCAAGCCGGAGGAGATAATCGCATTGCTCAAGCGTGGGGACATTGTCAAATGATGCTGAGTGGCAAGGATATCAGCGGTGCTGTCACCGAGCCCCCCTGCAGAGTCCCACTGCTGTGGATTTGCTGGCCCTTTTTCCCCCACCCCTAAGCAAAAAGAGTGGGGCGGGGGGGAGTATGCTGTTAAGGATGCTTCCTTCTGTCATGCTAAACCTGTCCTGGGACTTCCAAGTTGTTGCTTTAGAGAAAATCTGGTTCCTTTCAGGAAGATCTTGCAGAGCTGTCAGTGACTGCTCACTCCAGCTGGGGAGGAAAAGAGACGAAACATGAAGGCTGGGGCTGAGGGGAGATAAGGAGCATGCGTTGGCACAGCTCAAGGGACTGTCTTGTGTCCTTGCAACCTCAGGCACTCCGTGGTCCCCACTGACACCCCGCGTTATCCACTGGAAAGCAAGGGCACTGTTTGCAGGGGGTGGCAGGTGCCGTCGGCACAAGCAGTGGCTTTGCTGGAAGCAGGGCAGCACTCAGGAGACGGCTTTCCTGGGAGGTGTGTGCTCAGCCTGGCAATGGCTAAACGTCCTTTTGGTGGGACCCTTGATGGGTCTGGTAAAAGTGCAGCCCTGCTGTGAGTTAAATTTGGAGCCCAAATCCACCAGACCTGGCTCTCACGGGCTGAGTACGCAAGGGCTGGAAGCACCGAAGGGGACAGAGCGTGTGGCAGAACGGGTGGTTTAGCCCAAACCTTCTTTAACAAATGTAAGAGCTACGCTAGAGCTTCCCTAATGTCCTGTATCAGGATCTCTCATCTTCCCCATCCTCTTGTGGTCTGCAGAAAACCTGAGCGGTGGAAACTGTCTGGGGGAAAGGGAAGGGGTTTTTCAGTTCAGAAGACCGCCATCTCGATTCATTTTTCCTTCGCTTTCACTCTAAGTGCTTCCTCTGTGCAAGTGGGCGGAGGACTTGTGTGGCTCCGACACTCGTGAGAAGCGGAGATGGAGCTGCAGCCTGATCCACTTTCCATAAGAAATAACATCCCAACGCTTTCTAGGCATATTAGAAATCAGAGCTTGAGACGCAATGACACTAAATTATTATTGGGGTCCTTTGTAAGTTCTAATCATACCCTGTTCTAGGTTAAAATATTTATTTTGTCAATATATTTTCTTTCCAGTGTGATTTTTAACCTCTTCTGTTAACCTTTCATGTGCTGAGATGTAAGAAATTGAATGGTTTCTATTTAAATATATTCTTTTGGATTTTTTAATTGTTATGTGTAGATTTCAGCTGCATCTTTGGCAGGTGTAATAGATAACAATGTGCTGTACAGACATTTAGGGTGTTTAGTATGTAGGTAAGGCTCATAGGAGAATTGCTCATAAAAACGTAGCACGGTGTCTCTTAAAAGACCGGTCCTCACCAGGACCCTCACGTAGCCTCCAACATACCTTTCCCCTTCTGATTACCACAGCCTCCATCTCGGAAATGCGCTCATCAAATCAGCCCTGCCATTTCCAGGGCTGTTTTTACACCTCCAAGCAGAAGAAGGATTTTAATGGGGGTTTCAGTTTGTTTGACTTCGTTTGGTTTCGTTTTTTTTCAATGGGATAAGTTGGCTGTTTCCACTTTTAAATGGAGGACTCGGCAGAGCTGGTTGTGGTGGCGAGATGTTTCCCTCCAGTGGTGGAAGAACAGATGCGGGCGGTGTTTTCAGACCCAGGGCAGGGGTGAGGGTCCCCCTCCATAAGCTGCCGCGGGAGCTGGGCCCACGCTCCCCCGGCACCCCGGCCAACACAGCCTGTTCTGTTCCTCTCGATTCAATACTCTCCTGCTTTCGCCCACGAGGACGGGACATGCAGACCAGGAGAGCAAAACACAGCAGCATTTTCAACAGTCTTTTTCGTCCGATGAGTCGTCCAGTCTCTTGCGGCTGCTGGGAGTCCTGTGGAGCGGGAACTGCTTGTGCTATCTCCATCCCCAGGCCAGCCTCATCCAGCTCCGTCATTGTTTACCTCCTAAATGCTAACCACAAGGCTCGCGGAGACTACCCTGGAAAAAAAACAGCTCGGGACAGTTATTTTTATGGAAATAATGAAGCAGGAAATCAGTGAGTGGATTTATAGCCTTCTTGGAGGTAACCCTTCAGCTGCTGGGGGCCCCCACCCGCCCTTGCCCACCAGCGGAGGAGAGGAGGCGGGAATCCCCTTGCCAGGTGCCCATGCAGCACCTTCCACCCATCCCTCCCAAACTGCAGCCTCTGGGGCGGGCTGCGCCTGCCCGCTCCGTCCCCGGGCTGCCAGCCCCAGCCTCCCGCACACTGCCCAGGTTGCTCCTCCATCCCGGAGAGAGGCGAGGTTGTGTTTCACCGAGAGCCGGCTGGCTTTCGAGCCGCGTCGAGCTCCGGCGCTGGTTCTCTTTAGCCCGTGGCAAACCTACGCCAAACTTCCCACCCTGCCCTGTGTTTTTATGAGTACGAGCTCCTCATTCTGTACATGTTATTATGAGCTATTGTTAACCCAACAAATGTAACCTGTGTAATAGCTTCTCTGTATATTACAGCTGTAGGCTTTCCAGATAAAGGTGGATAATATTTATTTACTGAAGATACTGGATATTTTTTTTGTTTGGGAATGGGGTAGGGGGAGAAGTGGGACGTAACTGTTTAAAGAGATTGACTATGTAAAGAGAAACAAAATACACAACAAGCAAAGAAACCCAACACTAAAATGTTGCTGTATTCACGTAGAAAGTGTTTACGTTAAGGACGATACAACTGTATTAATCTGCCATTGTTTAACTTGCTCCAGAAATCATCTCTACTTTGGTTCCTGCATGTGAGATACTCCAATAAATACACTACTAGTGTGACCTGGAGGATGGTATCCGTCTGTCTCTCAGGTGGTGTCTCGCTCTGCCTCACTGCCCGGCCTGAACGCACGGTATGAGTGAGCACGGGAGGCACGTGCAGGCAGCTGCTGCTGTTGGGTGCCCATCGGATGTCAAAACACGACACAGGATTTTGGGAATCCTCTGTTTCCTCCAAATGAAAGAGGCCCAGGTATTCTCAGCGGCAGAAGGATTGTCCCCTGTGGAAGGTGCTCTTTGTGTCTTTACATGGCTCTTGCTGTGCACGGTGGTGTGTTGCCACAGCTGGTAAATTCATTCCTCACTAAATCTTTGGCACCTCTTTTGTGGCTGACATCAGACAGGCACACAGGTGACAGCCTTGGTGCTTGGTGGGACACCTGCCCAGGGCTTGCCAGACGGTCCTCAGGGGGTAAGTTTGGATCACCTGCCTTGGTGACCTAGAAAGTGACAGGTAGGGAGCCGTTGTGCACTGCAGTGCAGGTGATGTTCCCAGCCCGTGCAATGGGCGACTTTTCCTGACTCATCGGCCCGGAATTTACTCCAACATCCTCATTTATGACAGTGGTTGTGATGGGCAGAGGAGAAGGAAGAGCAGCCATCTAAGAACGCCGGAGAAGTGACATGGCATTACTTCAGCCAAAAAACAAACCAGTTTCTCAGAATGGTGCCCTCCATCTTGCGTGTGGAGCTGAAAACTAACGGCCCGTGGTTTAAAAGCTGCTTTGGGAAAGGGGGGTGTGTGGAACAGCTTGAAAGGTGGGTTTCCCCTCCTTGGAGCTGCAGATTAGCATGCATTAAATCCAGCTCTGCCCCGGCTTGTTTACCATCGCACTGATCATGTGCCTGACTCTGTGTCGGATATGTTCGGGTAGGTTCGTGGCCTGGCTCTGTTGAGAAAGGTGCGGAGCTACCGCTGTCCTGACAGAGCAGAAATCGCACAAAAAGCACTGGGTCATAAATTTCCAGCGCTGTGCAGGAGGAGTGCTGCCAGAGCCGGGGGCTGCTGCCAGAGCGGGGGGCTGCAGCACACCGTCTTCTGCAGCCCCACGGTTAAACGCATGAGGCGAAGTTCCCTCTAACCCCAAATTCTGTCTCCCAAGAGTGCAAGAGCAGGGTGAGCATGGGGGGTCATTTCACAGGCGTGCTTCCCCCAAGCCTCCAGGTGCTGGTGACACCGGGCTCCCCAAAGCAAGGGTGGCTTCCCTGAGTTTGTGAACCCTGACGAGCTTCTTGTCTCCAAACCTGCCTGCGCTCCCACAGAGACCGTGCGAGATCCCGGCATGGGCTGGGGCTGCCGCAGATCACTGCCCTCCACCGCCGGCTGCAGAGCCCAGTACGGGGCTGAGCCTTGGCCGGGGTGCGTGTCACTGCTTTTCAGTGTTGGGCACCCAGTTTGGATCCCAGTGCGAATGGGAAGTGACCACACGTGTGTTTGCCTTTCCCATTTCACCTCGGGGTAAGTAAACCCCCGAGCAGGGGCTGCGCGGCACGCTGGAGTGCCCCCGGGCCTGGCTGCGTGTTTACCCAAGCTGCAGCTCAGGAAGGGATAGTTGACAAAGCAGAATTACAGGTAGTGAAGGAGAGAAGAGGCTTTGAATCTGTTTGCAACACGAATTAATAATTAACGCTGCGCTCTGCCATAACAAAACAAACCTCCGGACGGGAGGGACGCTGAGGGCTGGGAACGGGGCATGTCAGCGAAGCCCTGAGCGGTCAGGGCTGCTTTCAGCGCAGGGTTCAGGTGTGCTGGCAAGCGGCAAATGTCCGGGAACTCGCGTCTGGCCGGGCACAGTGTTTCGGGGGGAGCCCACCCGGCTGAGCGAGGGGGCAGCAGGATGGGGGATGCTCCACGCAGGGTGCCTGAGGCTGCAGCATTTGGGCTCTGCAGCTGAAGCACGGCACGTCCCGCAGCTTGTCGCTGCCGCCCGTGCGGCTCGGGGCGATGCTCCACGCCGCCGGCGAGCCCTACACAGCCGCCTGAGCCCACTGCCGCCATGCGAGCCTGCCTGGCCGGCTCGGCAGCCGGAGCCCGGCCGTCTCAGGGCCGGTTTGTTTTCTGTCTCGTCCCTGCGGTTTCCTCCCAGCCCGCGCTCAGGAAAACGTCTCAGCGACTCCGGAGCAACCACGTGGCCCTGCTGCCATCCCCGCAGGACCGACATGATGTAATCGCGGGCCCTGAGCCGTGATGCAGAATCACTCCACTCCCGGCCGCCGCGCTTATTGGCTGCGTGGCCCTGGTCCTACAGGCGGGGTTTTCCCTACCCCGCAACCAAGCTTACCCCGGGGAGCCCCCCCCCGCGTGGCATCCATCGGCCTCCAAAGCCACCCCGTCCCACGGAGCTGCCGGGGTGCTTAATTCTTCCCTGTTGCACAGAGGATGCTGCTTGTTTGCTTCGGTCCCCTGGAGCAGGGGAAAGCATCGTGTGTGGGTCCCCGGGGTGCACAGACCCTCCGGCTTGGGTGCAGGCTTGGGATCGGGAAAGGCATCCTGCAAAACCTGGCTTTGCCTGCACCTTGTGTGAAAATAAAGCCGTGTTTGTGTGTGTGATTTCCCCCCCTCCGTGTCTCACGGGGAAGGCTGTGTCCCAGGTCGCGTGGGTTGTTAAAGGTGTGTGACCCTCACGTTCGTGCGAGGCTGCCCTAAAAGCCTCGCAGGGCCACGGCACATCCATCTTCCGCAGCCCTGGACCCTGCCCTCCCCTCCTGCAGCGCGCGGANGCGGACTGCTGCAAGGGCTTTCCTGAGAGCAAAGGGAAACCTCCCGCCGCCACGGAGCCCAGCTTCTCCCCGGAATAAAAAAGTGGGGGGCAGTGCGTGGTCCCCCTGAGCCGCCCCATGGCAGGTTGTGGATCTCTCATGGGTTTTTCTTCAGTGGAGTTTCCTGTGGGTGAGAGATGGCTGAGTGGCTGCCAGTGGCCTGCGTGCGGGTGACGCTGCCCCAGCCATGGGTGCAGAGCTGAGCCAGGACTCCCTGGGCTCGTCCCCACCTCGGGCACAGGTTAATGTCCCCAGCTTGAGGAGGCTCTAATGGGCACGAGGGTGCAGAGGGACTGGCAGGGCTGTGCACCCACGGCTCTGCCACCGCCATGTGCACGCACGGGGTGCTCTGCGTGGTCCCCGGCGAGTCCCGTGTCGCAGTGGGGTGCCCCATGCCGTGCAGAGGATCCCCGTATTGCACAGGGGTGCCCACTGTGCCGCCACGTGGAAGCCAGTGAGTCTGGGGGTGGGGAGGCTTTTAGGGTGCAGCCAGGTTTAATTAATTCACAGGTTGTGCTCGGTGGCACAGAAGAGGAGAGGGCAAACTTTCAGGGGGTTGATGTTGCGGCGCATTTTCTTTCGCTAAATTATTCCCAGCAGTAAGACAAACCACGCAGCGCTGCAGGGCATGGTGGCACGACCTTGCCCTAGCTTGAGACCCCCACCCGTGGGCAGCTGCGGGGCTGACCCTGATGGCACCAGCGATTTTCTTGGTTGCCACAGCTCACGGCATCCGGGAGGGCGCGTGGGCTCAGCCAGGGCTCACAGGGCAGCATCGGCCCTTTGGCATCCCCCTAACTGGGGCCGTGGGAGCTTCTCCCACCCTGGGCCATGCCGTGGTCGGGCAGCGGTGCTGGGAAGTGCTCCAGACCCTGGAGCTGGGAGGGGGAAGGCAGATGTCCGCAGCCTGCCTCTGCGCTGGGAACTGTAGGACCACTGAGAGGTGACATGGTGGCCCAAGCTCACCCCTGCACGTGGCCTCCACGAGGTGCCGGGGGCTTCTGAAGCCACGGCCACCACCTTCTCCCCCTGCCAGCCCTCCTGCCCGCTCCCGCGTGTGCCCCGATGCAGGGCTAAGTGGTATTTAATGCCCAGCCCAGGTATTTGGTGCCAGTCCCCAGGGGTTGGTGACTGTCCCCAGTGCTCGGTGACTTCTTCCCCAGGGGTCGGCGACTTCCCCAGAGGACCGATGCCCCGCTGAGGGGCTGCAGCCTGCCTTGCTCCCTGCCCGGTGCAGCCGGGGAGGAGGGG
>VZSZ01008177.1:9441-23247 GCA_013398815.1 Ibidorhyncha struthersii
GTTGATGCTGACATCAGGCGTTGTTTTGGTAAATGGTGAGTTAAACAGATATATCCAAGCGTAAAATCTAAAAAATGTTCCCTGTGGGCGCCTGGGGGGTGTTGTTTGAAATCAACTACATATCAATTGAGCGGCGGCGAGCGGATCCGATGATAAATTCCAGTCCACAGACGCCTTATAAATTACATTTTTTTGTTCACGATCTAGCCTCATCTCAGCTCCCCAGAGGCCCTTAGACTGAGAACTATGATTGTGTTGGAGAAACGTTTGCTCAGCTTGANACTGCAGGCTCTATTGTCTATTTGTAATTCTCCTTCCATGCCGCGCTACTAATGAATGGGCAATTTAGTCAAATCTTTGTAACGGCTTCTTCTGTGCGTCAGCCACTTAATTACTCTGAGCTTTTCTCACTGCTGCTTTATTGCATGGAAACTCAGGCTGCTTCCAGGTCTTTGCTAGGGGATCTCCAACTCCGAAAGTGAAAAAAAAAAAAAAAAAAGCATAACAATAACCAGCCCAGATCATCTTGATTCCTTGGGGTAAAAGCATCCTCAGCACGCAGGACTTTCCCTTCCCATATGGTTTATTTGCTAACTATAGTTAGTAGTTTTGTTATTGTCATGTGCACAGAGGAAACTGTCACTGTGTAAATTAGGCAAAGTACATCTAAGGTGAAGACCCTCTAATGTGATGGGAGCTTGAAAAAAAAGGCAAATTAAATAAATGCACAGGACCTTGTATGGAATATGCCCCACTCCGTGCAGTTCCACTGAAACTGAGATGCTAATCTCAATCTATTTTGGGATCACCAAAATCAGAATTTAGCTTGATTTTGCTACCAGGGGTAGCAATTGTGCTTTGTTTGTTTGTTTGTTTGTAAAAAGGTTATGTTCACCTTCGTGTTCAGTATCCAGTATTTCAATCTGCAAGTGAGGGGCAAGGCATGGAAATAAATACATTTTAAATCCATTTAATAAAATTAAACACAATCATTTATAACTAGCAGGCAGATAGATACGTGTAGAAAGCTTTAAAACAGCCCATTTGTATGACGAATACTTTTTCTTTTCTTTAAAAACAGTATACAAAGAATGGAAATAAAAGGAAATAAAGGAGTTAAAAAGAAAGTGTAGTAAATTATAAATAAGATCCTGGCAGATTATTTCCGTACATGATCTGACTCACCTATTTAAATTCCTAAAGAGACTCTGTTCCTTTCTTCACTGGCTGAAACACTTAGAGGCCAATGGAGTGCAGGATTGGGCCCAAAATCACAGGTAAGTGGACTCTACCTGTATCTGAACTCCATTTTATCTGTGTGTTTCAACTGGACACCAATCCCTTATCTCAACTACATTTTTAGCAAACTGCGCTGCCTCTTTATGACATTAGTGTATTTTATGTTTTTCACTTTTGCACAGGGCTTATTCTCTTTAGGGAGGAAGTGCTCCAACAGCCTTTCTGTGATCCTGTTCCAATTTATAACTATATGTTGTTACGTGAAATCCAACCCTTTGGTTGTACTTCTTTGTCATGTTTCTCGGTTTTTAATTCAAAATTGAAACTTTGAATTTGTTCAGTGATTCATTAATTTCTGTCAAGTTGACCTTTTACAAAGTGTTCCATATCTATATGACAGACAGGTGGAGATTTCACATTCATTTTGCACAGAGGATCTGCACACTCAGTGATCTAAACAGCTATTTAATATACAAACACCAAGAGCAACAATAAAAAAGATGTTTTCTTTCCAGCTCCTATGAATGAAAAAGAGATTTAAATTAAATTTATATTCTACAGGATTTGCAGGGAATGGGTTTATCCCTCAGAACTGTTACAAATTGATGGGAAAGATCTTGGGAGCTTTGTAAGAGTACAAAAAGGCTGATAATACATTACTGTAATTATTAATGATTATAAAGGTCTTTCGAAAGACTTTTCAAGGAATTTTCCTATAGGGGAGTTTACCAACCCTTGAGACATATTGCTGAAGAGAGCTGCAAACTGAAAACCCAGCACAAACATGTTGCAGGCTTTTGGGAGATTTGACTAAGGCAGATGCTCATCCTTAACCCTACAAGTCAAAACCTTCACTGGGCCAGGAGCAGCCAGCTGGTGGAGAGGGGACTACATCTCCCCTCCGTGCTGCACTGGGACGGGGCAGGACAGTGGATGTGCCTGGGGCAATCTGCAGTGTCCATCCCACGAGCTCCTGGCTGCTCTCTTGTCCCTTGGCTGGGATTTGATTTACTAGTTTTCATGGTGGGACCTCATTTGAGCTTCACCATAGACATATGAAGCTTTAGTCCCGCCTCTTCCCCAGGCCAGACCCTGGAGGTAGTGGCCATCCAATGCCTGTTGCACACAGCAGGAGTTGGGGTCTGACTTGCCTCGGGGATGAGCTCCTAAAAACTTAAAGTTCCTAGATTTCAGTAGAAATCAAAATAACGCAGTTCTTACGCAATTACAAACAGGGTTAACTGCACAGACACCACAGATTTCGGCCAGGATGCAAACATGTACCTCTACGCCAACCTCCCAAGCAAACCCTTGTTTCAGTAAATGTGCATTTTAATCACACCAGTGTTATCAGGACAGGCTGACCATAACTTTGGTGTGTTCTTTTGCTCTTCAGACCCAGGGAGGTGTCCTGAGCTCAATGTGACCCGATCACCATCCCAACATGCTGCTCCTCCTGCCCTGCCCCTGTGCACACGTGTGCTCCCCCAGCATCTCTTGGGGTGCTCCTTCCTCTCCTCATCCACCAGGGTGGTCTTCATGTCCACCTTGGAGGTGCTGCAAACAGCGAGATCCTGTCTGGGGATTTGAGTTCAATCCTGGATTCCACCAAGAAGGAAACAATTGCATGGCCATGGCATGCCAGAGGGGGTTGCCCGGGTCTCAACGGACCAGTAACTTTTGATGGACTCTGCTGCAGCACTTGGTGTCTCCGATCTTGGCGTGGGGGAATAAGGGGATTTCTGCTGGTGTCCGGATCAGTGAGTGTTGGATTTCTACCCACCCCTCCTTGTGCCACCCACAGAACTGAAAACGTCACTTGCCTTCAGAAACACGTATCATTAAATAGCAGCTTATTTCTATTTGTCTTTACAGAACAGATGAAGACAGGGAGAGAGGCAGCCCTGAGAGTGAGCTGGTGCCTCGTAGACCCAGATAGGCTCTTCGCCTGCTTTGTTATAATACTTCATTGGAACTGACACATTGATAGCCACAGTTTTTCTAGGAAGTGACCTTCATGCTGCCCATTGATTGCCAGTGGCCATCAACTGCTTGCAATTGGAATGATGGGCCAGGTTAAAGGTCAGTCCTTAAATAAAGCTTCTGGATTACTAAACACCTGAAGTTCAAATGAAAATGGAAATCTGCACCTCATTTTATGTGACATGTTACTGCTAATGACACTTCAGGATCTTAAACAGCTCCTGCTCTTTAACTCATGTGTGTGCTTCACTCGATAGCCCCTTACACCGACTTCTCTCCCCACCGCCACTGGACCCTTACAGGACAGGCAGCAAGGCAAAGCGATCTCCCTGGGACATATGGCTTCTGGGAAAAAAAAGCTTTTGCAGGAAAAGACATCAGAACCAATTAAAACATTTGCCGTTCAAGCGATGGCCAGAAACAATCATTCCTTTAATTAAGATTCACAGTAAAAGGATTTTATTTACATGAGCTGTGGTGTTAAAAAGGCCCCGATAGTACAGTCGTGCCGGAGAAGTCGGATGTGTTTTGTTTGCCTGTGCGTGGCTGGGGCAGCACCGGACCCCTCGGCTGTGCCTGGCTATGGGGATGGTCAGTTGGCTGTGTGTACAGGGAAGGGGAGAGTGGTGCTGTCTCCCCACACCTTGCGGAGCTGCTGCCCCATCATCCTCACCCTCAGCCTTGGTCCCAGAGCCTTCAGCCTTGGTGGGACCCAGCTTACCCTCTGTGGGGCACCTGGAGCTGCCCTGGGGCTCCCAGCACCTTTCCCTGCCCCATGGGACCCCCAGGCACCCTGGGGGTGGCGGGCTCAAATCTACCTCTTTATCTTCCCCTCCAAATTTTTATTCATTTTCTGCACCTTGATATGAGTGGGGAGCATTGGTAGACAGGACAGTCATTGCACCTTCAAGAGTATTTGTACTTATTCTGCAGCTTTTGCAAATAATACTTTGGCAGATTCTGCTGATTTTCTTCTATGCTATTGTAACATTTCCAATTTCCAGCTGAGATTAGCGTACCCTTGTGCCAGATGCAGTATATACACCCTCTAAGACATAGTACCTGTCCCAGAAATCACACAGTCTAGATAATAACATGAAGCTATTTACCCCAAGGTAGGTTCGTCATCTTCTGTGGTGTGTGAGGACAGCAGGTGCCAGAATCTGGTGGACATGGCAGCACACTCGTATTTCTTAATCCAGAGTCCCCAGTGCTCAGTAAATTACAATAAGTTAAACAACTTCGGGGCTGCCCGCTGGCACTGTAGCCAGCTGGCATGGTATGGCCTGCATCCATGCTCTTGATCTCGTCATCCAAAGCAGGGCTGCTCTGTCCAAAATACCTGCTTGGAAGGATCTCTGGACCACCGTAAGTCTCAAGTCATGCCTGGAAATTGGCTGAGGACTAGTTGCTTGACCAAAATGGGGACAAGGTCCTTTCTGACAGTCTGAAGTATAGTGACCAAATTCCCATGCCTGGGGACGTTCCTCCTCTCTAACTTGCCATGTAATACTTGTTATTAAATTTCCAAATGCAATCATATGGGTGTGCACCAAACACATGATTTCTGTTTGTGCTAGATGGTGCTTTCATTGCTTTGGAGGGTCAGCGGGGGGGAAATAGCTGGATGAGGAGGGAACAAACAGAGTAAATCCCCAAATCTCACAGGTCCTCTACAGCCTTTGTTGTACGCAAGGTTAGGTCACCTAGGTGAAGGTTGTTTTGGAAAGCGGGCACCTGGAATATGGACAGATCCCTTTTGGTAAGAAAATAGTGCCAGAGCATAACTTAAATAATTCCATAGGCAGTGGGACATTCCTAGTACCGGACCCCCACCAGCAGGGATTGCATGGATCGATAGCAGAAGATGCAGTAGGTTGCGGTGACATCCACTTTGGGGTCAACGCTGGCTCTGCCATGGCTCTATCAGAAGCCTGCAGGACTACCCAGGGGTCATTTTGGGGGATTTTCTGGTGACCGTCTGCAGCAGGAATAGTTTAATTGCTGTCCACGCCGGTATCCCTCGCCAAGGGGCTGGTGGCTGGATGGACACAGGGTTGAGTTACGCTCTTGTTGCTTGGTTTGGTGCCTCCAGGCAGCAGCTGTGGGAAGAGAGAGCTGCTGCACTGTAACCGTCCAGGTGATGAATAGTCTCTCATCCTGCTGCTGTCATCCTGACACCAGTCACCAGCACTAAATTAATCTAAACAACACTGTGTACTGCGGATGCTGCTAGGGTTTGCTAATGTCCGGCTAAGAAAGTAAGAATAGCAGAGTCACTGAGCACAGTGTCATAAAGTACTTTAAATGCACAATAACCTAACGGAGTGTGGTGTGATGGGCTGGGAACGCCTACACCAAAAGGCATGTTCACTGATGATATTCTTTAAACGTTGGTTAGTTTTGGTGGTAATTCTTAATGTAAGTCCTGGGGTTTCTGGTAGAAAAAAACAAATTTCTAAGGGAATATTTTAAAGTGTCTGAAGATAAAACTTAAAAAATAAGGTCATCTCTCAAAATAACCCTTTTTTTCTTTTCATTTATTAAAAAAAAATCTAGCTGCACCTAGTAAAATCTAAGGAAAGCTTCCGTGTAACATCGCTATAATAGAACTTGTTTCAAACAAGCTTTCAAAAAATGTTTAAAACGTTTCCCCTGGCCAGAGACCTTACACTGAATTTCAGCCAGCAGCAAATTTTTTGCAGCCGGTGTTATAAATCAAAACTGGGTTTCTAATGAAAGTGCTGACACAACTTTAACTGTAACGGTACTTTCAGGCAAAACTGTAAAGAAATTGGAGTCCTACATTCAGTATGCCAGTGCCATACCCAGAACTGCTTTTTTTAACCTTTCTCCAGAGTGCTTCTCTGTATCAGAGCAACACTGAGAGTTAGGGTAATCCTCGTGTAATGCAGAATGTAGATATCTGCTATATCTAGTGAAATTCTGCAGTATAAACTCTTTTGTTGGAAATATTAAGAGATCAAATGATAAATTCTTTTTATGAGTTTTCTATTAAATGATAGCTTTGTGTGGCAGCAGCTACCCAGATCACTTAGGGTCACATTGGCTCCCTGACTGGATGAGTGACATCTTTAAAATATTAGAAAAAGAGTAAGAAATGGTCAAAAAACTGTTCTTGGTCCAACATCTAGGTAGAGCAACTACTTGCAGTTCTTGGGGGAAACTGCAAATATTTCCATTAATATCTTGCAACTGTCTACTGGAAATACATGACTCCTTTAAGACAGAAAGACCCTGACCTGGGTCCTGCTCAAGAAAAACAGGTAAGTGATATAATTTTGGGAACACCAGTGGTCCCATGGAAGCCACTTGTCCATTAAAGGCTGGACAAGTATGAAGATGTTTCAAATGACATTGACTGTTGGAGCCATGTAAGCCTCACCCTTTCCATCACCTGATGGCACTTCAAAGTGGGTTTGTTTGGGAAAAGAATGGAAATTAGCATTCTGATGAAAATTTGAATCCTCTCAAAAAGCACCAGTTTGGGGACTATCAGAACGATTCTGCTCAAAGCTGTCCCCCATCAGAAGGGGTCTGGAAATTTCCCAGCAACAATTAAAAAAAAAAACAACTGATTTTTCTGAGCAGAAATATTTCTCAGAGAACAGGTTCATTTTCAGTGAAATTCTACTGAAACACAAGAAGGTTTTCCACTGGAAACTTGCCTGGTTCCCTACCAGTTTCCTACTGTGTTTCAGAGTCTGCAGTATAAACACAAATAATCATGAGGATTTCAAAGGCTCTTCCTGAGTACCATCAAAGGAAGACCATTGAAATCAATTTTCTTGCCTGTTCCCCATGAATTTTGGTTAAAGTCCAGTTAAAGGACAGAACACCATGCTTCTTTAAATCCAGAAACTGGGAAAATGCTCTGAAATATGGTTCTAAGTAGCCTAAAGACCTTGTTAACCTCTTTTGTGGTGATCAGTTCAGTTCTTCCCTTTTGGAGTTTCTGGATTAAAGGCACTCAAGACACAGAGGACAACTGTTAGGAAAATGCAGGGCCACTTTTAAAAATACCACACCGTTTACTGGAATTAAAACTGGCTAATTGCTGATTCTGCAATGCAGTGTCCTACTGGGAAGATGGGAACTCCTTTATCTCTATTTCCTCAACCACAACGTGGCATTCACATCATTGCATATAGAGTGGTGGGTCTGAGTTTTCCCTCCAAGGCTGAGTTACTTGAGTTAATGGTTTTATGTGACTTTCTTGGTAGGATATGAGCTAGAATGGAATCTAGCTTGCTTTCCTTTGGCAATGTGGTTTCTCTAGTGGTTACAGAGGTGACAATAGGTTTGTCCCTCTGAATGCAGTTCCAACATGTTTGGATTAAAATTCAAAGCTGTTCAAAGGTGAGCACCTCTGAAGACCACCTCAGGGGCTTCTAAGGTCTGTGGACCATAGCTCCAAATCCCAATAGCTGGAAGTGGGCAGAGCTGAAATCAGTGCCACTGTCCAACTGAGGTCATAAATAGGGCTTGCCTGGTACCTACTTGTGCTCAGTCTTTTCACCTCCTGAAAACTGTTGTTGAGTAAAATAGTGTCACTTGTCCCTTTACTGACAGCCACCATGATTTCAAAAGGAGATTGTAAAATGAATGCAGGAATAACTAACAAGAAATAACTTCAAGGAGCAAAATAATTCATAGAGATATTTTTTGTGAATAACTGATTTTTGACTCAACTATTACAAGAATTAATTTATGGGAGTATAAATCCTATCCTGAATGTTTCAGAGTATTCAGTGGCTTGGAAATTATAGGGTCTTAGGGTAAATGGAGCATTTCAAAGACTCAAACAAAATGTCTCTCTTCTTTGGAAGATTCTCTAACAAAAGCAATGTAAAAGTGTAGGCGGAGATGGCATCTGAAGCCAGGGAATCCGTACCCTAACTAACAGGCTGTAAGTCATCTGTCCTCCTATATGCTCATGTATACACACTGTGAACCTACCAGAGAACAGATGAAGCCTCTTTGTTTCAAACACTGTGGTGTGAACCATTTTGATTCTTTCCAGTTAGGTGAGAGCACTACATTGACTCAATTTCCCAAAAGCTGTGGTTGACCCGGAGCTGCATTTCTTCACAGGCAGACCCTTTTTCTTAAGAAAGCAGAAGCCCTCAAAAATTGCCCAAGTTACTTCACTGCTTATTAAAACACTTGCTGTCCTTGTCTTGGTGTTTATAAAGTAGGATATATGTGATATTCTGATTAAATTCTGTTTTTCTGTGTGATGACTTCAGGCTTGTTTGGTACTTTCTGAGTCCAAAGGCCAGGGACCCTTCAACATTTGTATGTTGATGTTGACTCTTACATCTACAAAGCAGAGCAAGAAAGGGCCATGTAGTCCCAGCACCCTCTTATGACTATGTCCAGTACCAGTTGTAAATCCCAAAACCAAAGTGGCTGATATGAGGCAGGTTTTAGTAGGTTTTTTTTTTTTTTTTTGGACAAAACCCTGTGTTTCTGCTCTATCTCTTTTGGTGCCTTTATAAGATCTCACAAAGATCTCTGGACTTTCCAGAGATCTGTGTCCAGGGTCCTCTTCTTTGGCTTTTAGTCTGCTGTCAAAACTTGTAGTTTTATTTCTGTTACATTGACGGGAAAGAAATGTTAATACAGTACTGTGTATTTACTTTATCTGCTCGTCTTTACAAATCACTCTACAATCCAAGGGTTTGGTGTGAGACAGAGAGCGAGCGAGCAAGAAGTAGTATTTATAGTAAAACATGGATAGTCAATAGCATGTGGGAAAACAACTGAAACTGAAAACAGTCCCAAATGTAATTTGCAAATCTGCTGAAATCCCAAACAAGCTTTGATTTAACCGAAGCTTGAAATGGCTTTTATTTACTGTCTATTGTGGAATAAATGACATCTCATAAACAGGCTTTATCCATTACCACAGAATGGAGATCACTGTGTTAGGGACATTTTATCCTCTTGATATAAAACAAGATATGCTATAGTGTGTTATTACAAATAGAAAAATCAATGCTGAGACACACACCTCTGAAATTTCATTTTTGCGGAACCCCATTTTCAAAAATGTATTCTCTAATAAAAATGTCTCCATAACCAGGGGGATTTACAAAACACTGAGCAACAAAGAACAATAACAAACAATGAATAAAGTGGCTCCATCCTGAGTCTTTTTGCTGTACATTAGTCACACACTTGCATACATTTCTGAGCGCTGAGCAGAGCTCCCACTAGGCAGGAAAGTAAAACAGCTGAATTACCTTCTCTTTTAAGCGCTTTGTGGAGAACATATACTGAATGCCAAGTTGTGCTGGAGAGCAAAACTTTGTGGTAAAAAGAGCCTGATCCATGGATGGAGAGATCATCAGAAAAACTCCCCTTATTTTCTCCAAGGTCTGGATCAAAAAACTAGCTAAAAACTAGTTAAAACTTGGCTGATGCTGGTGTTGGCAATTACTTTTCATTCGCAGCAGGTCTGATATATTTGCCCTTTTTCCTTGTTCATTACTTAATGCTGATTCATAGGATTCTGTTTCTCTGATAAATTTTCACCTGGAAGTGCCTGGAAACAGATTTTCCTCCAGTCAGTCAGTTATGAATTGTGCAGACTGGCTGCTCCCTCTGTACAATACATAACCAGTCCCCAGAATATAGTAGTGTAACTGGAATCTGGTTGGATGCCTGTAAAAGTAAAATTAGATAAAATAGTGAATGGCATGTAAACAACCAGTGATTGCATTGATTTTTATTTTTTTTCTAATGCATGATTATTTGTCTCTGGAATTTATTATTCTTCTGAGATTTTGAGACTCATCAGTCAAGTAAGTGGAATGGGGAGTGGGTCTGCCCCAATACTATAGTATGTGAGCTATAAATAATTGTGGAGTGACTGCCCTGAACACTCCTGAAAATGCAGATAAATGGCCTTTGAATTATTCAGTTGCCAGAAATCAAGATCAGATAGTCACCTTTAGTGGGTCAGCAGTATCCCAGGGATGCGAACCTGAACTAGGGAAGAGAAGGGTCCCCTGCTCAGACAGCAACAGAAATCCCATGAAAAGCCCCATTTCCCAGAGAAGGGAGAAGTCAACATCAAAGTCCAGCTGGCAAGGGTTTTGTTCCTGTCCTCATAAATCAAGGAAGGGTTACTTCCAAGAACAGGTTTCTGACATTTTGGTTTGTAGCCAGATCTGGGCATTGCTTTAAGATACATGACCTAGTCCATGTAGGTTAGCTCCTTAGTTAATTCTAACAGTGTCTGTCTAAAATTATCTTGCAACAGTGAGTTCCCTGGCTGAGGACACATGATGGGTAGAAGGATTCTCCTGGACTCTGCAAAGGTGGATGTCGAAGACCAGATTTGTGGCGGCTATTCAGGATGTATGTCTCTCTCCTCCTCAGGCAGATAAGTGAATTTATTGGGATGACTTGCAAAGTATAGTGCTCCTTAATGTGGGCAATTGTGATGAGGTCACATTTACATTGAAAATGATCTCATAGCCCCTAGGGTTTCGCACCCAGCACTGGGAAGTGCTTCTTGCCTCTTGCTGTGCGAAATGCAGACTAGGGAAGTTGCGTGAGCAGATGGGGCGGTGATTCTGCTCTGAAACAGCATGTCCACAGAAGTTTCAAGGCGGAGATGAAGAGCTCTTTAGGCTTTCTCTCTGATACAGTCAAAATTTGCTGGGGCCCAAAGGCTGGCTGCAACTCCCTACGGAAGACACCACCTTTGAGAAATGCAGGTCTGCTGGCTGCCTTCACGTAGACGTTTGCTTGCTGCGGACACAGATAGGAGCGTGTAGGGATGCTTTCAGGATGCAATTAAGAACATTTATTTGGACTAGAGAAGTCCCTTCTCTCTGTTTCTTTTTGCCCTGTGCCACGTTCTGACCCTCCCATGCCAAGAGTGTAAATGAGGACAACATCCTCAGTCACTTCGATCACATTGACATCAAAATTCCCAATTCAGTGTCTTTTAAATGTAAAAAATGGAAGAAAAAAAAAGAATATGAGGGCAGCAATGTCCTCTCTCAAAACAAGGCCGATGTGGGGAGCTAAAGCTGTCCTGCCCTTGGGGAAGGAGGTGACATGTCAGGCTGAGGGTTGCAATGATGCAAATAAATATCATGCATCAGTGAAACCTTTGTGATAAACGCAATTTCTGGTCAAAACTCCACAAATAGCTACTTTGATGCAGAACTGAAAGACATTTTTATTGTTATCACTGCACAAGAAAATGTACAGTGGTTCATGGTTCAAGTTCCTCCAGTTCTAAGCACATACCTGCTGCCTGTGTTAGGGACTGGTTAGTGACAGAGGTGATTCATGGAGACCCATGGACACCTCTGACCGCTGCATTTGTGTGCAGCACTTCAGGTGATGTGGTGGGTGCTTCCAGTCCATGAAACCAAGACGCTTCAAGTCACCAAAGCAATTAAAAGAATATGGAATATTCTGAATTTTTCCTTTGCCATGCCAAAGCAAATGATGAACCTGCATCTCTCTGTATACATGACCCCAGACGGTCAGCCCCATGAGGACTCCTGTGATGCCCAAAACCTTCAGGGATACAGTGAGCTTGGCAATGCGCAGGAACCGGGACCTTATAAAGCTGCTTTGACAGCCTGCTCTGCTGCCAGCCTACAAATATTTAGCCACTTACAGTGATTTGGTTGCATAAACCCCTTTCACAGTCTTGGGCAGCCTAACAGAGGCTTTGCCTTTCCTGTATATATCTGCTTTTGGATCCGCTTCCAGGGGGAATAGGGAACAGTCTCAAAGCAAAGGGGGAAAAAACCTCTCTTGGCCATGCAAAGGTTCACAGGCTGATGGAGGAAATGACAAACTGCCACATTCAGGCTCAATTTTGTCCTTGTTTTGCCGGCTCTCAATCTGGCTTGCTTTATTCCGAAGATATTTTGTTCCATTTGATGCTTGTGAACAATTCGCAGCGTGTTTTCGCCCAGCGCTGCCTCCTCGCCGATGCTCGATGCTCGCTGGACCACAGTGAGTGCAAATGAGATGCAGATCTGCAGATTGCATCTCTTGCTAGAGATCCGTCATGCATATGGATCAGGCTGCCTCCTCAGGTGGGGAAGAGCTCTGCGCACTGAGAGTATTTAAGGAGCGGGTTCCTAATGGAAAACTTTGAAAAACAGTCTACTTAGAAACAGTTCTGCTTGCGCCTGCAATATGCTGGATATTGCTCTTCATTTCTTTGTTATTGCTAAGGACATTTGCATGAAAATAGGATCGTTGTTTTTTAAACATTCATCTGTTCCTGCTGCTTGTTGCTCGCTTGGAGAGTTAACGCCTTGCAGAGTCCCAAGCCATGGCTGTACGGGAAATGAGTGGGCCGTTACAAAAAAAAAGGAGGTGGTCAGGGATGGGGAGGGGGAACCTGGAGGAACATAATGGCTGGGTTTGTGGTCTGCTGCCTGACTCTTCAGGCAGCTTATGTGGTGGTAACAAGTCAGAAGTAGACAAGGAAAGAGCCTATCAAGCTTGAATCTTTGGACTTCTGTGGGTACCTACATGTAAGTATAATAACATCATACTGCATGCAAAAGCCCCTCTTGGTCCAAAGTCTTGTCTCCAATGGTGGCCAGCAAACAGCCCCATAGGAAAAGATATAAAAAAATGGTAAGTGTGGGGTGCCTGCCTTCACTGCCTTCAGCAGCTCATGGCTCAGGACTTTCTGAATCAGAGCTGATGCCTGTGGTAGTAACTTCATGTAGGAGCCCATTAGGGATTTTTACTTTCATGTTTTTCTGCAATACCTTTTTGGGCTGTAAGAAACAGCTTGCACCAAGGTGTTTCCCAGAGGAGTTGTGTGGGACATTGGGCCTCACAGTGCTGGGGTGGCCAGAGGAGGTGGCTTCTTTCCTTCTTACCCAGCCCTCTCCTCCAGCAAAGGTCTTTATAGGGTTAACAGAATTATCAGATGCTGAAAGCAGATAAAAAGCACATAGAAAATTAAAACATCCAGTGTTAAAAGAGGATTCAGTTCTCTCTGAACTTGGGAAAATTATAGATTTAGCTTTGGTCTAAACAGGGTGTGATCTAGTTCGAAACAGCAAACTCCAGTCACCCCTCGTTCAGATTTGTGTTTGAACCTTAGTAAAGACTTTGAGCAGAGCATCTTCACTAATTTTACTGTATAGGACAGGTTTCTCTCAACACATACAAAGTCCTTCTGTGGGTGAAAGGTGGGGTCAGCCTTCCAGTAGTATTTCTGGACTGGTGCTGCTCTTTCTCATTAGGTCAGCATGTGAGGAAGAGTCAGCGGTAGCTGATAGACCCCTGCAGTCAAGGAATAAATGCAGATTTTCTTGGCAATAAAGGTGTGAGGAGTAACAGAGTATAGTTACAGACTATAAGCTGTCGCTGTAGCACAGGGAAACCCACCCATTTAAAGGTCATAGTTAGCCTTTTACTGTGAAAAAGCCAGCTTTTGACTTGTAAATTGGGACTTGACAAGAGGTAACTTTGTACTTTGTTTATGACTTAATCTTAGTGCCTACCCACACTGGGGAAAGCTTTTTGCTGCAAAACAAGTTCTTCATCAGAATTCTA
>VZSZ01008178.1:0-12885 GCA_013398815.1 Ibidorhyncha struthersii
TGGACAACAGGATGACCATGAGCCAGCAATGTGCCCGGGTGTCCAGGAAGTCCTAATGGCATCCTGGGGTGCAGCAAGGAGAATGAAGCCAGCAGGTCGAGGGAGGTCATCCTCCCCCTCTACTCTGCCCTGGTGAGGCCGCATCTGGAGTAGTGTGTCCAGTTCTGGGCTCCCCGGTTCAAGAAGGACAGGGAACTGCTGGAGATGGTGCAGCAAAGGGCGACAAAGATGATTAGGGGATTGAAGCAACTTTCTTATGAGGAAAGGCTGAGGGATTTGGGTCTCTTTAGTCTGGAGAAAAGGTGACTGAGGGGGAACTTATCAATGCTTATAAATACTTAAATGAGGGGTGGCAGGTGGATGGGACCGGGGGTATCAACGATCAGAAGCCCACTAGACCCCAACTGAAAAAGAAATATTAGCAGCCTATGAGGAGGTTTGAGCCACTTCAGAAGTTGTTGGTACAGAAGAATATCTCCTGTGGCACCACGATTGCCCATGCTACGCTGGATGTTCAAAGGAAACATCCCCTCTACACATCATGTGCTACATGGAGTAAGTGGGTAGCGTTCATCACACAGTGGGCTCGACTGGGGAAACCCAACCACTCGGGAATCCTGGAAGAGATAATGGAGTGGCCAGAAGGCAGAGATTTTGGAGTATTTCCTGAGGAGGTGGCCTGTGCCCAAGAGGCACCACCATATAATGAGTTATCAGAAGATGAAAGGCATTATGCTTTGTTTACTGATGGATCCTAACGTGTGGTAGGAAACCATCGGAAGTGGAAAGCTGCTGTGTGAAGACCCACACAACAAGTCGTTGAAGCCACTGAAGGAGTAGGTGAGTCAAGTCAGTTTACAGAAGTGAAAGCCGTCCAACTAGCCTTAGAGATTGCTGAACAAGAAAAGTGGCCAGTACTCTGTCTCTCTACTGACTCTTGGATGGTGACTAATGCCCTATCGGGGTGGCTACAGCAGTGGAAGAAGACCAATTGGCAGTGCAGGGGTAAACCCATCTGGGCTGCTGCATTGTGGCAAGACATCGCTGCCTGGGTAGAAAACATCACTCTGAAGGTATGTCATGTAGATGCTCACATGCCCAAAAGTTGCGCCACCGAAGAACATTGAAACAATGAACAGGTAGGCAAGGCTGTCAAAGTTTAAGTAGCTCAGGTGGACCTGGACTGGGAGCATAAGGGTGAGCTATTTGTAGCTCAATGGGCCCACAAAACATCGGGACATCTAGGGAGAGGTGCAACATGCAGGTGGGCTCGTGATGGAGGGGAGCACCTGACCATGGAGGCCATCACACAGGTCACTCTTGAATGTGAAACATGTGCTGCAATCAAGCGAGCCACACAAGTAAAGTCTCCCTGGAATAGAGGGTGGTGGCTGGGTTCTTTCTTTTATCAATATTATCCTTTCACTTTTGCTCCCAAGATTTAATCAATTTTGAAGAGGTAAGAGTTTAGCATTTGTCTCTTATTTAAGCTATTACACAGAACAATTTTGCTTAGTCAGCACACCATAAACATGCTGTCTCTCAAAGATTCCTGACAACAAGGCACTCAAGAATTATAGATGTGCGTGAAGGAATCTGTGCATCCAGGAGAGGACAAGTAGAATTACAGATGTCATTATTTCCTCCACTCCAATTACTAAATGATAACCAAGCCATATTTCAGAAATACTAGTCTCCCATACTTATGAGACTTGTGTCGTAGAAGCAACAAGTATGTAAATGAGTTTTATTTCTTGGGTCTTTATAAGCATTCTGTCTGTCCTTCAAAAGTCCAGTTTAAAAAAATGGTGATAAAGATTTGGGGTTTGTTTTTTTGGTGTTTTTTTTTTGTTGTTTTGGTTTTTAACTAATATGTGGCATAAATTGGACTTCCCCTCCTCCAGTTCACACTTTGCTTAAGAAGCAGCAGAAACTGCTCTGCATAAATTTAAAACTAAATATAGATACTAAGTTTCATATTCAAATTACCTGCCAAAGTTCGCTGGCAAAAACTCAAGAAAAGCATCATTCAGGTACAGCTGTGTTAGGTTTAACAGTTGGGAAAATCCATCTGGAAGACTATAGAGAAATAAAATAATATAGTGCCTTTGTTTCAATTATATTCAGGACATTAAGTCATATTTTCTTAAACAACAGTATAGTATTGAAGTCCTACATATTAATAACATTAAAATTAAGGTGGTACCAGAATTTCTACAGAATTGCACTAAATACCTGTTCACTATAAAAATCATTTTTAAACTAATCTTAAGTATTGAGGACAATATCCACAGGCAATAAAAACTACAAACAACAAATGTAGTCTTGCTACGTATTTGTGATCTCCTGACACCTAATGTGGAGGAGGCATTCATTAAAGAAGATAAATTAACACATATGCAACACCTTTTCTTCCCCCAGAAGAGTTACCTCACACAAAGTTTATATCTCTGGCAGTGCTACTTCCGGCAAATTAATTTTGTCACTGTAGAAGGTGACAGGGAAATCTACTCATGTAAGCTGAGTTTGAAAAAAAACAATGGTACAGGCTTTAAAGTAAAATTAATTATTGTTATTAAGAAACAAAACTGCGCATTTCTCTAACTTCACAGAGAAGTGATGGGCTTAAAGCTGAGAAAGTCACATGGTATAATGTAGGATTGCTCACTTAGCCTATTAACTTGGGCAAAATATTTTACTGACATAGCTATACTGTATCGCAGTGCAATGACGTTAATGAAGATTCTCAGGTAACTCTGCTCCTTGCCTCCAAAGGTTGGCTCACGAAAAGTTGTCTGGGGCATGTTTGAGACTCAGCAGTGTTTGCATAAAATACAAAACATGACAAAAATGACAAACTTACTTTGAAATTGGATTTACACTGGCCTCAACAACTGCCAAGACTTTACAATTTTTTATATTTTCTGGAAACTCCTGTATGCCTGCAAGATATAGGGAGAAGTAGGGAAACATTCATTTAGCAACTAGTGGACTGGTTCTCTGATATTTCATTTTAGATACAGTTTTCATTAAAAATCCACTCTTACACAATATCAATTCTTTTACTATTTATCCTAAAGCATTTCATACTGCCACTTACCAGGGAGCTCAAACAGCATTATATACACACAGTGCACTATCATTTCCCACTGCTCATCACCAAATATTAAAGTACTTGTACTTTGTAACGTACTTAAGATCAGGCCCTCAGTCTCAATTATTTTATTTTTTTTTTAAAAAAAGGCATTCATACACATGGTAGAACAAAGTTTCCAACAGGATTTGTTTGTCAAATGCACGGCTTGTATGACATCCAGGTTAAATGGTAAGGCTTCAAATCCTAAAGTAGGTTTACAGCATTCATGGTTCTGAACAGATCTCCCAAAATCTGACATATGCTTGGTGTTAGCTTCAAATTATTTGTAGAGAAGGAAAAAAAATGCTGCAGACTCATGTATGTCTGAACATTAAAACAATAAGGAACCTCCTCATCTTCTAAGGTTATCTCCAAAAATGCCAAAGTGAATTTGCAATCCACATATCTGCCAAAATTTGTATTTATCAGAAGCTGACAAAACAGACCTTGAAAACAGAAGACAGGTATTCATCATGTCAGTAAGAAACCATTCTGCTGCCCAAGACTTTCTCCTCAATCTTTGCTATACGATAAAACCAAATAAAACCATGGTTATCACATCTGCATTTGCTTTTGCAATGTACCACTACATTGTTCTTATACCCTGTGACAGGTGTTTTTGTTTTAAATAAACTAATCTTAAGTATAACAGTCAGTCATACTGCAATCTTTCCACTTGGATTAAGAATACACTATTTTTTTCAAGAAAAACCCATATGCTAGTAAAACAAATTTAGTTTAAAACAACTGTTTTTTCATGTAACAAATCTTAGCTATTTGTCTTTCAATTACTGCATGCAATTGTGTCTGCTTTTAGAGTGCTTTATCAGTTGTGTGGAGAGGGCAGCCTGAACCCAGTGAACAAAATCACTAAGAAGGAAATATGCTCTGCGCATACTCTCTTTTAGTCTAGTGAGAGTGAAATTTCATGCTGCTCCAAGCAACATTAACTCTCTTACGGTCCAGCTGCAGAGAGAAAGACAAGAGCAGTGTGTCTTCTAATTCAGATTAGCAGGTGGAACTTGGTTTTGTCTCTCCACGTGTGTGTTCTGAGAATACCAAAGCAGAAAAAAACATGGCGGAGCATCAACTGCTAAGTAATGTTTTTACTTACATAAGAAATTACACAATTTCTGATGCTAGCTTAGAGTTTGGTTCTTGCTATGTTTGTGCAGTAACAAGACTGAACTGGTATATTGCAACATGAGAGGTGACAATACCACCTGACAAGAAAAGTATCCACAAAATACATACTTTCACATTAAGTCAATCGGTGATGTTGAGGGGGGAAAGTCACTATGCTGACTTTTCTATAAATTCAACTTGAATAGAAACTCCAATTCTGCCAAAGTAGCCTTTTAGGTCTTTCTTGACAGGAACCTGTTTGTCATATCAAATGGTTGAAACTCTTACTTTTGATTCATACCAGGTGTTGTACTCTGTTATTGAGAGGTGAAAGGCAAGAAAAGCACACTAAGCCACACAGTTAATCCAGGTGTTTAAATATCTCTAAGTATCATGGATCCTTTTGGGAAATAGCTTGTTGAACTCAAGGACAATAAAACATAGAAGTGGAGGGGGCCAGGAGGAATTGAATCATCAACTGTAATACAGGCCAAGATTTCTTACACTTCTGGTTTACTACCATGTGTGTGCATGTATATGCACACGTGTAAATAAATATATAGCTTTATACGTACGGCTTTAGCCATGTAAATTTTACTGGGGCTGTGACTGGGGTCAAAGCAGGAGGAGAAGGCAGGGGTTACTGATTCATTTCTCACAGTTCATAATCAAAACTAAAAAGATAATACTTATAATGTAATAAAGCTTCATTTCTGGAAAGCGGCAGTGATATTTTTCAAGCCCAAAGGTAGGTTTAAAGAAAGATTAGAAAAGTACCACAGAAAGAGTAAAAATAACTTAGCTATTGCTGTCATATAGTCTTTGCATTAAGAGAAACACATTTCCAAGAAATTTAAATATGTATTATCTTAATTCCAGTTGTAGCAAACCAAACTTCACCAAACAAGAATATTCAAACATACAGATGGAAAGCATCTAACATGACACATAATCCTGAACCATGGCAGATGCAGAAAAATCTAGCACATAAGAGGCCTGTATAGATGAAGCTATGAAACAATTTGTATGAAGTGGTCTTGCATTGTCTAAAAAGTATGTCAAGACCCCTTTATTGCTAATGATCTAACTTTGCCATGTGTCCTGGTTTGAGCGACACAAGACTAATTTCTCTTCTAATGCTTGGGAAGACTACACTTTTAGAAGACTCTAGTGTCTGAATTTGGGAAAATATTTACTTTCTAGCCAGCTATGGTGTGTGGATTTCAAGGTCTCAGTGTTTTCGAGCTTGCCAGGTGCAGGGATGAGGAGCGAGGCCCAGGCACTTGACCCAAGCTGGCCAACAGGATTATTTCATACCATCAGTGTCACATTCACTATAAATTAGAAAGTTTGCTGCAAAGTTCTCTCCCTTGATGGCTGCCATCCTGAGAACTTCCTGCCCTGGTGCTGGACCCCTGAGGCCTTCCTTTCCTCCTGAAGCTGTAGTGCTCACAGTGTCTGACATTTGCTGCCCACTGCTGGGAGTGCACAGCTTCCTACTGATAGAATTGGCTGAGTATAATCTTTGCATATTCTGTATTGGTATCAGGATCAATATTGGTTCTTTAGTGCTATTAATGTTAATTATCTAATCTTACTCTATGAAATCTGTTTATACTTCAACTCCTGGGTTTCCTTGTTTTTCCCGATTCCCTTTCCCAGGTGGGGAGGGGCCATTGGGTGATAGAATGATTGTCTAAATGACAATAAATTGTTATGAGTCTCTCAAACCATAACACCTTCTTAAAATAAGTGCCTACAATAATCAGAGCAAACTGCTGCTAAGCTCTTCCTTGAAGTCAGAGTTGTGTTTCAGATTCACTCTGTGCCATTTTTTTTTGCTGTTTGAATCACATCGAGAGATTCCCTAAGCTTAGTTGTTCTCAAAGATGGTCATACTACTGGGCCTTGGCTTGGTCCTTGGATGAAAGATTGCACTGCTCCAACATGTTAAAACTCATGTTTTTAATATTAATGTTATTTTCCACTGCCTATGTCAAGAATTTATTGAAACTCAGAAGACTTAAGTCTGTGATAACTACCTAGAAAACAAAACACACAGCACATCTGCTAGAGAGAAGAATGTCAATGTAAACTTATTCTCAATAAAATAACCATATAAAATATTAGCTATCCAAATACAGACATGTTAAATCAGCATGCTTTTGTATATAATCAGAGGACTCTACAGTAGTCTTTTCTTTGACTATGCCTTGGGCAAGAGGCAGCACCAGTTTTAACAACAAATTAACAACAGAAATGCAACTGATGAGAAAGCTATCAGTGAAGGAGCCCATTAATTTAGTTTTGCTTGTTCTTAGAATCAGGTTTGTTACAGTATACACAGTCTTTACCAACCTCACTCAACACTTCAGTACGGATAAGTGGCAGCCATCATTCAGAAGAGCAGTAAATTGGGAATGACAGCATGAAATACCCCTAATGTTTGTAGTACAGATTCAGAAGATAGAAAAAAAAAAAAAATTAGGAGACTGCTCCTCTCTACCAGATGACAGGAAGTTACATTTACTAACTGGCTATACAACAACCTTCAGACACTCACTTTTCCTCAGCTACATCCTTCCTGCACGCTAGAAACATGCAGAAATTTTTGTATTAGTATTCTTTCAGTTCTCCCACCAAGAAAGCAAATTCAAAAAGCAAGTAAGAAAGAGAGAAGGCAGAGAGACACTGGAGAAAGATGAGAGAAGGACAAAGGGCTGCAAAGAGCACTTTATAAGAGGAGCTGTTCTTTCTCTGTTCTTCCCCTGTCAATAAAGCTCAGCAAATCTCGAGGATCTCTGTGACCACATCTTTCCACACTCCTTTTGTAAGAGTGTGCTAATTAATCCATTTGATAGCCCCCCCCCGAGCATCTGATCAAATGAACACTGTAAACTGAGATCCACATTCCTTTCTAAACACAATTTTCCTTTAGGGTCTTTTACCGCTTCCTTTATACACTGATACTCAAGGATTGTAGAAGAGGAAGACAGTGCTACAGATTACTTGGGAGTTATCTAGTCTGTTGCAGCCTTATCCCACTTTCCTTGAGAAGCATCATGCGGACAGGTTCTTCATCCTGCTGTTTCCTACTTTACATGATGACAACCATCACCTCCAACCCATTTCAGTGCTGTAGCTGAATTACAGATCACGCTTACTGTTTTACAAAAAACCCACAAACCATTACACTTGTGGACTATGACCATTTGCAGAGTACAACAGGAGAAAATGCGATTTGCTGGTAATCTTTAATTCTAACCACCAGATCCACAAACTGAATTGAGAGCAAAGGTTTTTGTAGTGTAGTTTCCCACAGAAATGAGATTTGCATAATAGCATTTAGTATTTACTTGTCTGTTTCTTCCTCCCTGTTTTCCTAAATTTCAGGCACTTTTAAACTTGATGGCCAGTTTCTACCAAAAAAAAAAAAGCCTTAAAAAATAAAAAAAGAGAGGAAAATTTGGCAGTAGGGTAAGGAAGAGGAATCTAAAATTCTTGTCTGGACTGAGCCAAAGCATTCATCATTTAGATCTCTACCTGGCAAAAACTCACCAGCTAACCAGCCTAACCTGCAAAGTGGTGCTTAATCAGGATCCCAGACCACCTGCAGCACATGCCCAAAGGGGATACCAAAAAGTTCATATAGGGATTTCTGGTCAATGGCCATAAGTCTGAAGGAAATCAACCTCAGTTCTGGATCACGTAGTACGGCTGAAGTAAGAAATTTCACCTGATCCTTAACTCCCCTGATCTTCAACTCCCCTAGATTTTTCACTCATACTGGCAATTCCAAATTTACAGAAATTTGTGCAAGTTGCATCTGCTGCTGACAGAAGCCTTCACTGCAATGGATCCCATAGCTGACACCCCAGTATGCTGCTGTTTCAGCCCTACTGCAGATGGGGGCTTGCTCTGCTGTTCATACTCTAGTCATGTAGTTGTATTTTTCTTCACAAACACTAAAAGTAATAAGCCCAGACTTCAGTTATTCAAATCATTAGTGCTAGAAAGCAGTGGCAGCGACTCCAAATTAAGTTCCACCTCTTCTCACACAGAAATATTTTAAACCAGCTTGCCAAAAAAAAAAGTATTAGCTCAATTCCTAAAAGGCACAGAGAAAGAAAATCACTAAAAAATGACACCTGTGGAAGCCATATGGGTGATGTCCCTAAAGGAAAGGGTTTACAGATGGACCTCTCAGTTTGTAGGAAATGTGAGGGAAAAAAAATTCTCTCCAAACAGGCAGAGCACGCCACACCAAAAAGCTCTCTTGCTGCAAGACAAATGAAACTACAGCCCACTGTGTGCCCTTCCCATTCTGTACACTTACAAGTGTAGAGGGAACAGAAGCAAACATACAGGCTCTCAGTTTGCATGAATACAAAAGCAACCTTAATAACATACATTCCTCCCTCAGCTAATCTATTCATCCTAGTCTCAACTTCTGGGCAAGCAGCTATTAGGACCTGCCTGAAAGCAGCACCACCATAAAAAGAGTAGCTTTTGTCTGGTCCACTCAGACCTCTGCTACAAGTGTCCTTCCAGCCAATATGGATCAAACAAGGCAATCAAAATATTTTCAGAGCTCAAAAATACACACCACAACTCTCCTAAAGATTATGTAAAAATGTTTGTAAAAGATTAAAGCTTAAACTGAAAACTTAAACTAATCAGTCACATTCTGTATTCTTAGACATTTATATAATTTGCTTTAATTTAGGATTTCTGCATACCTTCTGAATCAAAAGCAGCATTTTTCATTATTGAAAGTAAGCAGTGTATTCGAGCCCAATCAATTCACTGCACAATGCTGACTCATCCATCCTTCCTTTTGAATTTTCATTACTCTTTCCAAAATTCTTAAAGGATCCCCTGCCACAGCTAGTTTCAGATCAACCAGCATCTCAGGTTTCCAGAAGATGACTGACCAGACTGTAGGGCAGCAGTAACACCTTCCTGCTCAGAGCTGGAGTCACAGCTCAGCACAAGGCTGGCCTCTGTGTGCAAGATGGTACTCAGTACACTAGTCTCCAAACAGCTTAGGAGCCTCTGGCTTATTTAGTGAAAACCTATCCTAAATCAATCCTTTCAAGAGAAAGGAGCAACTATTGCATATATACTTCTGTCTAGTTCTGCAAACAGATATCCCGAAGCTTTTTAAACCTGCTATATGTCACATCAGTTGCTCCTCTTGCACTCTCGTAAGGAAGATGGTGACAACTGCTGGAGCAGTAAAACTAGTAAAATTCTTTGCAACTTGGTTTTCCCTTGTATATGAGCGTTACAGAAGCCGTGGTTTTCTGTCTGTCTCTTACTGAAGGCAAAAATATATAAGCTTGGGGACACGTGGAAGAAACCTACCTTTCTCAAGAAGTACAACTCAAATAACAAATCTGTCATAGGTTTAACCTATTATTATTAAACTTGTTACAGATTTAATAAAACACAGATTTGATACATTTACATAGCTTTTCATTCTCTACTCTCTCCACTTTCTTTACACAGAAAAGTTCCCTTATTAAAAAGCATTTGTTTTTATCAAGGAAATCAATCTAAAAAAAAAATCTTACAAAATGCGTACAAAATGCTGAAAACAAACTCCACTGGATTTCATTATTTTTATTTGAAGCAACTTTGCTTGACAAGTATCTACTTATAGCTTAGTAAGCAGATTCACCTCTCCATCTTCACTTTGCAAAGTCCTTTTCTCCAATAGCCAATAATGCTGCTTCTTGAAGATGTGCCTGACACACTAATTTCCATGAACCTAAATGTGCAAGGGCAGGGTAAAATTGCAAAATGTGGAATACTAGGAAGGTTGTGGGCAGCAGTTTTGTTTGTAATGCTGTCTTGGATGATTACCAAGATTCAGGTGGTTCTCAACTATGTCTAATTCATGGCTGGAACGTTGTCAAGTCCCCAGAGTAACGTGAAACTTAAGTGTAACAATCCTGTGTAACTAAAGTCTCCCATCCTCTACTACCCTGGGATGGAAATCCAGTGCTGTCTGTCCAGTCACTTTTGGTTGATACATGATGATTGTCATTTAGAGCACATCCCTTTACAAAAAAATAAAGGTGCATTCTGCCTTTACATGCAAATGCACATCTAAAACACACACAATTACTTCTACCATATCTTTTCTGTGATATAAAAATTCTTCAAGTCCAGAAGTAGATTTGTTTTAAACTTATTTCAGAATTTCAAATATGTACACTCAAATTCCACATTCAAGACCTTAACTGCATTGAAATTCCATTCTGTTCACATCCTCTCTTACACACAGAGATAATTTTATTCTGTAGAGACGGATCCTATTCAGTATCTTTCGTAAGACAGACAATATATTTAAGAAAAAAATACTTGTATAGTATAGTATTGTGTACTATAAACACTTGAATAAAGAACTTTAATGGAATAGCTGCCTACATTTAGGATAAATTTATGACCTCTATATGATGATGCATTAGAGTAAAGCTACAGACTCAGGAGTCAGAAGCCAGAAGTCATCCAATTATCATGGATGACACAAAACAAAGTGTCCACTGTCTGCCTGCCTGCCCCCTGCATAAGGAGAGAAATAGCAAATTTACAGCAAGTTATTTTTGTATTCAGGATCTTTCTCTCTTACTTCTCCCTGTGGAAAATAAAACTTGGATCTGTCCTCCTCTTAACTATAAACAATTCACTGACAAACAATACTCCTAAATGCACCATATGGGCAACATAAGATAAGACTAGATATTCTCCTGAATTCTCGTTCTCCAAGTCCCCAATTTCTGGCACACAGTGTACTAAAGCTATTTTGCCAAATCAGCAGATTATTTTAAAACACCAAAGAAAACATATTTGATCTAAATTTGCATCTGTCAACAAAATTCTTTAACTTTACTTAAATTTTATATGCAGATATGCGGGGGGGAAGAGTATATGTTTGTTTTCTTGGGTTTAGTTTGTGTATTTTTCCATTAAGATTCCCTGCAATACAGACCAACAAATTGATGTTTAAATTTTCTGTAACATTGTAGTGAAAGAAAACCACTCTAATATCTAAGAGACTATTACAGATATCTTTATTTCTAACCCACCATGTTTCTTTTGGTCTTAACTAGTTATTTTCCAATATTGTTATTTAATCCTCCAAAGGCCTGAATAATATAGAACTTAAAAATTCAATCTTTTTCTTTCACCACCTGTGAGTAGGGAAAATGGTCCATCTCACCACTTCCCACTATGCTAGCCCCACAGGCACAAGTCCATTTCCCAGGCTTCAATGGAAGCCTGATTTCCCTGGCAGTCACCTCATCATATGTTTCAGCCTTTCAAATCACTTGGTTCTAGTAACCTGTAAAGCTAAATCTTCTGTCCATTTATAAATGTCATCATACACTGTACATGCATGCTTTCCCTTTCTTCAAAGAGGAGGTAAAAATATTTCCATGACAGTCCTCCACATTGTCCTAGATGCAGACTAAGGCTGGCATCCCAGAACCACGAGGAAATGACTGTCCCCTAAAGGTTAATAAACCCTGAAAGAGACAAATTTAGTGATGAAGAGAGTTGTTGTGGGGTTTCTTGGTGTTTGTTTTTGTTTTGTTATATATATGCTAATATATAAATAACTTAGCCACAAAGGATTAAATATATATATATAATTAAAACTTTCCTTTAGCTTCAGAAATAAACCACTTGTTTTTCTACGTAGGCCTTAACTCTGGTTGCGACTTCTCTTTAGGATGCAACCCAGTAGGACGGGAAGAAAAGGGCATCTTTTCATGTTTTATACAATGCAGGATGTAATTTCTGGTATAGGAATTAAGTTTATTTATTGTACCATTTGTTCAAGAATCATTTCATCTTTGTGACTAGGACAGCATCAAACTTCAAGTAAAAGCTCTAAAGCTGAAGCATACCCGGAAAGAAGTAATGTAACACCTTTGATATTAAGGGCTCAACAATAGCCTTGGGAATCAAGTTAAAATGCAATAAAAGGACAACTCGCTACTTCCAAAAACCTACAGAATTTATTGCCTTTAGTCTTGGCAAGAGGCTTGCCACACACATAGCAGCAGTTTGATATTTAGGCTACTTCTATGCCATAACCTCTTCAGCAGACACAAATAATATATTCCCAACCAAACAGTTGTACAAAGACTTCTGTATGCTCCAGAACATGCAACCGTTACAGGCTTGTACTCTTTAGTTCAGCACATGCCTCTAAATATCCATCACTTCATGCGAAGACTAGATATATTGACAGAGGAGTCAAATTAAGACTACTGAATAAAAACTCCACCCTGTCTGCCTCAAAAAGGCCCAATACCAAAAGGTGCTGGACACTGGGAGCATACAGGGAAACACGCATGTCTCCTGTCTTTCTGTACTTTACTAAATCTTCCCTAGGATTCTGCTTTTGGCCACTGTTGGAGACAGGACACTAGACTAGGTGAATATTTGTTCTGATTAAATATGATTAAATATTATTAATTATCCACATTTACACATCTGCCATGCCTCCTGTAAAAAGGAGAAGGGACCAATACCCCAGCTGAAGTGCTTATACACTAATGCATGTACCATGGGCAACAAACAGGAGGAGCTGGAAGCCACTGTGCAGC
>VZSZ01008189.1:9247-29027 GCA_013398815.1 Ibidorhyncha struthersii
CAGTAGAGGGCATTCTTTCTTCAGGAGATCGTACTAGTTCCTTTAAAAGACCACTGTTTTATTTAGCAGGTTGGTGTTCTTGGCTCGTTCTCGTCTTTAAAGGTAGTCCATTCCCATGTAGATACTGGATATAGGATAAAGGGATAAATTCTTGCCTCAAATGTGCAATATACTTCTCAGGGTTGAGTAAATCGTTATTAAAATTGTATATATTTTTAATTATTTCACAGAGTATTTTTTGATAAATAAGAGATTATATGCTTGTTATTCAAATTCACTCTGCAGCATTTTTCATAAATTCAGATCTCTTTATGCAGTGTTGTGTATTGGTTAAAACCTGAGCTATTTCTGTTGGCTATGATCAGTCAATAATCCTAACAAAAGCCTTTTCAGTAGTACTTACAGCAAACTGCTCATGTTGACAGAAGCACCTGGACAGGTATTTTGAGACCACGTTCAAATGGCATCGTTGGGGACAGTGTTAAAATTCCAACAGGTATATTTGTTTCTTTATGGGATTTGACATTGCCTTAACACAGCCCTGTTTGAAATTAGATTTAGTGCGGTGTCTTCCTCTCCCACTTGGAGAATGCTATCCCACCTGGGGTAAATGAGCACTGGGGGCTCGTCCCCTCCCTTCCGAAGCTGGGAACTTCCCTCCTCCGTTCAGTTGTGCAGCATCTGTCCGGACAGAGCCCCGTGTTGCGTAGCGGCAGCGGGGCTGTACCCCCAGAGCAAAAGGCAAATTGGCAGTGGCTGTGGTTTAGCTTTCTGGCGCTGTTGAATGCTGCTCTTCCCTTACCAAAGACCTGACTGCACGCTGGGTACTTTGAGAATATGTTTTTAAGTGTTCTTCTGTTGTGAGGAGATTGAGATTTGTCTCTTCTTTTTACATTGATGTGAAAACAAGGTGACTAAATTACTTCTAAATCTGGATATTAGGTACAGACAGACCTGTTATAGGCATGGATACAGATTAGGTATAGGCATAGGCGGAGCTGTTGTATTCTGGATGTCATTTCAGAAGATATCCCTTAGTGAGTCTAGCATCATCTGTGTAGCTGGATTGTGCAGAATTGCAGGGGAGGTATGAAACAGCATAGACAACAAAATGCTTCTGTATATATGTACTTTAATAACAACAGTAAAACAAAAAGGTTGGATAGAAGAGATTAAAATGTTCACATTTTAAATTTGAGGTTGCATATTGCAATGGTGTTTGTGATGTAGCATCTGAACATGTGAAAATAAAACTCCTTCTCATTGGCCTGCTGATTCACATCTGCTATTTTACAAATTTTCCTCAATGTTGCTTCGTCATCAACAGTGCATAACCTCACCTTGTATTAAAAAGAAACACCATGGAAGAAGTTAGAATTGAGAAATGTAGGAAGAAGCCCAAAGAGACAAACAACAGTATGTGACCTGATAAACTACTACTCTGCTTGTGACATATGATTTCATTTGATGTCTGGTGAGTTATTGTTTTAGTTTTGCACCAATTTTGCTTCAGAAACAAGCCAATAGTTTTTTGCCTTTTTTTTTTTTTTTTCTGTGTAGAACTCCTGTCAGATCCTTCTTAGAACGAAGTTTTTGACCTCTATTTCAGGAATTTTATCCAACGTGGTAAATGAACTTTTACTGTTGATATGGGTTTTTTTTATTGTGTGCGGCTTTTTTTTGTTTTTTTTTTTTTTTTTGGGGTTTTGTGGGGTTTTTTTTGGTTTTTTTTTTTTTTTTAACATTAGTGTTTAATTAGTATAAAATAGCAATCAGTTACAAATGAGAGAAAAAGCTTTTATTCCCTGGAAAAGAGAGAGCCCAGCAGGTAGTACCTCTTCAGCTGGCTAATTTTTCTGGTATTATAAACCTTCAAAACAGTTACTTAAGATACTATCCACAAGTAAAACTCCTTCCCATGTTACTGGCCTACTGATTCACATAACATTTCCTGGCTATTTTTATTTTAAATAAACAGCTTTTGCTTGCATAATCTTGAAGCATTCAGGAATCCAACTCTGCAATACAACACATTATTTCTGAGGGTGACTGTCAGCAGAAGACAAGTGAATTTGGGCACACCCAGACTCTAATTACATGTAAAAGAATAAAGAAATACTGAAAAGTAATTATCACAGGTGTCTGCAGCTGTGGAGTTGTGAAGATGTTTTTTCAGGCGGGAATTTTTATTGTTTGTTGCATAGCTGGAATATCTGCCCTATGTTTTTTATTTGATATGAATGTGCTTGCAATGAGAATATCAGAGAAGGACCATCTTAGTGTTATAATAGAGTAATGGGAACAAAAGTTATTCCCAGCTGAAAACTGGCATTATCACAAATTTTGAGATGAAAAAGGGCTTTCTGGTCACTTGTGGTAAGTCTGTGTAATGCTTACTGGTTCCCCTCTGGTCCTAGCCACACGCTTCTTCCCATTTCTCTACGCTGTCTTTGAGGTTGTTGAATTCTGTGCTGGGCAGGATCTAAGCCAGTGGAAAAGTAACCTAAAAAAGCGCCCCCAAACAACCCCCCCCTTTTTTTTTTTTAATGGGGAGGGGGAGTTGTGCTTAGAATTGGTTCCATGAAGAGCCCAATACGCACTTCTGATGCAAAGAAAGGTGATGGGAGCACAGAGGAAGGAATATTGGTGAGACAAGAGAAAGCAGTATCTCTGTAAAGTGAGTCACCAGACTAATCCTCTGGAATATGGATTGGTGGGCTCCATCCTATGGCTTCTATCTCAGGCAACAAAGTGGGAAAAGCTGAGGGAGTGTGGAAAGGTCTTTAGACCAGCTACTGGATTTGGCGAGCAACAGGTGAATTAGATGAAGGAATGCAGTATTTATGGGTCTTGGCAAGTTCTGATGCCTTGTTGCTCAGCACTGGCAGCATTGTATTTGAATGAATATACAGTTGAATGAATAGGCAGTTTTCCCAGTGATAGGACTCCCATAGGTCCCTAGGAAGTTAAGCAATATTTGGCAGGATTTTTTAGTACTTTAATTTTTGGATTTATGCACAGATGGGAGAATTTAATTTTAAGATTGGTCCATGAAAGTTAGTGGACTACAGTCAATTTGCTCAAAAACAGAAAAGAAGAGAAGAGAGGTGAGGGTGAGAAGATAATTTAATGCAAGTGTCCCAGGTTCTGCATGTTCTGCTTTAAACACTGCTCTGTCTTCAGTTTCAGTTGCAACATACTGCTTTTTCCATTAAAGCTGGAAGATTGAAATCTCAACTATGTATTTGGTTGCTTCACCAGTGGTCTTAGCGCTCTGTAGATGCAAACCTTTGTGTGGAAAATATTTACCAGACTAACCAGGAACCGGAAAGTTCCCTGAACAGAATACTTCCAAGTCCAATGTTAATGGTGTATATAGTTGATCGGTAATACTCTTTATATGACATAAGCAGTCCTGAGCAGAAATGGAAAAGAAGGACAGATTGCATTACAGTACTACAGTATATCAAGGCTGTCTGTCTTGGGACTCAAAAGGTAGTGTGATCTTAAACTTTTAAAAAACATGTACTAATGCTGAAATAATGATGCTATCTATCCTGAATGTTAACCCACAATAAAATCTCTGTCATTGCCCTCAAGAGCACTGCATTCTCTATTATATCTGATTATTTTTTTTCAGGCAAAAATGGCACTAGCAAACATTACATATTGTGTTTAAATATTAAACATCAAAGTGCACCATGAATTTTTAATAAGCCAATTAACAAAGAAATATCTCCATTTGTTTCTGTGCAAATGTAAGGGTAGCGCAAAGGGTTCATCAGACAGTCAGTTGCAATGAGAGGAAAGGACAGCATTATAAAGCAAAACTGCAGCTTCCAGAAGGCGCATTATTAAATCCAAATAATACTTTGAAGAAAGGCAGGGCCTGGTATCTTTAAAAACATCATAATTTTTGGAAATGGTTGAAGGATGTAACCTTTAAATCTTTAAAGGTTTACAAAAGGAAATTAGTGCCCTAGCTTGTGAGTGACGTGAGTTACCTCTAACATGAAGGGGATGAATGTTACAGAAAAGCAGAACAGCAAACTGTGTAGTTGTAGCTTTTCACAAATGGGAGTGTATTTTCATAGGGAAGTATTTCTTCCCTATGAAGAAGAAGGAGTTACTTCAGACTCCTGTTGCTGATACTGTCAGGCAAATTTGCATGATAGTTTTTTATTGTAAGGCTATTTCCAAAATACAGACCTTTCTCCACCTGGCAAAGTACTAGGAGGTTCTGCCTCTGGAAAGCTATGAAAGTAAATGGAAGCACATTTGTAAGTAGGACTTTCTTTCATTTGACACAATTAACATGGAAATGCCTTGCCTCTAGCTATCTTTGAGGCTAAGATGAGCACTTGTGAAAGAGTTAGATGTTTAACAAGGAGAACATGAAGTTAATGAGTTGGGACAAAATTTGAAACGGCCTTATTTCTGGGTAAAAGCTCACCTGGTTGGGTTGGATGACAACGTGTGCACATGGCATCATTCCAGGAATCTGTGGTTTCCGAGTTGAAGTACTGTAGCAGGCGAAGGCTAACACAAAGGTCTTAACGTGTAAGAACAGTTCTCTTTCCCTCATAAAACCATAGCTCATAGAACATGTTGAGAAAATGAGGAATTCCTGGTGTTAACTTTTCTTTTTAATTTAAATTGTGAAATTGAAGTGGTAGGACTAAATTTCATGCGTATAATGATTATTTGTGCCAGCAGTGTGGGTTTTCACAGCTTCCACTGAAGCACCTCTTTCTTTTCAACATCTAAGATGAAATGCGGGACTTAACACAGCTTGGGCTTCTCCATTCTTTGTATTGTTTGTTTTCTCCTGCCGAGGTGGGAAAGATTACTGAATTCTAGTTCAAGAAGAACTGTTACATTCACTGTTTTCTAGCTTACTGGGAGCACGAGACTACATTTTTCCTAGTGCCAAAACATGATTGTTGTAGTTTATCAGCATTTTTCTTCCTACCACCTTTTGAACTTCTAGAAATCTACTGAAGTAGGCTTCATCTAACCTTAACTTTGAACTCTTCTCAGTGTCTCAAGTAGACACACATACCCTCCTTCCTTCCCAACACTCTCTCAAATCATCCCTCAAAATAGAAAAAAAAAAGCCTTTTAGACTGTTAACTTTGGCAATGGGACATTAAGAACATTAATCAGCATAGCAGAATGATGTTAGAGTGTTTCCCTTCGTGAACACCCTGCATGAAATAGCCCTGAGAACAAGCTGTTCTTTTTTGCTATTAGAGCAGTGCTTTTTCTGGCACTTAATACCTCACTGAACTCCACTGTTAGTTTACAAGACCTTAAAAAATTGCCTTGGGTCTGCTATTTTAAAGCCATAGACTTAAGTGCAGAGCTTTGTGCTGTTCTTTCCTGCCCAGGACAGTCAGTCTCTGCACCTTTCTCAATTCACTATTCATTATGTATGAATAGCACTTACATATATACTGGAAATCTACAGTCTTTATGATGGGATCTCAACAGATGCAGAGGAGAGATTTTCCATGTTTTCATGTTGTAATTGGGTAAGCTTAAAACACACAGGAATTAGCACAGGGTCCTGTTGTAAAAAACTGTGTAAAGTTTGCAGGACCAAATAGGTGGTATTCTTTCTTCTTTTTGTGTGGTGCCTATGAGCAGAAAGAGCTTTTCATTTGTTACCTCCTTTCAGTTTCTGCTATTGAAATATGGAACATAGTACATATGGAACTAAGTACCTGGGAAGAAAGATGTTCTGATAGCAGGACACTCACAGTGGTTTAAATAGTTTGTGTAGATCATTTCCTATTACATTGATGGTTAACAGCTGGAAGACATTCTAGCAGAAATCAGTGGTATTATTCCTGGTAGTGTCCAATTGTAAATCATACATGAATCTCCAATGTACTACTAGTGTGATTAATGAGACACAGAACTGGAATGCAAGTAAATGCATTCTGTAATCAGATAAATATTCTTATTGTAGTTTCCTATCTGTCTATAAGTATCCATGAGCTGACTGTGGTTTTCACAGATTCCTTCAGTTAAATCTACTTAAATACCTTACGTTTTCATTTTACCTAGTTATACTCTGGTTATTAATGAAATAGACTTTGTATCATGTTTTACTTGCAATAGTTGCTGGGAGTCAAACTGAGGAACTGATTTTGTTCAAGATGAAACTTTCAGCAGAGAAGTCAAAGCTAATTCATTCCAAAAGTTGAAATTAATATGGGGAACATTTTTATTTTTTTAATCCCTTCATAACAATCTCAATCCTTCTTTTAAGCCTTGAAGCAGAATTTAATTTTCATCACTTTTGTTAATTAATCCACTGGTGGCCACAGCAGAATCCCATGAAACAGTCCGTGTATCTCAAATGGCTATGATGCTGTGCGCCACTAGAGTGGGAAGCTACAGAGAAGCAGCATGTCCTTCAGCTGACGAGACAATGATGCCTTCAGTCTACTACTTCTAATTAATTCACCGAAAACATTATTTCACTGTTATCAGTTGACAGGTATCTGAAACAAATATGCTTCTCACCTGTTTTACATGGTCTTACATCACGTATGGCATTGGTATTTCTACAGCTTCTGGAAACCTTGAGACAAAAATATGAATATAGTATGAACCATTCTGAAATACCAACATTGTTGTTTTTCTTGTATTTGAAAGGAAGGAAGATCACAGTCAAATGACTCGCCAAACTTAGATAAGTATGATACGATTTGAATTTAGTGAAAATTATAATTATCGCTGTTATTACTGTTATTATTTTATTACATCAGAGGAAGAGAGAAACACATTAGCTGGGTGTTCTGACATAGTTCCCCAGACTGGATTAATCTTATTTAAATAAAAGGGGAAGGGTAACTTCATTAAGCAGAATATTGGAAATTGAGGTCCTGGTTTAAATAACTTACAAGGATATGCTCCACTTCACATGCATAGTCACTGGACTTAACTCATGTAAATGTTAGTGTGTTTCTATGCTTCTTAGATCTGGGCTGTAGAAAGGGCTTGAGGTAGTATTGGTACTCATTTATTAAAGTCAATATAAAGAAGGGAGATAAACTTTTCTTAGTGCTCAGCGCAGGCAAAGGAAAAAAGGATAACATCTATCAGCCATTGTCTTTTTTTTTTTACTGCTGTTATCAATGATAGCAGCAAGAAAGGCAAATTACAATTCATTAAGACTGGTTATTGGCAATTAAATCAGAAATGTTTCTGAATAGCTACGATTTACAGTAGTAACACCTCAGCTATGTAAAGTAAAATAGATTCATTGAGTATTAAAAAAAATGAACAATGACATGGAATAAGACATTATCTTCGGAGTTCTAAAGGCACTTAAAAGCCCTAGGCAGTTTATGTTTAATTGGCTCTCCAAGGTAGAAAACAATTCTATCTAGACAGATTCCTTAATATACTACCCTTCATCCCTACCTTGGACTTACCTATCTGAAGGAGAGCTAGAGGAGAAGTAAAAGTACAGTCTACCCAGAAAAGTGGGTAGGTCAGTTGCCCACCAAGCAAGTAATTCCTGAGTGTCTTGAGAATTTCCTATAAAAATCAATAGTGTATTCTTTGTTCTATATTATGTCCTATTTGAAGCAAATAAAGCTAATTCAGTAATTGCTCTTGAGAAAAACAATTGCTGAGATTGTTGCAAAGTTGAACAGTTTCAGAGAAGTTCTGCCCTTCATAAAATGATTAATTTGACTAATAGTTGGCTATTATTCAGATTACAAATGGTTGCTTTCCTATAAGAAGTTTCCAGTCTCTAAGCAATCAGAAGGCATGAAGGTGAGTCTACAGATGCTCAACTGCCTGAAAGCTGTCTTCCAAGAATTACGTGTCTGTGATTCTACTTAAAGAAGCTTTGTGTCAAAAAAAACAAAAAACACATTTTTCTGCGTGTAAGAACACAGTTCAAAAATCTGTGCTCCTCAACGATTCCATACATTCTGCACAGATATGAGGTCTTTAAGAAGTAAAGCAACTATACCATCGTACAACTAGATCAGCTGTGTAACTGCTGAAAGAGAGGATTCCAAAGGGTAATATGGGAATTGCTTACCAAGAGCTATAATCACAATAAAAATAAAGGAGGCAATTTTTAGTACTACCTAAATACTGCCATGCAAACATAAGCCCATAAACATGAGATGACAGAATACTGCTAACAATGAAATCAATATGAATAACTGTAAATTTTGGGACAGTACAAGAAAGATACAACTCATACCCAATACCAATTTTAGTTTAATTCCAAACAGAAGAACTGTGGCTGTCATGAAGCACTATGGTACATGTAATCTCAGCTGAAAATGAGTATTTGGTTATTCCTGTATTCTCTTCCTCATTGCTCTATAAAAATGCTATGCTTGTGGATTAGACAATTTTTAAGGTTGAAGAGAAAATGAAGGTAAGTAAGAAGGAGGGAATCTTGACCTTACTGACTGGGGTGGAGAGCCTTCTTGTTGACTTTAGTTGATGCAGTCTGTCACTTTCGATCTAAAAAAAATAAAAAATAAATCATCTTTGAGGAAGCACTGCCATTCAGGCATAGTGAGTTAATTCACCCCCAGGTGAAACAACAAAATTCTCCTCTCTTCAGGGCAGAAAAGAAATATAGTATAAAAAATCATTTGCCCTTTTCAGAGCAAAAGGGATATTTATGCAGAAGTGAATCGACTATCATATTCAGAGAGTCAAGATAAAAGTATATGTGTTCATTCTGCTTATGTTTCTTATTCCAAAGATTAATTAGTTCTGACATCTTCATTCATTGATTAGTCTATTCCTCCCGTATATTTCACTCTCAGTGGTTATTTATTCAACAACAGTGCAATTTGCCAACAAGATACTTTTTAGGCTCAGTGTTGGTTCCACTAGTTACTGTAAGTATTACTAAAGTGAACGGAACTGCTCACCGAGTAATTAAATAGACTGAACTCAGCAGTCAGAAAAGCCTATTGAGACATATATTTAACTGTCCTGCGTGTTTGCACTTATGATTGCAATTGTCTTGTTTTTATGAAGCCACTGTCCATATACATATGAGAAGGGCGCAACCTCTGTTCTGATCTTTCTCTGTAGTTTCGTTATATGTTCTGGGAATGAAGGTACAGGGGATGCTAAGTACTGTTTTATTCCTTCATGATCTCCTTAACTACATAACCTCTCTTTTCCCGCTTCCATGGAAAAGGTTTCCTCCAAAAAAGGAGGGCAATCTTACCCCACCACAGATTTGTACTGACTTGCTCAGTAAATTTTACTCTTTTCTCCTCTATTTCTGGAATAATATTCTGATAGCTAATAAATCTATTTCACTGTATCTGAGTTTTATGGTTTAGAATGGGAAATGGGGCTTCCTAAGAGCATCCTGGATTCTGTCCCTCTCTCCTGAAGTGAGTGAACACCCAAACAGAGCGATTATTGAGCAGTCGCTTAGGAACAGGCTAAATCCAGAGGAAAAGACTGGAGTAGGAGCATGCATATAGAAGCATGCACCAGTGTTGCTAACAAAATGTATTCTGTCTGTGGGAACATACCAGTCACTGCAACTCCATTCACAGCTACAAATTCCTCTCAGGCAAGTGGCCTAGACAATGTTTTATATTTTTGAAGTGTTTTGGGATATTTAAAACATTAATCTTTTCAGACAAATAATAATTTAGATTATTTATCAAGACATTTGAGACCTCTCTCAACTGTGTCTTTTGCTTTGGGACTGCTTTGGAAAAAGCACATGTTCAAATTGTGTTTCCTGAAAACAAAAGGAGCAGATGATGCTGATATTAGGCTGTAGCTGCTGAAAAAGATAATTCTTGGTTTTGGTAAACGTGGGCTTAGTCTAAGGAGGGCAGAACACTACCTTCCTACCTGTCTTAGTGGTCTATGCTTAACAATGTTTGAAAATTATAATATTGACTTAATACACACATTACTCAGACCTCAGCAAAAAGCACACAGTTGATAGATACTGAATTAACTTGAAGATTTTTTAAAATATTCTAAATGGATGTTCTTAAAATAAATTATCAAACATTCATATTTGTTTCTTGATACTTTGTGTGATAGGCTTTATGACAGCCCCAGTTCTATAGTATGCATTTATCTATTCCTACTGCTGTGCTGCATAATAGTGAAGTAAGCCTTTCACTTCAGCTCTCAGGGGAGGACTTTATGATACCAAATCTTGGTTTGTAGCTTCTGATACTGGTGTTCTTTATCTCCTTAAAGGAAGTAGCCCTGAATAAATAAAATACTCTATAGTATTTTGAAGTATCGTTTTTTTCTTGTGGATGATTTACATTACAGGTGATAAAGTTTTGTTTGTGTTTTTTTATATATTTTATTTTTATAATGATATGCTGGTTTGAAGGGAGAAGCTTGAAGAGACCATTTTTTGATCTACTACAGTTCTTAGTCACTTCTCTGCTTCTGCAGCTCTTATCCTTAATACAATTTTGTGTATCCAAAGCCACAGTGTTTGCCTCACAGTGCAAAGATCCACATTTATTTTACTTTTTCCCTTTGAGAATAGGAGTGTCCTTAGTTGAAAGAAAAAGTCATTTCCAGAGCTGCACAGGGAAGCTTCTACAACAGCTGCCTGCACTGTATTTGTACTGTGGGTAAGTAGGGGAGTTTGAATAAATATTGTAATTAGGAACATAATAGCATATTTTGATTGCTTTAATAAATAACACCAACATGAATCTTTTCTTAGTGGTGACACTAATGATCATTAATAGCCAAGCCTGTTATCTTTACAGTATGAATTCTTAGCTGAAAAGCCTAAGTCTTGAATACAAGACATACTATTACTGAAATGGAAAATAAATGCAAAACCTGGGTATTAATCTCATTGGTTTACAATAATCCTCAAAAATATAAAACAGAAATAACAGAAAAGATGCCAATCCTTGTTTTTCCTTTGGTTTTCATGCACAGATAATAGGAAGCCACATGGACAGAGCTGGATTCCATTTATGGAATTCTGTATTTCGTCATTATACGCAGCCTGGCTACCTGTGTGCTCCAGCTCTCTTGGGTTTCTAAACCGCACAGCAAGTACCAGGAGAGGTTTCGCACTTTCCAAAATGCATGTTATTCAGTGCTGATACTGCAGGCTTGATACTGCAGGCTTACTGCAAGTAAAAGAGACAGCTTTGCAGGGGCCTTGTATTAAATGCTGGCTCAGCCATATACAGACGCATGTGCTCCTTGGGACTGGGCATTAAAAGCTATAATGATGGTAGACGTACCTTTTTTCCCCACTGTGTGCTACTTTTCAAAGCGCTTGCAGGCCTTAACAACACTTTTGACAGAACAATGTCTATTTTAGCCAGGTTTTGTTTGGAAATGGTTACTTGCGTGTCTGTTACTGTTTTCCAGCAATAACTTTTGAAAGCATTGATCAGTTTCAACCACATTTGAAAGAATTTTCCACATATTTAACTAGCGGAGAGGAATCGAAGGCTGAAGATTAATTTCTCTTTCTTTAATGTCAGATTATGCATCAAGAAGGTCATGCAAAGATTATGTCAACCCTCAAAGGTCTCCAGAGTTCCAATTTAGACACTAGAAAGTCCTCCAAAGGAAATGTACCTATTCTTAGAAGACAGTTTGTTGGTCTGCTCCTCTATGTTGCTCACAGAGCTATCTGCTTTTTGCGGTATTCCTCCCCTTCAATATAAAAAGACATTTTGATCATTAAAACGCATTGATGTCATTAAATATACAGCATTCTACAAATCAAGTCTTAAAGATTCTCTTTGGATAATGTTTTACAGACACTTTATGAAAGCTTGTGGAACTATGTGCTTTCTGGCATTTCTTCATCAACAAAATCACCCAGCTGTGGAGTACTGCAATCACGCTTGAAGTGTCTTGTAGGAACAGGGATGTATAGCACACTGGTGGTGTTACATGACATTGGTTGTGCTTTATTTCACAAGAGGTATCCATAATGCATAATGTTCTGCAGAACCTGTGGAAGTTTTCTTGCATTGCCACATTGCCATCTCTCGTATCACGATACAGGGAGAGTCACAGACTCCTGTAAAGAAACATCACCGTCTCCAGGTTCTGCTATCTTTCGTCAGCTTATCAGTCCATCAGTGACAGGGCTATAATAAATCTGTATAGAGACCTCCAGCTTTATCATATAAAACACGTTCTGTCAGCTTATACGAAGGCAGTACATTTGCAATTATGTGTTGTAGGACCTACTCTCAGTTGTAATTTGAAATACTTGCTGGAGTACATGAATAAGTCTTTCTGCTAGTGCATTTGTTGCAGGATAAAAAGGTGATGGGACATATTTAAGATGATTTATTTTTGCAAACAATTGAATTTTTTCAGAAGTTAACTGAATTCCATGGTGACTTGAAATATGTTCAGTAACTCTAAATTGTAAGTGATCATTTTGAACATCTACATTGAGTTACAGTCATACAGAACACAACCCATTTAGAATGGGCATCTATGGATTCGAAAGTCTTCTTTAGTATTAAGTTCAGAAGATGATGACCATACTTTTTTAATGATCTGCATATATTCTGTATGTGCTTCAATTTGTTACTCTTTTTTTCAACTAACAACCATACGTATTGTGAATAAAACATCCTATAGTTAGCTATTGCCCCATGTCTTCTGTTTAACTGTAGTTTGTCTAATGCTATTGAAGCAGGCCAAGTGCAAGGTCCTGCATGTGGACTGGGGCAATCTGATGCACAGATACAGGCTGGGTGGAGAATGGATTGAAAGCAGCCCTGAGGAGAAGGACTTGGGAATGTTGGTTGATGAGAAGCTCAACATGACCCAGCAATGTGTGCTCACAGCACAGAAGGCCAACCGTATCCTGGGCTGCATCAAAAGAAGCGTGGCCAGCAGGTCAAGGGAGGTGATTCTACCCCACTACTCATGAGACCACACCTGGAATATTGCATGCAGCTCTGGAGCCCTCAACATAAGAAGGACATGGACCTGTTGAATTGGGTCTAGAGGGGGGCCACAAAGATGATCAGAGGGCTGGAGCACCTCTCCTACGAAGACAGGCTGAGAGAGTTGGGGATGTCCAGCCTGGAGAAGGCTCCAGGGAGACCTTATAGCAGCTTTCCAGTACCCGAAGGGCGCCTACACGAAAGCCAGAGAGGGACTTTTTACAAGGGCATGTAGCAATAGGACGAGGGGGAATGGCTTCAAACTGGAAGAGGGGGGATTCAGAATAGATGTCAGGAAGAAATTTTTCACTGTGAGGGTGGTGAGACACTAGCACAGGCTGCCCAGAGAAGCTGTGGAGGCCCCATCCCTGGAGGTGTTCAAGGCCAGGCTGGATGGGTCTTTGAGCAACCTGGTCTAGTGGGAGGTGTCCCTTCCCATAGCAGGGGGTGTGGAACTAGATGATTTTTAAGGTCTTTTCCAACCTAAATGATTCTATGATTCCCCCTGGGATTTTGAACAAAACTTGCCATTGACATGATGAAGTTTAGTACCAATTTTAGGGCGATATTAAACTTAGTACGCATATCTTAATTTGCATGCCACGCAGTAGTTATTCTCTTAAACTCTTCCAAACTGACGGCATTTTAATTTTACCCAATTTAGTCACATAGAAACAGCTGAGCTATTACTTAATTCCTTATATAAAAGTGGAAATGTGCTGCAGTGGTTTAGGAAGGAGTCAATAGAAGAGTGAATAGCCACAATCTTAGGAAAAACAGTCACCTGCTGCATTAGTAGGCTCTGCAGACTGGAGCAAATTATAAATTTTATGTCACACTGTGATTAGTAAACTTTCCACCTTTAAATGAGCTATCTTAGTAACACTGTGTACTCTTAAAGCCTGTTGATGCACATGGGCCCGTCTTCAGCTAATCTGTCAAGAAAGTTTGCTTCACCCACATGGAAGATTTTAGTTACTTTTGGAAACATCAGACTGAGCATTTTGTTAGTTATTCTAATAGCTGATAAACTGTAGTCAATCTCACTTTCCTAGCTTTGGGTTATACTTTGCCATTGTGTACCTAGAGTAAAAGAGTTGTCTAATCACCAAGGGTTGCTTATTTCTGTATTTATTCTGAAGCTGTACACAGAGTAACCATAACACAGCAAAGCTGCGGGCAAGTGTTCCAAAATACTTGTCTGTAAAATATAGTGCACTTATATCAGGCAATTTTTGAGGTATACAGCGTCAGCAAGCTTCATTCAGTCTTAAAGGAAGGACTGTGTGTTGCAAGTTCTACACTCTATTTGGGCATAATCTTTTCTTGTCTGAAACAAGATTACCTGTGTATGAATTCCCCTCATTTGCATCTTCAGATTGCCATGGTGTTTGTAATTCTACTGTTGTATGTATATACTTCATTAAGAGAACCAGATTTCATTTTTGCTTTTTAAAAAAAAAGTCAGAAGTAATTCCCCGCCCCCCAGTATCCTTTTCCCTTTTAAACATGAGAATTTCAACTATGGAATGCTCTTTACTCTACTTTACTAATCATATAGAACATTTTTACTGGTATTTGGCACCTTCATGGTAAATGCTCCTCTACTTCCACATTAAGAAAATCTTCATCTATCTCACACCATTGCACAAGTCTTAATTTTAGCCTCAGCATATCCACAGAACGTTCAGTACTATCCTCAAGGCAGAGGTCCTATGGATTTGTTAAGTATGAATTTCAAAGTTCAATGTAAGAACTGTACTGGTTTTTATAGTACTCTTTTTAGGTAAGTCATTGTAGTTAGTTACGATACTTGTCTGCGGAATGAGAAGACCGCTAAAAATTATCAGATATTCTACTCATCGAGTAGTTTCTAATTTAAGAATTACTTTTAGCTGATCTATGACAAACAGTTGCACACTTTGGTCAGCTTGCAAAATAAGAAGTATTTCTATTACTCCTTGGATTTCAAATAGTAACCAAAATAATATTCAGTGTAATATATTTCAGGATTAGGTTTATTGTCACAGAACCAATATTCTGTTAACATTATATTCTGTAATTTGAAATTTGGGTAACATTTTCATTTCCTTTTTATCGATATTCAAACTAACATTTGCAAGAATGTTCCCTTGTGTACATTTGCTAAACAACTCAGAAGTCAATAATAATAAACTTACTATATGCAATTGATTAATGGTAATCTATAAAGCAGCAGATGTTTTATGTACTGTTTACTCTAATTTTCTTATAGCTAACTTGGAAATATCTTGTGCTCACTGCAGCATAAAACCTTATTGTCAAAGGCATGAGACTGTACGTTGCTGAGAAAGGAGATCTGTGTTCAAGTACTTTGACCCACGTGCATAGGAACCACACAGAGTTAATGATTTAAGTCAAATGGCTTATGTCCTTTCCCCCCTATTTTGACAGGGATTACTGTTCCTTGGAAACATACTTTCTGCCTAGTTTAAATGGTACTAGTGAACAGCAGTGTAATGGGAATCAATTTCCTTCAATTAACTTCCAGTTGAAGGGTAAGTAGACAGGAGGTTTGGTAACAGCTTTAACCTGCAAAGCTGAGCACATCTATCAGAATTCTTTGACCTGAGACTAGTTTAATACAAGTAGCCTGTATTCAGGCAGTGAAAATGAAGTAAAATACTCTATCTTTTGGTGGGCTGACCATTTGAACAGTTAGGGATATGTGCACATGGGTCATGTAATTTCCCTAAGTTTTCAGTATAAGTGGCGTAAGAAAGAGGCAGCAGCACAACAGCTTGACTTCTATAACAACCCGCATCAGTACTCAGTTGTATTGAAATTTGATGCACAACCTGGGAACTTGGTTTCCATGGACTTAGTGCTAACGGGAGATGAATCTGGCTTCTGGCTCCTCACAGTCTTTATTTCACGATTTTTTTTCTTGGTACAAGTTGGAGTCTGCGAGGGGACTAAACCTGCAGTACTGTTGTCTGTGCCTGTCAGCCTGTACTTTCCCACAAAGCAAGCCATTCAATCAGCCATTGTTTGGGATACGTCCAAGTGCTTTTGGTATTGATTCAGTGGTGCTTTTTGGCTTTGAATTAGTAGGCAGCCTTGGCTCAAAAACGCACACTCTGGTATCTTACTCAGTTTCGCATGGAGGAACAGAACAGACAATTATTGTAACACAAGAATTATGTGCTATTCACAGCTAAAATGAGATCAATGCATTCCGTCTTTGAAAACCTCAACAGGTTATATTTGTATCAGATCTTTAAGAGTCATCTCCCAGCCAGGCATGGCTTCTCCTTTTTCTTTCTCTCCCCTTCAGGAAAAGCAACAGTAATTTCATTTTTACCGTACCTAATATTTCATAAGAACAATAGGGACTGTTATAAAGCTTTCAACTTGACATTTATGGTTGTGAATGAAGTAATCAAATAAACAACAGTGACCCCTTGGAGAACATAATTTCTTATTAGTACTTGGTTTACATTGGGCAAACCAGCAGTCACTGAGTTCATTGACTCCATTTTCATGCCCACCTACCCTAAAGAAAGACAGGAGACATTCACAAGCGTAGAGCTTTTACACACCGTTGATGCACGGTCTTCAGGACTGGAGGAGATGAGTCTTCTGAAATTTGAAATGGTTTCTTTCTGTCCATCTCTATACGTTGGCCAGAGTAATTGAAGCATGTAAAACTGTGAAGTGTAACATGGAAAAGCATTGCTCCCCATAGGAAGTGAAGATGCTTGTTACAGAAGACTGGAAAACTGGTGACTCCGAGTACATATCATGTGGTAAAACCTCTAGAAAAAAGTAGTAGCTTTCACGGGTGTATATGGAAATTACACGGAGACTCTGAAAGTAAAAGGGCTTGAATGCCAGTGTCAATGCCTGTCAATCTGCTGCTGCTACATGCAGTTTTGGTCTTTCTTGTTTCTTTAGGTGATTGTCTGGAGAATTATTTCTCTAGTAACTTTTGAAGTCACCTTTTTCCACCCAAATTCTTTAATAATATTCTCTTACAATAGCTAACAGCTGTATTTTTACTCTTCCCCCCCCCATCCCCCTTTTGTATTGAAATGATCATGTAACATTTTAATTCCACGGGGCAGAAACTATTTATTTCTACTCTGGTAGTACAGCAACTCTTGCAATGGGAACCTCAGCCTCCTTTATCATGAAAATGATAACATGCTATTGAAGTGTTTTATCATAAACACTACTTACTATAGAAATGCTAAACCACTGGATAGCTGTATCATGACAGCTCTCCAAATTGCTTGCTAAATTGTAAAGATGAGGTACAGAGTTCAGATCTGAGTTTTTCTGAGACTTGGGTAATCCTTAGTTTTTCTTCTCCATCATGTGGAATAAAACCAATCTCAACTCTATGCCCGGAGAATAAATAAAATGGATATGAACCACATAAACTATGGAAACTCACAAAAGCCTCCATTGTTTGGTATCACATAGTATGTATGAGGATCTAAGCTTTTGCTAGGATACTTTGAATACGGTACAACTTACTTTTCCCTGGATGGTCACAGTGAAGATGAGAGTTTTAGAAGATCCCATAGCGTAAGGCATTCTCTTTCTTCATAATCACTAGAGCTATAGTTTTTTTTTAAGGACACAGAAAAATGCTACAGTAAAGTCACTGTATGTTCCTGCATACTTTAATAATGGATGAAATTAAAAATTCAACTTTTCCTTTGCCACATGAACAGAGAAACATGCACTTCCAGCTATAGCCTCTTTCAGAAGTATGACAATAGCTGTATTTACAATTTCAAAACCATAAAAATGTACAAAGCAGAACTCAGTTCACAGGCTAAAACTCTTCAACGTGACAAGAGGTATGGCAAAGGTGCTTATGACCAAGCAAAAATTCAGCATTGCTCAACAAGCCTATTTTTCAGCAATTCAATTCTAGGCATGAGATGTGGAGTAAATTCTCATTTTCGGACATATACATGATTCACAGTGATTTCATAAGGAATTATATTACACACGTCAAGGGAAAAACACCTCTTAAGAAGACCTCCTGGATGACTGTGAATTGGTTTTGTTTACCTACTTCAGAAAGATGAATAAAAAAGGTAACCTGGGTCCCGATCCATCTCTAATTTAAGCTTCAGTAAAGCGGAAGTAATTTAGTGGCTGCAAGTGGGGTAGAAAAGACAAGAATCAGGCTAAGGACTTGCTATAAAATATTAAGCAGATACAAAGACCGTTTCTCTGTTCATGGCTTTGCACGACAGGCTGTGAATAATGAATTATACAATATCTAACTCATACAATAATTATGGAGGCAAGCAAGTTGTTTAAAAAACAGTTTCAAAAGGTAACTTTTACAAATATTTTCAGGGAGCTCAGGCACATTCTGTTGTCAACACAGCTGTACTGGGGCCACCTCTGGATTGCCAGCATGTGGATCACAAAGAATCCACAGGGTTCTTCTATGCTCAGTGGAAGAGCACTCAGATATTACAGCGTAAGGGTGTAGTCACTGGCTATGCCCATAATCACATACGGACATTCATTGGATGTACAAAGAAGTGATCAGCCAAAACACTTTATTTACAGTATATTGTTATGAGGTGTAAGAACACAACTTTGCTGCCTGTTCAGCAAATTCAGCCTTTATTCTCCAACCATTTGCTGTCCAGATTTTGCCTTCTGGCATAATTTTTCTTTAATACGTATCCAGCAAAAATGACCTCTTTAAGCACCAGTTTCTTAAACTTCAGTTTAGCTGCTGTAGCAAACTGGATTTTTATTTTTATTTTACCATTTTTGCAGACTTTGCTGAAAGGAAATATATACTTTATGCCAATTTTTGCAAGATTGTATTGATTTCTTACTTGGCAAAAGATTTTTAGTAGACCTCAACTCTGCATCTCAAATTACACAGCAATTCCTGTATTGCAATACTTCAGTTTCAATTTTAAGTTACAAGTATGAGAATAAGTTGTGCAAAACTTATAATCTCTCAAGAGACCTACTTTTCTATAGAATGGGAAAATCATCAAATTCAGATAGTTGATAGAGAAGATAGAGAAGAAATGTTCCAGTAAATGTAGCAGAATTCATTTTTTTTCTGCAGAACACTGCCATTTACAATACTTTGCTTCATGTCATTTGCACAGTGCTTCAGTCCACTCAAATATTTTAATGAAGATTTACCATTCGGTTTTAAATGGTTATGATACAGATTAGGTTTGTGTTTTTTTTTTTTTTTCTGTTCCACAGAACACTTTGGAACAGGAACATATGACTAAGCAGAGCAGGTTGATCATGACAGGCAACTCAGTATTAGGATCTGCAAGATATCATGAGAGAAGTAACAAATCAAACGGGACTGAATTACACTTGTAAGGAAAAGTTTGTTAATAAGGAAGCATGAGCTTTTAGCTTTTACAGTAATATCTTCAATGAGCTGTAAAACGATACACGAGAGGAAAAAATCCCAGCTCTCATAGCACTGAATTTATTAACAATTAGCCGTCGCTAACTCCTCAGCGAGGCCCAACTTGATCGGAATAATAAATCTTTACTATCCAGGTTAGTTATTTATAGTGGGCAAAGGAAACACACTGGTGAATACTGGTGGTGCGAGACCGCTGGAGAAGCTACGAATCCTGCAGTTGGTCTCCTGGTCTACTCTACGTTCATTGCACGGCCTTCCATTGACTTCCCCAAGTCCTGGACAGGGACTCCGGTTCTTCGGCAGTTCACTGTTCCTTCTCTGTAAAGCGGAGGCTACGCTAGCAGGCCCCTGTCTGAGTTGTCCAGTTGACTACACGTGAAACGCGACGGTGGGCACGACCCAGTTGGAAAGG